>JAKSZT010010873.1:450356-598731 GCA_026826555.1 Tolypeutes matacus | reverse complement strand
TTGGGGGGAAGGTAATGCAATCATATGCTGAGTTTGGCTTAGAGAGAGGCCACATTTGAGCAACAAGGAGGCTCTCAGGTGGCAACCCTTAGGCACCCCACAACTGCAGGCTAAGTCTCATTTACAAGAGCAAAAACTCACAATATACATTTTATACATTTCAGAATTGGCTTGTCAGTTTCTACCAAAAAAGCCGCTGGGATTTGCTTGGGGTTGGGTTGACTCTGGACCAGCTTGTGAAGTGCTGCCATCTTACCTATTCCAATCCATGAACATGGTCTCTCCCCTTTTATTTAGGTGTCCTTTAACTTCTCTCAGGAATATTTCCTACTTTTCATCATCAGTCTTGCCATATTTTTCTAAATTTACCCCTGATTAGTTTATGATTCAGTTGTAAGTGTTATTTCTAAAAATTTCAGTTTCCAATTGCTTGTGCTTGTTTAGAGAAATACAATTGACTTTTGCACATTGACCTTTATCCCAAGACCCTGCTTATTTCTAGTTCTTGTAGATTTTCTTGGTAAATTTCTTAGGCTTATTTAGATAGATGTTCACTTTGTCTGCGAATAAAACAGTTTTGCTTCCTCTTTTCCAAGCTGCACATCTTTTACTGTTTGTTCTATCCTCACTGCACTGGCTGGAACCTCCAGGACGTGTTAAATACCAGTGAGAGGAGCCGATTTCCTTGCCTTGGTCCTGCTTTCCGCACAGGTGAGGGTGATATTAGCGCTAGACTTTACACAGACGCCCTTTCTCAGACTCTAATTTACTAGAGTTTTTTTTTTTTTTTTTTTTTAAATCATTATCGGATGCTGAATTTTGTCAAAAGCTTTTGCAGCATTTTTTTGAGATGATCTTACTGGTTGTTCTTCTTTATTCTCTTTATATGGTGAATAACAATTGATTTTTTCAAATTCAAACCAACCTTGTATTCCTGGGGCAAATCTCACCTGATCGCGACGTGTTATCATTTTCATGTTGCTGAAATTGAGTTGCTAATATTTTGTTAAGGAATTTTGCATCTCACAATATCTTTATCTGTACTTGGTGCCAGCATAATAGACCTCATAAAAAGAGTAAGAAGACATTCCCTCCCTGTTTTCTGAATGTGCTAGTGTGGGATTGATGCTATAGCTTTTCCTTACACGTTTGATAGAATTCAGATGAACCCCTGGGGACCCCAGGATCTTGCTAGGATTTAAGAGCCTTGTCTTGTTTTCATATCTTTTATTTTATGGCTACTTTCTATTTAGTCAATTGAGTCTAATTTTTTCATTTACAGTAGCAATGTCATGTTTGATTTTATTTATGTATTTATTTGAGGTCCCGGGGCTGCCCCCGACCCTCATATGTGGAAGCCAGCATTCAGCCACTGAGCCACATAGTGGCTTTCCTGAGTTGGCTTTTTCGTTTTGCTTATTGTTTGTTTTTGTTTATTCAGGAGGCACCAGGAACCGAACCCGGGACCTCCTACGTGGGAGGTGGGAGCTCAACGGCTTGAGCCACATCCACTCCCTCAATTAATTTATTAAATTTTCAAACAAAGCCTTTAAAAGCAAGATAAGTAGTAAGCAGTTATGGTACTTATTCAGTTATGATAAAAGTGTGCAGGTGAGAGTGAAACGGCTGACGTGTAAGAAACTCCACGGTGCGTGTGTGTGTTAGTCAGGGTTCTCTCGGGAAACAGAACCAACAGGAGATCTCTGTCAATAATATGAGATTTTAAAAGAGTCTCTCACGCGACCGTGGGATGCACAAGTCCAGGTTCCGCAGGCAGGCTGCAAGCCAGGGGCTCCGATGAAAGTCCAATGAAAGGTCCTTGATGAGTTTCTGGGAGACGCTGGCTGTCCAAAGACGAGCTGGGAAATTCTCTCAATGTTGAAATCACTTCCCCTTTTAAGGCATCCAACTGATTGGATAAAAGCGTCACCCATTGCTGATGCCATCTCCCTGGTTGATGCAGATGTAATCAGCCGTCCACGCAGTAAACTCACTGGTGATCGAAGTCCATAAATGCTCTTGTATTACAATTAGCCCAGTGCTTGCTGGACCTAACACCTGGACACACTTACCTGGCCGAGGTGACACATCAGCCTAACCTTCACAGTGTGGGAGGCAGAGAGAGGGGCCTCGTCTCATGGGCGTGGCCTCCCCACAGACTGTCAGAGCTTGTACTGAGAACCCCAGAACGGATTCCGGCGCTTGGTGGGTGGGTCTCCTTCAGGTTTGGATTCTGTGTTTGAGACTCAGATTGAATTTGGCGACAGCGGGAACTGTGTTTAGGAGCAAAACGCGATTGCTTGGAGGAGCACCTGCCCCAGATTATCGCAGGACTTTCCTGCCTCCTGCCCGCAGCCTGAAGGAGGTTTAAAAAGGGCTATCCCAACACCAGAGGAAAGAGAGTTTGTTCCCAAAATGTCTCCCCCAGAAACACGCTCCAGAGGATATAAATGGGAGGCTCTGCTTGAACATTGCAATTTCATGCTGAGCTGCAATTAGTATGTGACGTGTTCTGGAAACGAGGAGCTGGGCTCCCTTTCAAGTCTGAACCCCAACCTCGAGTGCAGCCCTGAGTCTGCCCCCCGTGCCTGTGGGGTTATCAACCCCCCTCCTGGGAGAGCAGCCGTCAGGCGGCTGTGGGGTGAGGGGCCGGCTTTTCCCGCAGGTCCTGCTGCAGGTGTTGCAGGCAGAGCCCAGACCTTTCTCCAGAGAAATGGGGAGACCCTCGGCCATGTGGGGGCACAGGCTGTTGCAGGATGCGAGGATGATTTCTCTGAAGTTTTACGTGACATCTGTAAAGTGCAAGCAAAATAGCCGCGTCCTATAAAATATGAGAATAGTGTTTAAAATAGCCTGCCAGTTGAATTTTTTAACTGCTCCCACACTCCATCTGCAAAGGGAGCCCCCACCCCAGGCAGCCACGCCGGGGGGTCCGGGACGCACTCACCTCCTTTACCAAGCGCTGGCGGGGGTGAGCCGGGGTTCTCAGGCCGCTAAAATCTGGGTTCCAGAGGCTCGGGTCCTCCCGAGCGCGTGTGGGAGACGGGCACGCCCCCTCCCCTCTGCCCACCGAGGCCGGCGCTTGTTCCCGTAGCTTCCTGAGGCCCAGGAGGCTGCCAGCTCCCCTCCCTCCAGGCCACTGCTGCCCTCCCCTTGGGCTCGGCCCGCTGGCTGCGAGAGGACGGCGCCAGGGCGCGGCGGGCAGGCCGGCCCCTCGCCTGGCCGACGCCGTCCGTTTGGGAAAGCATGTGCTTTTATTCGAGGGGATGGAACAAAGCACGATGCCTGCGCGAGCCGAGTGATGGAGAGAACCAGACCAGGCGGCCGGAAGCCTGCACCGCAGGATTAAGGAGTGAAATGCACGTTTTTGCCTCTAAAAAATGTCACTGTGCTTTTATGTTCAGAGTATACACGGTTAGGAGGAAGAGAACACGGGTTAAGAGAAAGCAATTTGTGATCATGACGGAGAATAAAAAACGGACATTCAGAGTCGAAACAGGGCCGAGGGCCTGGGCTCCCCGGCAGAGTGGGCTGCGTCAGGACCCAGCTCTGCCCCGATTTTCACAAGTTGCTAAACCTCCCAGAAACGGGGTGACCTCAGCGCTCTCGGGGGGCTGCCTTGGCAGGCTCTCAGCAGAGACAGCGGCGGCTGTCCCCGTCCCACTTACCCACAGGCTGGGGCAGCGGAGCAGACGGAGCTGGCCTTTCTTTATTTCTGCGCTTTGTGCACGTTTGAAGCCTGTTAAGGGCACTCTCGTGTCTCGTGTCAATTTAAGCAGATGCCTCTCTGCCTGGCGCACTCTTCTCCTTTGACAGCCCGTGCTGAGAGTCCAGCAGGTGGGCAATGGATTTTTCCTTAATTGACGTCGTTGCTGAGCCAGCCGTTGAAGTGACTATCTGGTGCTTTGATTTCTGGTTTGAAAAAGCTACTAACTTGGTTTTTTCTTCTTCGGTTTTTCATGTTATTCTTTTCTTTCCCTGTGGCTTGCTCTTTAGTGAGCAGTTCACTCCTGGCCTGGGACTGTAGCATCGCCCCAGGCAGGGAGCCCGGCTGTGATCCATTCAAGCCTGGCCTTGCCTGCTGCTCGCCGGTGGCCCCGCTGCCCAGGCCACCTGGTGCTCCAGGAAGGGGCCTGGAGCTGCCCCAGGGCAGGCAGCGAGGCGCGGACTCCGAGCTGGGGGAGGCCCTCAGGGAGGGTGAGTGCTGTGCTCTGGAGAAAGTGCCCCGTGTAATGTGCACGGTGTGTGGTCAGGCTGACACCCGCCTTCTTAAAACTCACCGCGCTGCACAAGACCACATGGCGAGACCAGAGAGCTGGTGGGAAATGGAGTCAGGGACACAAAACTCAAAACCTTCGTCAGTGACGCGTAAAAAGACGGGAACCTAATCCAACAGCAGAGTGCTTTTAGACAAGGTAGATGGTTCAGCTGTCCTTCAACACGTCAGAAACATGCCCTTGACCTTGAGAAATCACCCCAAGTCTGCCTGGGGGCGAGGTGGTGCCGAGTGGGCTCTGGGTGGTGGAGGGTGGCAGGTGGGTGACCGGAGCTGCGAGGTGAGCCGGCCCAGGGGAGCACGGCGCAGGCCGCCCATCCCGTGTCCCCAGGTGGCGCAGTCCTCTGAGCTTGCCGATGAAATTGGGTGCAAGCTCACGCTAATTCACGTTATGCCCAAACCATCCCCTAATATCCCGCCTGTGCCGGAACCACCTGCGCTTCTCAGCAAGCCCCTGGCAGAAGCGGCTGCGCTAGGCGAGCTGGCGGCTCAGGCTGTCCTAGGGCGAGTCTGTGAGTGAAAAGCTGACACTGATCCGTGCTCCACGGAGCACATTTAAAACGACTGCTTCTATCAGCCAAACGCTGTTGACAAAAAGAAAACCAAAAGAACACGAAACGAAGCCCGTCGACTCCCTCGGACTCGGGCGGGGCGGCGTGTGGCTGCGTCCCTGAGTCCCATCCTGGGCTGTGGGCTCTTCCCTGCCTCGGCAGGGGCTGACCCCCCAGACGCGGCCCAGCAGGTATGCGGGGCCGGCCCGGCCCTGTCCAGGGGAGCTGAGGACAGTCGGGCCGCGCTGGGCCCCGCGGGAGCCCGTCATCTGTGCGGGGCCCGTCCAGCCTCCGCATCTGCTTCGCATCACGGCCTGGATTCCGGAGCCGCGCCATCGTTGTCAGCTCATGTTTTGGAAATCACCCTGCACGGGCCGGCCTCGCCGATGACCTCAGCTGGCTCGTGCCTTCGCTTGAGCTCATGACAGCAGGCTCTGCGGCCCGCCCGCTCAGGACGGGAGGGGTCTGGGCACTCGGCCTGGGGGCCCCGTGCCCCTGCCCTGCCCTCGCCCAGCCCACCGGCCGCTCTCTAGAAAAGACTAACGGACAGACGCCAGCTTCCCTCTTCACCCTCATCCGGTCACTTGGCGCGTCATCCTCAGCAGCACCTGCCCGGTGGCGAGCTGCGGGGCGGGCCAGAGGGGGCAGCTCGTGGCCCCGGCTCCACAGCGCCTGGCCTCTCCCTCCACGTCCTCCTCTCTGCGGTCAGCTCTGCAGCCACTCAGTTCCCGGAACCTCTGAACAAGTTCCCGGACAGGGCGAAGGGGCCCTGCGGGTGGGGTGGAGCTAGGGCCTCAGGACGGGAGGCGCCCTAACAAGAGGGCGGCGGGAGGGGCAGAGCCGCGCAGGAGCTGTGGTCACGAAGCCGGAGGGGGCAGCACGAGGAAGGCTTGCCGGTCACTGCTGGCTTCGGAGGTGGACGAGGGCGCCATGGGCCGAGGAATGCAGGCGGCCTCGAGTAGCTGGAGAAGGCGAGGACACGGACTAGTCCCTGGAGCTTCCGGGAGGAGCCCACGCTGCCAACAGCCCGGTTTTAGTCAGAGAGACCCGTTTTGGACTTGGGGTCTCCGGAATTGTGATCTAGTAAATCAGCGCAGCTTAGATGCAGTGGCACGGGAGGCTCGTCCGCGCCGCTGCCTCTCTTCCTCCTCCTCTCCCTTGATAGGGGCCTCACTGAGCAGCCGGGGTTTTGACTATTGACCTCTCTTAGCTGTTCCAGGCCTCGTATTTGCTGCAGGACGTGGAAGTCTTTGGAGCCCAAGTTACGTGGCTGCTATAGCTGCTCTTAGCGTGGCTTCCGGTACCAGGTAAGGGTGAGAACCCACACAAGCCAAGGGCTCGAGCCTCTACCAGAATAACACTGGATGCTCAAAGTCATGATCATCCACTTTGGACAGATCATATGACGTGAATAAATCTGCTTAATAAATGATTGGGCGAGAATATTCACCAGTCGCAGCTGTGTACAGCTCGGAAAGCATAGAGAGATTGCGAGGGAGGGATTTTCTTGTTTGCTTATTATTATTCTTATTATTGAAATGATGAAAATGCTCTAATAGTGATTGAAGTGACGAATGCACAACTATGTGATTGTACCAAATACCACAGATTGTCCACTTCAGATGAATTGTGTGCTTCATTAATATGTATCAATAAAATTGATTTGTTGAAAAAAAAAAGATAACGTTGAGAATCGTTTCTCATTCTTTTGAATGTCGTCAGCGGTGACTAAGTTTTGTTCTGCACGGGTGGATTTGATTTTCAGGACAAAATGGAAACGTCCGTGCCCTGAAACTCCCTAGTCGAGGGTCCTTGCACCAGTGACCTGGCCTGTGGGCTCAAGGCCTCGTCTGTAAGGGCAGTGTCCAAGTCCCCCTGGCAGCCTTGGTTAAAGGAGGACACGGCAAATCAACGCAAACAGAGTAGCTGCTGCTCCACGTGCCGCTAGTGCTGTCTGGGTTTGCGTGGCAGGACCACCTGGCGCCGCCCGGGGGCGATGGGGCCGCCACGCCGAGGCAGAGCCCTGCTCACCGAGGTGGCCGTGGGCCGGCGCTCCTGCACGAGGTGCAGTTTGGCTCCGTCGGTTACCAGCACTCTGGGTGGACGGTGGCGGCGCGGGCAGAGGGCCTCGTGTCTGCCCTGCCCCTCCCCGTTACTCGCCTGACAGCCGAGGACTGAAGCGTGATTTTTAACAGGCCGTCGGCTCAGTTAGGATCCCTGGGCGGCCCTCACCTTCCCACAGCGCCCGCCACTTGCTTTCCTGTCGAGCCCGCCCTCCACCTGCAGGGCACCTCCTGGTCGTGGCACGGGGACTGTGACTCAGCGCTAACCACGGCCAGGACCACACAGCTGCCGGGCAGCGGCGGCCCAGCCCTCCAAATCCCGCCGGAAGCGAATACCCTTATTGTTCATGAGCTATCGAAGCTGTTGACCTCAGTGCGTTTCAAATATTGGGGTCCCCCCCTTGGCTTTCTGATGGCATATTATTATCTCATAAGTGCAGGGATGCCCCGGGTAAGTGTTGACTACAACTCTGCTGACGGTCAACAGCCTGCACGCTACACGTGCGTTTCTTTCTTTTTATGTGCAGTACGTGGCTCGTCCTTTACATATTGTTTTATCACCCAGTTTTCCACTTAGTGCTGTATCTCTCCATGGCAGGACGTAACTATATGTTTTGTCCTTTTTTTTCATAACGGCTGCACGGTAGACTGTATCCATCTTTCACCAAACATTTGGTGGGTGTCTGCCTCGTGCCAGGTACTGTCTGGTTGCTGGGGACGCAGAAGTGAATGAGGGGCATGTGCTTGTGAAACCCCTTCCTGATGGGCTGGGATGGCTCTGTTTATTCTTCTTCTACTGCAGCCCACGTCCCAGCACCCTCATTGCACACACTTGGTTAACGGCCTCCAGTTAGTTCCTGGAAGTGGAACTACAGAATCAAGGGTAAACGTCCTTAAAATTTGGGCAGAGACCCACGTGCTTCCTGAAAAGCCCGCTCTGGTTCCATTTCGGCCACACTGTGGCATCAGGCGCATGGATTTCTGCCGCCATGATGGGTGAAACGTGCCACTGAGCGTCAGGGCTGACAGCTGTTTGCATCTCTTCCTCTGTGGATTGCCCGCTTATATTTTTTTGCTTACTCTTCTAATGGGTATTTTTCCTTTTTGTTAATTTCCTGATTAATTTATAAGGGCTCTTTACATACTAAGAATCTTTTCCCTTAACTTTCTCTCCATCAGCAGGTTCGGCTCCTCTCGGATCGTCTTATTTCTGCGCCAGGCTCCCAGGCTGAGCTCCATTCCTGCTTGGGCTGGGTGGGTCCATCCGACTGTCTGTGCCGTGGTGACGTGGCCACGGCAGCCGAGGCCCCTCCCACTGGGAGGAATGGCCACGCCCCCTCCATGTGACCCTGCCGTCTGGGCCCTGGGCGCGCAGCTCCGGTCAGGGCTGCGAAAGTCTTCTTGGTCCTGCCACATCCTCGTTTCCCCTCCTTTATCCCACGAAGGCTCCTCACCCTGAGTCTAACATTGGCTGGAGAATTTCCTCTGACACAAGTAATTTGTCAACCACTTTTTGTTCTGTTGCTCAATGTTTGGAATTTCAGGCTCACCCAGAAGGCATCTGTGAAGGGGAATTTGAGGCCGGGCTAGTTCTGTCGTCGGCGACGCCGCTGGAAGACGGAGCGGGTCTGGTCATTTGGCAGGAGCCAGCCGTGCCCCTGGAGGCTCGTTGCTGGACGGCGCAGCCCACGTCCACGTGACATGGCGGGAGCCTCTGGCACGCTGGGGGTCAGAAGCGGGGCCCTGGGCCTCGCCACAGTCCTGCCATGGCCAGGGTCCTCTTACCTGGATGGTGCAGCCTCTCAGCAGACACTGGTGAGTGCTGCAGCTCAAGGTCAGCGGACACAGGCCTGGCCTCAGCAGGGGCAGGAGACCCGCTCAGGAGGCACGGACATGGCAGCTAATTTCAGGCCCGAGGTATCCGGCTCTCAGGAGAGCTGGGCCCACAGTCTTCGTCTCAACGGGCTTGACGTGCTGGACTTTGGACCTGCGGCTCCTGGCGGCTGGGGAGGAGCAGGCAGGAGTGTGTTCGTCCGGTCAACCTTGTAGGCTGGGTGAGGAGATGACGGGCGTAGTGCTTGCTCTGGAGGAAGTTTTCGTGTCACATCTAGTCGTGAAGCTTTGCCCCTATGTTTTCTTCTAAGTGTTTCGTGGTTTTAGCTCTCACCTTTAGGTCTTTGATCCATTTTGACTTTTTGTGCATGGTGTGAGGTAGGGGTCGTCTTTCTTTCTTTTAGATATGGTTTCCAGTTGTCCCAGCACTGTTTGCTGAAGAGTCTGTTCTTTCCCTGTTGAATGATCTTGGCTCCCTTGTTGAAAATCAATTGACTACATGTGGAGATTTACCTCTGGGCTGTCCCTTCCAGTCCACTGGCTTATGTGTCCATCCTTTCACCAATACCACACTTTTTGGTTAATCAGCTTTAGAGTGAGCTTTGAAACTGGGACATGTGAGTCCTTCCACCCTTCTTTTTGTGCTTGCTCCGGCTCCTCGGGGGCCTCTGCATCTGACTTTAGGTCTGGACAGGGCTTTTGAACGGGTTTGTGCTCTAGCTCCTGGCCACATGTGCTCACTTACATTTAAATGAACTAAAATTAGATAAGATTGAAAACGTGGCTTCCATTTGCACCAACCATCTCACAAGCACTCTTTGCACATGCGGCGTGGGGCTTCCGTGTTGGACAGCGCAGCTGGAGAGTGCTCCCGCCATTGCCGAAAGGCCGCTGGGCAGCAGGGCCAGACAGCATCAGGAAACGCAGGCGCCCTGCTGGACAGAGCTTCTCTGCCCCTCTGGGCAGGCTCTGATGCCGAGAGGCTGCTTTTGGTCTTCTCGTCCAGGCGGGCCCTCACCCCCCGCCCCCCTCCCGCCCGGCTCATTCTGGAAGGCCAGACACCCTGTTTCTCACCACTGAGAGCTGCGGCCATTGCTTTTTCACTCACTCTAATCCCGGCACTAGAACAAGGCTGTCCTGAGCCTCGGGTGAGGCCGGGGCAGAGCCACCCCGGCTGGACCCCAGCAGGGCTCCGTCTGCTCTCGGCAGATGGGAGCGGGGCGGGGAGGCAGGCTGGGGGCCAAGGCGTGCAGGAGGCCCCGTCTCCCGGCAGGTCAGCCTCACGCTCCAGCCGTCTCCCGGTTCTGGGAAGGGCGTGTTTGTTATGAGCTTGGAAGGGAACGGAGCAGATCGGGGTTTGCGCTCAGGGCCCTGCCCCCTTCTGGAAGGGCCAGCACCGGTCAGACGCAGGTCTGTGGAGGGTCTGCACAAAAGCCCCTGGCCAGATGGGGGCCTGAGACCTGAGAATGCGGAGAGGCCCGGCCCCCGCCGGCCCCAGCCGGCGCAAGGCCTCCTGCGGCCCTGTTCCCACGTGGCCTCGCTGCCGCCCCTGCGGCGGGCACAGGAAGCCCGGATTCCAGGGCCAGCCTGAGGGGCGGCCCCCGGAGGGCCTCACGGTGTGCCCTGCACAGGGTCTGGGTTCAGCCTGCCGTGGGGGTGGCCCGAGGAGCTGCTTTGCCGTCCACGTGGAAACGGATCCACTTCCCAATCCACATCCTCTGGCAGAAGAAGAGAGTCAGGAGTGCCAGAACTTTCCCGTCAGTTGTCTTTTTCTCAACCGCACAACTTCCTGGGGGGCCACATTAAAGAGTTCAAAACTTAGATGAGTAAGCGAGCACGGCTGCTGTAACCGTGGACTTGTCTTCCCCTCGCAAATCAACCCCACAGAAAGAGCCGGTGCTGCCTATTCCAGACCAGACGGCACTTTGCTAATTCCTTGAAGAGGAGCGTGTGGGGACCTGAGTGAGGCCACAGCTGCTTCTCGTTTAGCCATAGGTCCTTCAGTGCCCGCTGGAGTGGGTCCCCTGGACGGCCGCCCGCCCCACTGCATCGGCTTTGCCTGCCCCTCCGCGTCGCGCGGTGAGGGGATGAAATAGGATTAACGCGTCAGAAATGCCAGTGCGGAGCAGGGCCCTCAGAGAGCACTCAGATTTTCCTTACTGAATTAAAATAACTGTCTTTTGAGGGGTGACCGGCTCTATAACGCTTTGTCCCCAGCCTGGCCATTGAGAGAGGAGGAATTAAAAAATGATAGCTGTGCTCCGTGCTCAGAGACCCAGCGCCCCTGGAGGACATGCACATGCATCTCTGCGCACAGTGCACATCCGTGTGCACAGAACCGTGGTGCATATAACCATGCGTGCTCACTCTGCCGTGGCTGTGTGTGCGTATTTCTCCTGCACACGTGACGCTGCGTGTGCATAGCTCTGCATGTATTTACCGCTGTTTGCCATAACTCCATGCACATACAAGCACACGCTCTGCCACCATGGGGTTTGTTGCAGGATAATCAAGGGAAGGTGGTGATTTCAGTGGGAGGGGCTCCTTCCAGCTGGGAGGGAGGAGACGGGGGCTGCACAGGAGGAGGGGGTCACGTTTGAGCCTGGGGAGTGACGCAGGTCGTAGACTGGGAGACCATGGCTGGTCCCTGAAGAGGACGTGGGGACGTCCCAGGGCTGTCTCTTGCTTAAAAACGTGCAGCGAGGGTGAGGCAATGACAGGACCCGGAGGGGTCGGTGCGGCCTAGTTCTCATCGACACGTATCCAGCCCAGGCAGTGCCCTCCCCATTTAAGCGTGACACTGGACAGATGGGGTCTTGGAGGCCGAAATAGAAAACATCAGGGTGGCACCTCCAAACTGGCATGTTCCGGGGGCTCTTTGAGTGTTTTAAACTCGGCTGTGCTTTCCTAATACTGGCTGACCGTTCCTCCCTGGCAGGAGCTCACTGCTTTTCCTCTTGAACCCCAGGCTCGGTCAGCCTTGTCCTCAGGCAGCTACTGGAAGGGGTTAAGACATGTGAATCACTGATTCTCGGAATCAGCGCTGGACTCTGCCCCCGCCCCTCCTTCGCCACCACTTTTTAAAGTGTGACACTGAAGTCCCGGCAGGGAATGGATGTGCCCGAGGTCGCGGCGGGTCACAGAGCTGTTCTACACAGCAGCGCCTCCAGCACCTTCCTTCAGAAGTGCAATAGCACGGGAGCCCTCTTACTTTCATTTTTTCCTATATAAGCTTTAATCCAGTGGCAGGAAAGACATTTTTAAAATGAATCCACTCCCAAACACAACATTAGAGTGCCACATGTGGCAGTGTCTGAAAATAAGTTATTTTTGCAGGAATGCAAGGTTGGTTCAGCATTAGGAAACGTAACAGTCCATTGTCAGATTAACATCGTGATCAATTCAAAGCAGCAGTTGATGAAATCAACACCTGTTCTTCATTTTAGTAGACTGGGAATAAAAGGCAGCGTTACTAGCTTCATAAACCTCAGTTCCATTAATGGAAGCACACGTAGAGCATTTTCCCACACAGCAGCGCGAGTGTCATCCATCGGAGCTTCTATCCAGTGTTGTGGTCCTGGGCAGTGGAATAAGACTGGAGACATCAGAGGCGTAGAGAGGGGAAAGGAAGAGCGGCTACTGCTATTTGGCTGCCTAGAAAATCCTAGAGTGAGAGAAACTTCCGGCAAAATGATAGATTGCAGTCATGTGTAGGGGCCCATTTCCACTACAAACACCTAGGAATTCTGGAAAAAGTGTAATAAGCAGTATTTTAAGTGCATAGCAAACTTGAAAGACAGGGAAATCCTCCAGGATGCAAAGGGAGTAGTAAAATGAGGGGTGCTGCAAGGCCCCAGGCATTGAGACCAGGTCTGGAGAGGGGATGGAGCCTGCGGGGTGGGGGTGGGGGGCCCCAAGAAGCTCAAGTTCCAAGGAGCTGTGCCCACCATAAGAGTGAATTTAAAAATCTTTGCCCCTTACCTGGGAAGTGGTGGAGGCACTTGCTGTCTGTCCAGGGCTTGGAGTGGGAAAAAATTGTCACAAAAAACAAAAGCTCTAGGCTCTTCCTGTACCCAGGCCTTGTGGGCACAGGGTGCCTAGTTCAAGAAGCCTGCAGGGAGCAGAGGTGGCTCCAGCAGTTGAGCACCCGCCTCCCACATGGGAGGTCCTGGGTTTGGTTCTGGTGCCTCCTAAAGAAGATGAGCAGACAGACGAGGGAGCCGTCTCAGCGGGGGCGGGCCCCCCCCAATAAAAATAAATAAATAAGTAAATAAAATAAAGAAACTAGCGGAAACCCAGGCCAGAATCCAGGGATCTGGTAGATGCAAGCCTGTCTTCTCAGCCCAGGCCCCCCGGGATGTTCCCAGAACAAAACTACTGAGATGAGCACACGATAAAAAATCTCATTAAGGACTGAAGTCTCCGGAGACGTGACTAACTGGGCCATGACTGTGAGAATCCGCGTTCTGCGGCCAGAAAGAGTGGGACGGCAAATATGTATGTTTATTTAAAATGACTAAATACAGAAGGAGTCGGAGGGGAAGATCAGAACACCATAAATAGATTCAGAATTGAACCAACAGAACTTAAGTGAAAAATAAATTGTTAAAAGAAAAATAATAAAAAATAGTTAAAATTTCAAAAAATCACTGGATAAGAGCAACTGAAACTCTAACAAAGCTGGTCCGGGGTGCAGCAGGGAGGCACGGCGGGGGGACCGGCAGCTCCACGGGGGCCAGCGGCGTTCCAGCCCCTGCCACGCCCTGCTCTGCCATGGGCTGCTGGGCCTGTCAGCTCCTGTCCCCTGGCCCTGGCCGTTGCTGTCCATCCAGGCCCTGTCGGCAGCCCAGGCTCCTCCGTGGGGCATTCAGGCGCGGATGTGATTGCGGATGCGGCAGCGCTTTGAAAAGCCTGGAACGACATACAAGGACGTTCTCAGGACACACACAGCTCACGTGAAGCTCAGAGCTTAGTCTCACTCTCGGGGACACCCGCACCTCCTTCTACCTGCGGAGAGTGTATCCGGGGCTGGCCGCGTCCTGGGGCTCTGGGCCCATCCCCCCGTCTATTCAGCGAGCCTCACCAGCATCCCTGTTTCACCGAGGAGGAAACCGAGGGTCAGAGAGGCTCCGAGCCTGCCCAGGGTGCTCTGCTGCCCCCTCCTGGACCCTGAGGGCAAGCCCACCCTTTCGAGGCTGTTCCCAGCCACCTGAGGCTGGATCCCCGGACGTGCCTGGGAAGTGCCGGGAGGAGTGGAGGGACTAGAGCAGCCCGACTTGCACAGACCTTCGCGTCTTTCCTCCCTGTTCTTCCCCTGCCCCCAGGTCCTGTACACGTTTATCACACGATCGTGAAGCCCAGGCCCTGCGGTTCTCGAGCATCCTTCCTTAAGGAGACACGTCCCTGTACAGCCCCTCTTTAAGGCCAGCCTCGCTGTGTCCCCTGGTGGCCAAGGGCAGGTTCACATCCTCGGCCCTGGGTTCGAGTCTCCGCTCCTCCATGTAAAAGCTGAGCCTTCGTCCCCCCATAGAATGAGGGATTGTCCTGGGACCAAGATCAGATGCCTGAAAAGGCCGTGGGCCATCCGTGGCCATGCTTAGCGTCACCCGCTTTCTTTTCACCAGCTGGAGTCGCCTGCCTTGGAAAGGTGTGAATTTTTGTGCCTTTCCGGAATGTGCTGATGGCCCCAAGCTTAGACATGTGTTTGGCAGAGCCCGTGCTGGTCTCCCAAATGTGCAGCATCCTCGTTGGAGAAAACATTCCCCGTAATCGTCTCCAGACCTGGGGTGGCCTTTGATCAGGACAGTCTCTGTTTATTCTACAATATAAATATGTAAGAAATCCATTTGTTCCCAAGCAGTATGCAAATAAATCACAGCTGGCACGCCTGCCTGCCCAGCCGCCCAGGGTCGGGACAGACGGGGACGGCTGATGCGTGTCGGGGACCCGAGGCCTCTCACTTGCTGTCCCGTCGTGGCTGGGCCGCTGGGCGCCGTGATGGCGGTGACCCCTTCCTGGAAGACCTTGGGGTCTGTCCCTGGCCCACCTGCCCCGGGCCGCAGCGCGAGGACAGCTGCAGAGAGGCTGGGTGTCAGGGGCAGGAAGGTCTGGCCTGAGGCTGCAGAGCTCAGCACCTTGCCCTCTGTTTTCATAGGCTCTCCCCAAGGCCGCCGGCAGCCTCTGGGTCCTGGGCCCCTGCCCTCCACCCCTCCTGCCTCCCTCCCTTCCGTCACAGATTTTACGGGGAGCCAGCCACGTGCCTGGCACTGGAGAGGCTGCAAGGCTCCGACGCAGAGTGGGCCTGTCTGGGGCAGAGGTGCGGGCAGGTGGGCCGGGTGTGCCCAGCACCTGGAGCAGGTCCTAGGAGCTCCTGGGCCTACCTGCGGCAGGGAGCAGCAGAGGGGAGGCGGGGGGAGCGCCCGGGCAGGGCACAGCACAAGCAAAGGCACGGCGGTGGGGGGAGAAGGGGGAACAGGGCAACGTGGAGAGCAGAGCAACGGGTGGCAGCAGAGGCAGGGCCAAACTGCAGAGGCCCTGGAAGGCTTTCACAGAAACAAGCACAGGTTTTATCTGTTGGGCTTGAGGGAGTCTGCCAGCAGTCATTCACACTTTAGTATGAATTTAAGCTGGTAGATCTTCATTTTAAATTTGGTTTCTGATTGTGGAATGAAAGGCTCCTTGCTGCCTTAAAGGACCTGAAGCACCTCAGGCCAGGAGGAGCAGGTATTTCTACGTGAGTTCCGGATGAATGGCGATCAGAAGGTACCACGGTTGGTTTGGGCCATGGGACTCAGGTTGTGCATCTGGGCTGGGGCACCTGCTGGGAAACCTGGGCCCCCCTCCCCCCGGTCCAGAATCAGCGCATCCATCTCCACCTGTGGAACCATCTGAAGTCCACGAGTGTCTGAGGTATCTGGGACAGGGCTTCTGGAAGGGTCCGTGCCAAGAGGGAGAGGGCTGCAGAGCCTGGCGGCTGCTGGGGTCATATCTAACGTCAATGTCCACACGCGGCGTGTGCTGGGACCCTCCGTACATAAACTAAAACCTCACAAAATATTGCTTGGCTTCAACAACCAAGCGCTCTGACGTCTGTCGGGCGCAGCCGAGAGACAACTGCTGTGGCTTGGGCTGGTGTCGGCACTGGTGCCTGGCGCAGGACAGACCATGTCCTGGCAAGCACTGAGGTTTTCCTTGCTGTGCGAGGTGCTTATTTCTCTCTAGCTGGCCAAGGACACAGGTGCACATAGACGCCATGCGTGCCGCACCTGAAATGCTTTAGGTAAACCTTGGTCTTCCGTCTCCTTTAGGATAAGTGTTTTCCAAGTTCTCCGTAATCACCTCTGTGGCCCAGCAAAGTCCGCTCGTTGCAAGGAGAGGGCGAAGCCTGCCCCTGTTGTCAACCGAAACGCAAGAACCGAGAACCCGCATAGGGCACGTCGCCGCTTCTTTCCTCTCTGGTGATTGGCTCGGGCTCTGCCCACCCCGTGGCCCCTGCGAGGCAGAAGGGCAGGCGGAACGAGCAGCTGACTTATTCCACTCTTCCCCTACGCGGGGGTCTCCTTCAGGGGCTTCCTTTCCACCGGCACTTTTTAAAATCCACACCCCTTTCCAGTCTTTAAAAACGGACTACGCCTAAGGCTGTTTCCTGCCTGGCAAAGATGGTCGGACGCACAGTTTGGGCGGCTGAGCTGGGGGCTGATGGCTTTTTGACTTACTGGTCCTTAGGACTTAAAAATACACATCCTCCTGGTCCCTAACCTCCCAGTTACGGATTTCCTTGATCCGAGCTTTCCCTTTCAGAAACATGTGGGCTAGTCCAGCTTGGAAGAGCCACTTCCGCCAGGGCGCAGCTGGTTGTCAAGCGCGGTGCCCTGGTAATCCACCTTGTGTCTCAGGCACGAGGCCATGACCCCTCAGTTGCTGGGTGGGGTGGGATGTCCGTTCCCATCAGGCTGTTGGCTCCAAGGAGGGAGGCGGGGGCCCTGGTGTGGTCCTGGGTGGGGCGGACACGTCTCGGTGCTGGCCAGTGCCTGGCAGGTGCTTGAGAAGGCAGTGGCCTTGGCGAGTGGGAAAGGGACATCTGCTGCCCAGTAACCACGGCTCGCCTGTCCAGGGGAAGTCAAGCCCCTTCTGGATTCCTGCGAGCTTGCTCAGCGGACTAAATTGCATTCTCTGCCTGCCCCATGGGGTCTGCAGGGCCGGATGTGATTCTTTTGCCATTTTTCAGGGGAGGAAACTGGGCTCGCACAAAGGGAAGTCATTTCCAAGGTCACACGAGGTCTTCTGATATCCAGACTATTTGCCTGGCCTTCCTCACGGGTCCTCCTTCCCAGAGGCCAGTCTGACTCCCCACCCAGAGCCGTGGCAGCCAGGCCCGTTTCGTTCTGCTGTTCCTGGAAAGAAATATGTGATGGTTTCCTTGGAGCAGCCAGTTCCTTTAGCTGGCCAAGGAGAACTTCTCCTGGCACCAGCTTGTTTCATGGAAAAGACCAGAGCCATCCAACTGTCCCCTTATTTGCTGGGCCAGCTCTTCTCTCCTGGCATGGCCGTTTGTTAAATCCGTGCTCCTTACCGCACTCTGCCTTCCTGTGATGGCGGCACCTGAACACGGAGAGGCTTCCCCAGAGTAGGTCTCCATCTTCGTCGGAAGCTTTGCTCTCCGTGACTACACTTTGCAGGGGTGCAATTCAGGTTGGAGTGGAATTTAGCTTAAAAAGTGGATGTGTCTGGGACTGTCCTATCTGTCAGCCTCACCTCTTTGGCCTCACCTCTAAAGGACTCCCTCCCCCATAGCTCCTTCAGCCGCGATAATGCCTGGACATCAGGATCTCTGTCTCTGGTTCCAGCCTCAGCACCCACCCGGGTCCCTTTCCCTCTGTAGGTCCAGGATTCCTCCTCTGAAAAGAGGAGCCATAACTGGTCCTTAAAATCCTCTTGCACCCAGCAAACTCTTATATATACCTCAAAGCCCTGCCCAGGTGCTGCTTCCTCTCAAGGCCGAGAGTTTTTGCCATCCTCTGGGGCATGGCCATCTGCCATCTGCCACACACCTCTGTAGCTGTCACTTCCCTTGGGCAGGCAGGGCGCAGCCCCCAGCACATCAATAGGCTCAAAAAACATTTGTGACTTTACAGAAGAGGAAACAGCGCAAAGCTGAGCTTGAGGACTCTTTCACGCTCTTCCCTTTACGTGCAGAATTGTGCCCGGGAAGCCCTCTGTGTGAAGGGGGCCCAGCTCTGAACACCTGCAGTGGCGTCACCCTGGCGGACCCAGGCCTCGCTTCCGTGGGTTCTGACGTGCCCGCCTGTGCTTCCTCGTCCCCAGAGTTGCTTTCCATCTGGCCTTAGCATGGCCTTGTCGCCCAGCAGCCTGCCGGGGTCTGGGTGGAGAGGGACAGCTTTACTTGCTCTTGAGAACTGGGATTGCTGAGTCTTAGGGTTTTACCCCAAGTGGGACCAGAATGTCCCTGGGAGCTGCCTGCTTGGCCGTGGCCCCGAGGGCTGGCCTCCGCTAGACCTGGCGCCTCTGCCAGCCGAAGCCTTGATGTTGGCCTGGGGCGGCTGATGCGCTTTCGGCTGTCCACCCCACTGTTTGTTTTTTCCCTGCAGAAAGGCTGTTATGAGGGTCTGATCTAAGGGGGGGAGCTCACCGTTCACGACAGGGAGAGCAAGACCCCCACTGAGGACAGGCGACTGTGAACTGCTAAGAGCAGCACACAGACCTGGCACGGGCGACGCCTGCTGGGATTATTCGGGTTACGGCTTTGCACCAACTGGCTGGGGGGCCCGTGGTGGACCCCTGTGTTTCCGCCAGCCCCCACTCTCGTAGTCTGGAAAATGACAGGGTTGGATTTTATTGGTCTCCAGCTAAAAAACTGTATATGCTTCTATAAACTCTAATGACTAACCCCAGTTTGGAGGTTACCTTTAGATTAATACCTTTTAAAGAAAAGGTTATCACGGTGTGAAGTTCCAGGAACTTGACATATTACAAAATGTGATTATAAAAACCAATTTAGGGGGAAGCGGATGTGGCTCAAGCATTTGGGCACCTTCCTACCACATGAGAGGTCCCAGGTTCCTAAAGAAGATGAGCAAGACAGCTGACATGAGGGGCTGGTGTGGCAAGCTGACTCAACAAGATGACTCACCGAGGAGACACAATGGGAGACACAACAAGCAGGAAGCAGGTGTGGCTCAAGCAATTGTGTGCCTCCCTCCCACACGAGAAGTCCCGGGTTCGGTTTCTAGTGTCTCCTAAAAAAGAAGATGGACAGACACAGAGAGCAGACAGTGAGTGAAACAGTGGGAAGGGGAGGGGTGGGAGAAATTAAAAAATAACAAATCTTTAAGAAAAAAACAATTTAGGATGACTTATGATTTGATCAGAGCTATGTTTTGGTTTGTGAATCAGTATCTCAAAGGGTAATCTGTGACCTCTTAGCTGTTTTCAAGTTCAAGTGGGCCTAGGAATCGTCTGGGGAGCTTATTTAAATACAAATCACTGAGCCATTCCCCACCACCCCCAAGATTGACTCAAAAAGTTTGTAATGGTGCCCAGGAATCTGCATTGTAGAACCAGCCCCCAAGGATTCTGCTAGGGCAGGTCTGCCCAGCACATGTCAAAAATATCATGAGGGAAACGGATGTGGGTCAAGCGACTGGGCTCCCGTCTACTGTAAAGGAGGCCCAGGGTTCGATTCCTGGGGCCTCCTGGTGAAAGGCGAGCTGGCCCACGCGGAGAGCTGGCGCAGCAAGATGATGCAACAAAGAGGCACAGAGGAGAGACAATAAGAGACGCAGCAGCCCAGGGAGCTGAGGTGGCGCAAGAGATCGAGCAGCCTCTGTCCCACTCCGGAAGGTCCCAGGATCAATCCCGTTGCCGCCTAAAGAGAAGACAAGCAGGCACAGAAGAACGCACAGAGGGCTGACACGCGTGCGAAACACCGAGGGCAGGGGAGCAAGTAAATAAATAAATCTTTTTAAAAACCCCATGAGTGGGTTTCATTCAGAACAGTACCGGGGCTAGTCCCGGGGCGCCGGCCGGGTCGGCGGACGCCCAGCTGTCGCGGGGCTCTTCTGGCATCCGGCTGCCTCTGCCACCTGGGAGGCCACACCCTCCCCTGCCTGCCAGGTGTCCGGTCAGCGGAGAGTTTCAGCCCATCCCCACCCTCCTCCCCGCAGGGCTCGTTTCTGCGAGCTCGGCCTGTGGGCCCTGCCCCAAGCTCCCCCGCGCGTCTCCCAGAAGCCAGCAGCCCTCACTCCCACCTTCAACGAACGCCCCCCTGGCGGGTGCGAGTGCGAGGGCACGCACCAGCACGGCCCCTCGTGGCTCTGGGTCTGGTGAGGGAAGCCGACGTCCGAGAAGCCCACACACCTCGAAGCTGCACCCGCCAGCCGTCACAGCGCCCTGCGCAGAGGACGGGATGAAAGGGGGTTTGGTCGGGGCGTAACTTTAAGCACTAACCTGTAAGTACGAGCCTGAAGTTGGCCGAGCCACAGAAGGCCGTCGCCGCCGGGTTCTGGGGAGCACTGGAATTCTGCCCCTGGCGCTGTCTCCTGCGCTGTCAGAGGCGAGCAGAGCATGTGGGGGGCAATCCGAGCCGTGGTTTTAAAGCGAAATTGTAAAAATCCAGGAGGAAAGTGTGTAAATGTATTTTACATCTCACTAATTAAAATAGCGTGGAACTTGTATTATATTCTTAAAACATGTCCTTCAAAGCAAAGCCGTGTGGGAAACTTCTGGAACCCCAGGGAGCTACTGGTCGACCAAGTTTAAAGTGCAGACGCCTTTGCAGAGGAAGTTTCCCGTGTCAGCGCTCGGCGGCTGAGGCCGAAGCTGGGGCCGAGCGGGCGGGCACCACCGGACTGTGGAAGGAAACCTTGGCCACCCGCGAGTCCCCGTGGCCTTTCGGGCTGCTCACTTAGCGGGGATCGGAGCTCCTTGGAGGAGAGAGCCGGGAAGCGTGTGTCCCCGCTGGAGCCAGGACACAGAAGCGGCCTCCAGCTCCCGCTTGAAACCACCCTCCCCTTGCGGCTCTGTAAGGGGACATTTCACTTCCAGAAGCCGGTGCTGGGGTGTCTCGGTGGCCTCCGGCGCGGCCCATCGCCTCACGTGTGAGTCTTTCCACGTGGCTTTGAGGTGGTGGCCTCGGTGCCGCCACCACCCTGTGACCACGCTTTTCCGTGGGCGCCTTTGCCCGACGTCTACTCGACGCCCTTTACAACTTGACCCACTTTTCTAGAAGGGCCTCTTCTCACCACGCCTGAATCTGAAGCCACGGTGCCCACGTAGCTGAGCCTTGGGCTTGGTAGGAAGCACTGACCGGCTTTTGAGGCCTCAGCACGGAAGGCCGTGGACTGATCACGAATAAAGCACAGAAGCTGCTTCGGGTGAGACTCGTAGACCTCTGGGAAGTTCGCGGAACAAGGACGTTTTCATGAAAGGCGTGCTCTGTCTTTCCTACAAGAGCAGTGGATTTTCACAGCCTGCTTTCACGGAAAGAAATGAAATTTCCTGCTCTCCAAGCCCTCGGGGCCCGTGGGCGAACCCAACAGAGAGTTAACTTCAGAAAAACCCGGGGCTGGGGGCTGAGTGGTGGGCGGAGGAGGGGGGCTCTGCACACCGTGGCTGGGAAAACAATTCTGAGAACTGCAGCAAAAGGAAGATTTCATTTTTAAATGTGTTGACAAAGTTCCCACTTGGCTGGAAGACGGCACCAGGCACGGCTCTGCCCTCAGGTTGGCATATGACTGCGAGATGCGCGTTGGCATTGGAAAAGCAGCGCCGTGCGGGCGTCCTGCTTCCCTAGTTTTCTCTGACACCCCCATGCGGGTGCTGCCGTGAGGCCGGGCCGCAGCTGCTCCTCCTCGGCGCTGCCAGGGCTGGAGCCTCGGCAGCTGTGGCTTCTGGCTGCCCCCGGCCACGCCTGTGCACTGAAGCCTGCCTCGCCGGCTGGATCCCTGTGCCCTGGCAGCTGCCTCCCGCTCGGCCTGCCCCGGAACAGCCATCGAAGGCGTCACACGGACCTTCGGAAATACTCTCTCCCCACACCTGGGCCCGCTGGGCACAGCCGCCATCCTCTCTCTGGGTCCCTGGGTCAAGTTTTTCCCTTTCAAATGCAAGACTCTGTTAGCAGTCGGCAAATCCCTTCCTTCCCTGGAAAAGCACTTCATTCCCAGTGAATTCTAAGGTTCGGGAACTCTGAGGTTCAAAGACCCGCACGCAGTGTCAGGGAAGGACGCTGTTACCGCGGCGATTTGTTTTTCATTTCTTGCACAAACGGCTGTCTGATGATTTGCCAGACTGAAATCATTTCACTCTCACTGATGATTTTGGAGCTGGTGCAAGTTTCTGTCCAGGGGATTTGCTCCGAATGCTGCTCGCTGCACTTTACTTGCTGCGGACGCGTCCCGCGTGGAGAGCGCCCGGCGCTGGGCTGTGGGGAGGGGAGGGGGCAGGGAATGGCCAGGGGTCCCCAGGCCCGCTCGGCCCTGCTCCTTCCACAGCCCCCTGGGCCCAAGTGCTGAGGGGCCCCCATATTCGTGCTCCCCAGCGCCTCGCTGTCCCCATCCCGGGGAGGGCTCTACCCTGCGCCCCCTCGGCCTCGACGTCTCTCTGCGCCCTGTGGCGTAGACCTTGGAGTTGGCCTGGGTGGCTCCCGCTGCCTCTTCCAGCCCTAGCGTCTCGGCATCGGCGAGTGCCCGGGGGCTTGGCAGAGGGGCCGCCCAGCCACACGAGCGGGGGGATCAGGCGGGACTTGTGGGCCACCCTGGGCTTTTTCCTCCGAGTGGGCAGAGCTCTGCGCTATCCGGGGGGAGCCAGGGCTCTTGGTTTGTCATTTGGCGCAGGGGTGCGTGCAGGCTCGGAGGCCCCGCTCGGCGCAGCGAGTGACCTGCAGGGAGGGCCGGAGCTCAGGGCGGGAGGACGAGCCCCACGTGGCACTGAGTGGGCTCCCCGGAGCCCTGTGCACACGGCTGTGCAGCGGCGAGAACAGCCCACCTCCCCGGGCGGCCGAGGGTGCGGGCGGCGCTGCGTGGCCAGCACAGGGTGCCAGCCGCCGCCCGCTGCGCACGGACGGGGCCCAGGAGCCGCGCTTGCCCATCCCGGGTTCCCTAAGCGAGGTCGGACGCCGAACACGGCCGACGCGGCTGCTCCTTGTTCCCAGGCGCCTCTGCGCTAGAGCTCCAGGGATGCCTCCACCCTCCCTTGCCGGGCTCTGTTCTGCTGTTTTTCTCACTCCTCTAGTGACAGGCGTTGGCTGAGCTCCTGCTCCGTACCAGGGATGGAGGCTGGAGTGATTCTTCCCCTAAAACGGGTTCCACTGGGGGTCCATGAGCTTGAACTGAAAATCCAAAAACATTATTCTGGGAAGTAGATGTAGCTCAAGCAGTTGGGCGCCTGCCTACCACACGGGAGGTCCTGGGTTGTGTTCCCAGGGCCTCCTAAAGAACACGAGCAAGACAGTGAGCTGACACAACAGGCTGGTGTGATGGGCTGCTGCAATGAGCTGACGCAACGAGGAGACTCAACAAGGAAACACAATGAGAGGTACACCAAGCAGGGAGCGGAGGTGGCTCAAGCAGTTGGGCACCCACCTAACACACGAGAGCCCCCAGGTTCGGTTCCCGGTGCCTCCTAAAAAGAAGACAAGCAGACACAGAGAGTAGACAGTGAGCACAAACTAGGGAAGGGGGGAGAGAAATAAAAAAATAAATCTTAAAAAAACCCTTATTCTTGCGGGGACGTGTTGGTGCAGGTGTGATATGTTTGTTAAATAACACACAGTACAGTGAGGGCTTAGGGAGGGGTCCGTGGTTTTTACCTGACTGGCAAAGGGGTCCGTGGAGCACAAAAGGTCAAGAACCCCTGCACCAAAACATCTGTCCACGCCACTGCCCCTCCGCACTGCGTTTGGAGGAGGAGAGTGGAATCTGCCTGGAGGGCCATGTGGTCTTGTTTTCAGCGGAACGGTTTGCTCAATGCCAAACGCACACAGCAACCACTCCCAGCGCAGCCTCCCTGGGCGCACGGCGGGCGCACGGCGGGCACACTCGCCGATGACAGCCACCCCTGCACAGGCTGTGGCCCCGCTGTTTCCGTCCTCCCAGCACACACCAAATCTGTTACGTGCAGCAAGGCCGGAGCGAGCCCTGGCGGCCAGAACCTGTGGAAGGCTCGGCCCCGGGTCTTCGTTCCCCACCACGTCCACCGTGCTCCCCTGGGGACTTGCTAGTCCTCTCCAAAGGGCGGCTTGAACACCCAGCCCCCAGCACGTCCGCTCTCCTCGCGCCCTACCCTTCGCGCCAGCTCTGTGGGAGGAAGAATAAAACATCACCCGTCTCCTGTCCAATGTGGGGAGAAGGAAATCCACGGCACAGCTGCCCAGAACACACAGTTACGAGGGTCAGAGGCAAGCGCTGTCTCTGGGAACCAGCTGTGTTCTCAGGGGCTCGTCCAGAGGAGGACGCTTCTGACTGGACCCTTAGCAGACGGCGTGGAGGCACTGAGCAGAGCAAAGAGGAAATGGGAGAGAAGAACTGATAAAACGGTCCCAGTGGCATAGGAATACTAACGGCCCTTGTTTATTGGATGCCCACCAGGTGCACACGTGCCTCAGCTATTTAATCCACACGACAGCCCCTGGGGTAGGTGTCATTATCCCATTTTATAGATTAGGGAACTGAGGTCCAGGAAGATGAAGTAAATTGCTCATACCTGCTAGTAAGTGTCGGGATTCAAACTTGGGCATTTCTAGAGTCTGAGATGTTCGCTAGTATTCCAGGGGCAAGAATGCGCTGAGAGAGTTGTGAGAACTATTATAGATGGAAACACAATGGTGGTAGATCTGGTTTTTAAAACACATGCTATTTAAAGGATCTTGACAGAGTTGGTGACCCTTCTTTTAGAGGTAGGAAATGTGTCTATCAGAACACACTTTGAGGAGCAAACCAGAACGATCTGTTGGCATTAATTATCAGACGTTCCCATCTGATAGTGCAGACAGTGTGGGAGGATGGACAAAGTCAAAAGATGTTGCAGAAAATTTGATTTACTTGGGGAGAAATCTTACGTTTTCCCCATTGACAAAGATAGCAGCTTCATCTTTTGAGTTATGTGGTCTTTGACATTTAATGTGATTACTGTAGTGTTAAGTATTGAATCTGCGCCCCCCACCCGCTGTTGACTTTCTATTTATCTTGACTCGTCTATGTTGCTATTTCATTTACTGCTTTTAAATAATTAAATATTTTTGTTATTTCACCCCCTTTACTAGCTTGACAGTTATAAATTCCTTTATGATTCCTTTGTAGTTACACTAGAAATTAAAACATACACCTATGACTTACCAGAGTCTAATAAAAATTAGTATTTCCAGAAAAGACAGACAACTTAATTTTCAAAATGGGTAAAAGCTTTGAATAGGCTCTTTACAAACAACGTCCAAATGACCAATAAACATATGCAAAGATATTCAATGTCATAACTCATTATAGAAATGCAAATATAAACCACAATGCTCACCGACATGCACTCACCAGAATAGCTGAAATAATTAAAGTTTTCACCTGGAAAATGTTTCTTGATTTATCTTCCAGTATACTAATTCTTCCTTCTGTTAGGTCTAATCTATTGAGTCCTAAATTCCAGGTACTGGATTTTTCAGTTCTAGAATTTCCATCTGGTTCCTTGTCATAGCTTTTCCACTGTGTCACAATTCTCAATCTTGCTTTTATTTCCTTGACCATTTTAGGAATTATGTGAGGCCCACATTCTGATAATCCCATTAGGTGCATCTGCCAAGGCTCTGTTTCTATTGTCTGTTTTTTCTCGTCATTATTATTTTTCCATCATGTTGTCCCGTCTCTTTATATTACATGTTATTTTTATTATGTGCTGGATATTAAACGGGAAACATTGCAGCGATGAACCGAGGCCTAGGACAGTGCCAGCTCTGGAGGGAAACTGTGTGAGCGTCTAGCAGGTGCTGGGCGTGTAGCCACTGCAGCCTAAGCAGAGACGGGCCGTTGAGGAGGTGCCCCAGCCCCTGTAAAGAACGCTTCATTCCCAGGCTTCCTTTACTCCTGGATCCCAGCCTATACAGCCTTCGGTGTGTACAAGGGCCCTCTCCTAGTTTGTCTTTTACTCTTTGAGTCCCTTGGACTATCCGTTCAGTTTCTCAGTCTCTCACTTACCTTTTCTGGAACTGGAAGACGGCTGCCTCTACTGCAGTCAGCAGGTGCCCACGTCAGGCTTACTTCCCAGTGCTTCGTTCCTCTCCTGGATCTTGGTCCTGTAAATATTTACTGCCTTCTTAGCTCATCAATGCCTTCAAACCTTTCGGTGCTGCTTGTATTTTATCCAGACTTTCTAATGTGTGGTCTGGTCCAAATTATCTAGAAGAGCTCTAGGGCGGCTTCTTAGAGTTACTGAGTGAGAGTCGATCCTAAGAAGCCTGTGCAGGCAGATCATATCTGTGAGCTGCAGTGATTAATCAGGAGCCTGAACACAGGAGAGTCAGAGTCTCAGGGGTGTCTAACCCCTTTCTTCAGAAACACCTGTTCCTCTGACTCATGAGGCAGGTGGGGAGCTCATCCCATGGGGCCCAGATGATCTTGCAGGTACATGATGAGGGCACAGTCTGCAGGAGGTGGGAAGCGGGACCTCCCACACAATGCCTCCACGCTCCCACTCCCCTGTCGGGCACGGCGGCTACCCCCAGGGCCCCGGACCACCTAGGTGGCTGGGCTTCCATCTGACCACGAATGGTGGCTGCAGCTGCCTTTTCCTCCTGAGCCAGGGGCCAGCCTCGTGTGCACTCCGTGGCCAGGCCATCTCCCAGCCACATGGAAGGGGTGAAGCAGACGCTCTCGGTATCCCGGGAGAGGAATGAAAACCCATCAGCAGAACCAAAGGGGTTGTCAGGCACTGGAGACCTTCATCCCCCCTTCACCTGTTGATGACTTTGGGAACTGCTGGTGTGAGGGCAGGCCTGACATTTTCTCACCGAAGCCTCACAGTCCTCTGTGCTCAATATCATCATAAGACCATTTTACGTGGGAGGATCCCGAGGCTCAGGGAGAGCCAGCTTCCTGATTTTCCCAGTTTGCAGGAACTAACTGCAGTCATTATTTTGTGTGCCCCGTGAGGGCTGGCAGGTATTTGGTCTGTTTCATCCATCGCTGTATCCCTAGTCTTAGAAGAGTGTCTAATGTTTCCTAAGTGACAACCCAATGCTTGTTGAATGAATGAATGAATGAATGTGGAATGAAGGAACATCCAAACTCGAAACCAGGTGCTCTAACTCCAAGTCACATCCTTGAGTCTTGCTACCAGGTGATACATATCCCATCCAAGAGATGGATTGTGAGAAACTTGGTGTTTTTATGTGGAGGGGAGGGATATAGGTCAGTGTTCCACTGTGTGCGTGGCTCGCTCGTGGCGCTAGCTGACGTGGATTCGGATCCACAGGTGGAGCTTGGGATACAGCCAACGCCAGGGACTGTTGTCCCGAAGGCTCGTGAGTCCCATTTGCGTAGCAAAGGGCGAGATCCTCTGTGAGAAGGAATTCGGAGTTAGGGAAACGCACCACGGAGGGCAAGTCCAGAGGGAGAAGAGGGCCCCTGTAGGGCCCGATTTCAAGTTCCCCCCACTCCCATACCTGTGGGCCACGGCTGCTGCCCACCGCCCGCACCTCCATCTTAAACGATGACGGCTTTATTGAGATATAATTCACATCGTCATTCCACCTGCTTAAAGCACAGGATTCAGTAGGTTTTAGCTCATTCAGAGCTGTGCAGCCATCACCACAATCAATTTTAGAACATTTTCATCATTCCAAGAAACCCCGTGCTCATGAGCATCACTCTCCACTCCCTCCCCCACCCCAGCCCGTGGCAACCGTGAATCTACTTCCTGTGTCTATGGACTTGCCTGCTCTGGGCATTTCCTATCTAGACACTCACTCGTTGTGGTCTTTAGAGACTGCTTCCACTCCACATCACGTTTTCAAGGTTCACCCATGTTTAGAAAGTGTAAAAAGTACTGTGTTCTTTTTACGGCTGAATAAATTCCACTGTCTAGATATACCACATACTATTTGTCCACTCGTCAGCTGGAGGACACGCGTGGTTTCCACTTCTTGGCTGCTGTGAGCATTTGTGGACAAACATGTCCTCACCTCTCTTGGATGTTTGCCCAGGAGTGGAATCTCCGGGCCGTGTGGTAACTCTGTTTGACATTTTGAGGAACCGCCAGACTTTTCCACAGCAGCTACGTCATTGTCCCTCCCCACGGGGAGGGCATGAAGGTTCTGATTTCCCCACCTCCTTGCCAACACCTGTCCTTTTCTCTGCCCGACTCTGGCCATCCTAGTGGCTGAAGTGGTGCCTCGTTGTGATGTTGACTTGCATTTTTCTCGCAGCTAACGACGTTGAGCATCTTCTCATGTGCTTATTGTCCCCTCGTAATCTTCTCTGAGAAATGTCTATTCAGTTCCTTGGTCCGTTGTTAGCTGGATTATTTGCCTTTGTGACTGAGCAGGAGGTGTTCTTCTTACACTCCAGGAACAGGTCTCAGTTCAGATATGTGGTTTGCAGCCATTTTCTCCATTGTGTGGATTGTCTGTTCACGTTCATGACATTGTCCTTTAATGCACACAAGTTTTAAATTTTGATGGAGTCTAATTTTTTTGTTCTTTTTTTCCTTTTCTTGCTGTGCCTTTGGCACCATTATCTAAGAAGCCACTGCCCGATCCGAGGTCATGAAGATGTACACCTATGAGTTCTTTCAAGGCTTTTATACTTTTAGATCTTCGATTTAGGTCTTTGATCCTTTTAGAGTTAGTTTTTGTATATGGCGTGAGGTAGGGGTCCAACTTCATTCCTCTGCAAGTGGATATCAGTTGTCCCAGCACCGTTTGTTGAAGAGACTTCTTTCCCCATTGGATTGTCTTGGTGTGCTTGTCAAAACTCAATTGATGGTACAGTGGGGGTTCAGAGCGTCAGCTCTTTATCTTTAAAATGGGTATAAAAATGAATATCTGCATCACATGGCTATGATGAGAGTTAAACGAAATAATCCACATCAAGGGCTTCCCCGTGTAGCCCAGCACCTCATCAGCAGAGGGTGCCGAGGGTGAAGCTGGCGGTGAGGACGAGGCCGCGAAGCAGGCGGGGAGAGGCCTCCTCTCCTTGAAGAAGGCTCAGGGCTGCAGACGTGTGGTGGGGAGGGGGACGGCAGGGTGGTCCACAGCTGAGGGGTTGGGGTAATAATGGCTTTGGTTCTACCAAGCTGTGTCTCGGTGCCATGCCAACAATAACCTGGCCCAAGTACCCCCAGCCTCACCACAGGGGATGGAAATAATTATCCCGTCTTTTCACGAAGATGGACGATGCTATCAGGTGAGGAGGAGGAACTTGGAACAAAACCTCAGAGAAAACACGCCCTGGAACAGGGGTCTCCAGCGGGGTCCCCTCCCCCAGATAGCCTTGCTGGGGTCCAGGCCTCACGAATTCCTGCGCCTCCTGTTTTTACCCTGCCTTCTGCTTCCCCTAAGCTCAGCCCGCGTGGGTGTTTGCTCTCCAGCTGGGTGCTTGGATGAGCAATCTGCAGGTTCTAACGCCGTCTCGACACCGCGAGCTACTGTCACCGTGTCTTGACAGTGGTTTTGGCTCTGAGTAGCTTGTTGCTTCCATCATGCTTCCGACTGGACTCTTGAGCAGGTGTACAATTTCTCAAGTGGGCCGGCTGTGACATTTTGGAGCGTGCGAGTCACTTCCGGTGTTATTTTGCCGTGGGTTCCAGTGTGATGGCGCGGGGCTGAGGTGCTTTGGCTCCGGCTGAGATGTCCGTGTGGTTTGGGTCTGCAGGTTCCGTTTTGCAGATGGGGAGACCAAGGCTCAGGCAGCCTACCTCGGCGTGTGGGTGGCGGAGCCGGTTCTTTGGGCTGCGGATGGCGCTTTCCCCACACCGTGCTGCAGGCCCAGCGGGGAGCTGGGCAGGATCCTGGCTCCCCCGTTGACCCCTCTCTGCAGTCTGCGCCCAGGTCTCCACCAGAGCTTGCTGACTCGAATGGACTAGAGTTTTCCAACTTCACATTTGGCCTGGGGTTGGTGCTGGGCCCCGGGTTGGTTGTCCACTGAGCATGTGCAAAGCAGCGCCGCTGTGTCCGTGAGACTGAGGGGTCCGTTCCCAACGCAAAGGGGTGTCGTCGCGATCCAGATCAATCCCCACTGACATTTAAGGCGGCCGTCGCCTGCAGGGGTGTCCAGGCCACCGGCCGGGAGGCTCGGTCCATCGTGCAGGGGAGGCCGGAGCTGGGCTCGGCCACTTGCTGAGTATGCGCACAGACCAACCCAGCCCAAGGACAGCTGTGCGAGTTAAAGGGTGAGCTTTAAGGGCTTTCCGCCCGCGGAGAGCTCAGTGGTGCTCCGTGGGCGCGCAGCTTCTGGGAGTCCAGGAGAGGGAAGGCAGGGGCCACGGGCTCCTACCTGTCTTTCCACACCTGGCCTTGCTTGCTCGGACCCAGCCCCTCTGCCACCTGGAGACCTTTCTAGACCCGAGCAGGGTCCCCTCGCATCCCCCAGGACAGAGCTCAGGTGTCCAGGGCAATCTATGAGCCGCTGTGCTCCATCCCCACCGCCCGGCGCGTCCCCGCTCTCTGCCGCGGCCTTCTGTGGCTCTGCCCGGTCCCCGGGGAGCTGGCAGCCCCTCCTGAGCCCTCACTCACCACCTGGACGGGCACCGAGGCCCCCTCCAGCCCCCGGCTCTCAGAGGTGGGTACAGAGGGGCTCCACCGCAGCGGCACGCAGAGGACAGGGCTGGGGCCCAGGCCTGCGCAGGGCCCGCATCTCGGGAGAGCCCACCGAGTCGTCGTCCTCGCGGCCCTCGCGAGGGCGCTGGCGCCCGCCCACCCTCTGCTCCCGCAGCGCCCTGAGACCACGTCTGGGCTTGCCGATTTTGCGTCCACAGCGTCAACCAGGTGCGGGCCGGGAGGGTCTTGACAGCCATCGGGGGACTGAAGCCGCCGATGTGGCAGAGCCGGACGCCGGAGGGACGGGCTGGGAGAGGGTGGCTTTCCCCACGTCCCTGCAGCCCCCACGCCTTCTTCAAACGAAAAGGACAGTGGAGCCTCTTTTTCCAACTTTTCATTTGACTTCGAAACAGAGCTGCATTTCATCAAAACCTGTAAACATTTATCTTAACATTCTTCCTATAATTTTAAAGTCTCTGCTGTGCTCTGGTGGACGGTTCCTGTTTCCTGTTACGCAAGAGCTCTTTTGTGTCATAGACAACCAGGCCGGCGGTCCCCAGGCCTTATCACGTGCGGGTGGCGGTGGGTTGGCACAAGCATCATCCTGCAAGGCGGTGGTCTTCTCTTTGCACCCCGGGTCGTGGAAGGACAAGCTCAGGGGACAAGCTCACCGACAGAGGTCTCCTTCTGGTCCTAACAGACAGGCCACTGCGGCAGAGGCGGCTGCCACGTAGGGTTTTGATCCTATCTCTGCCCTACAACCTTGGTACCTGGCTTTCCCTCTGTGACTCAGTTTCCTCAAGTGTGAACTCTGGGGGTTTCCCACATCCCTAGAGACCATTTTAGTGTATAGCGTTCAAGTGCATCGCAGTCCACAGAAACAGAGTCCTGGCCCACTTTTCAATCCAGCAATTATGCCAGGAAGGAGACCCAGTTTGGGATTAATTACCCAACTCTAACATCTTTTTAGAATTTGCTAATCTCTCTTTTAAACAAAAGACAGCAAACCTCAAGCCCAGAGACTTTGGCGGGCAAGAGAACCTGCTAGACCTGAGTGGTTCTTAAAACGGATTTAATTTTAAGTTGTTTCCTGGTTTAGCATTTGTTGTAGACCTTTTCTTTTTTTAACAAGGAATGTTATTTGTTGTTGTGTTAAAATAAGCAGGGGAGGTATGCTTGCATGCTCTGCTTCTTGCTTCTGGTTTCCACTGTCTTTTCCAACAGTGTGAGAGGCACGCAGGCAGTGAGCTGAGTGCTCACGCAGCCTGGACGGTGGCTGAGGTCCACCCATTTCTCTCTTCCCTGCTCTTTCCAGAGGCAACATCACGACAATCTTCCTTTCGGGGGTCACGAGCAAGTATTTGCTGATCAAACGGCTGGGGACAGCTGTTCCTCCTGCTGCGGGGGCAGTGGGCAGAGGCTGCCACGCTGCCCACCTGTGGCTTCCAGACAACTGTGTCCTTCCCCAGTGGGATGTGTGGAGCCCCCCAGGCTGGTAGCAAAATAAAGGCTTTTGTCAATCCAGGTTAAAATCTCATCATTGAAGATGAAATTGTTTATTTTAGCACTGATAATGCAAGTACAAATTTTGATAGAACATCAAATACATATAAAAAAGGTTTTCACTAAATTGAGACACCCGTGGGGCAGAAACGCTCTCGATTTGAAGCTGCTGCAGTGATTGATGATAACACCTGAATGTTCTGCCAATCCAAATAGAAGCTGAACCTGTCACAATTTATAACCGTGAATTAGAGTAACTAAGCCCAAACCATGACATTTTTGTGATGAAGCTAATGTTCAATTAAAGAAAAAACAACCACCTTTCAGCGCGGCAGTCCACACTTTCTCTCTTTGCTGCTTGCCGTCAGTTGGAGTTTAGAAATGTTTGAGCTTCTTAATCAAACTTAGTGCCAACAAGGCTACTGAACTTTTCGTAAACAAGTCCTCTAAATGTCCACTGTGTATCATTCAAAATTCGTTGGAAATGCTAGTCAAGTTAGTCTTTGAATGTTGTGTCAGAGATCTTCAGTCTGTGAAGCTTCAGTGAAGTGCAATTATTGCAAAGAAAACTGCACCCAGAGAGATGCTGAAATGTACCCCTGCAAAAGCAAGGAGCGAGCGGAGCCAAATGCGAGCCACGTGGTGTGGGAGATGGCACGGCCGCTCCACCATTGCACTTGGGAGTGTTCCTTGCTTATGGAAGAGTCTTTTGATGAAGTCCACATTTTTAATTGGATATATTTATATTCTGTACCGAAATGGAATGTTGCTGAGACAGCCCAGATCTTGCAGCATTTGAAGTTGGCGAAACATTAAAAATAAGCATAACTTAAGACAACTTGTTTAGTGAGTTTCAGCTTGTAAAGTATTTGTTGACAAAAGGTTCTCTGAATTGGGCAAAAACGGTGTCTACACAAACATCCGAGCTGAAAGAGACACACGTGGAAAGTCAGCATTGAGAAAATCTTCTATTTGCAGAATTTGCTCTGAGCTTGCCAGGTCCCTCGGCACCTGTAGAGAGAGTATTTTCTCAATAAAAATTATTAGGCTCTGCAAGTAGAGCCAGTGGAAGGTGACAACAATTTCAAATTTATTAATCACAAAATGCAACCTTGAAGAAGATTGAGATAAATTTTATGATAAAAGTAAAAGTAATAAATGATGAAAAAAGACGTTCTTCAGAAAAATAATAGTGACATGGTATTAGAGGTAGATATGGTTGAAAAATTGATTAAAGTTTGTGAATATATAGTACAAATAATTATTCTGCTTGTTTTTTAAATGTATAGATAATCAATACAAAACATTTTTAAAGTTTGCCTTAATATATATAACCATATACTTTGATTTTTGAAATTATTTTTATGACAATTTTAAATCGGACTGTTTTATAGGTCCACCAGTATAATAAAACAAAAATGTGAGACAAAAAACAGATATTTAAAAAAATTATATATTAAAAATTTATTTTAGTACCCCCTTGTACTCTCACGTGTGCATTGGTTTGGTTGATAAGTTATATAGTTATCCTGATTATACGACATACATGACATTGTGGCATAATTATTTTGTTCATTTTTGTTTTGCTTACTCCTTAAGGGTCCAAATGAAACCTTACTTGTTTTTATATTAATTATTTACTTATGCAAGAAATATTTAGTGCCTACTTTATGCTCGATATTGTGACTTTGTAAATCCACCCTGGAGCAAGGGTCTAGCGATATAATGTCCTTTAAATTTGGATGGATGGGTGGATGGGTGGGTGGATGGATAGGTGGGTGGATGGATGGGTGGGTGGATGGATGGGTGGGTGGATGGATGGATGGATGGATGGATGGATGAGTGGATGGATGGTTGGATGGATGGATGGATGGATGGATGGATGGATGGATGGATGGATGGATAGATGGATGAGTGGATGGGTGGTTGGGTGGGTGGATGGATGGATGGATGGATGGATGGATGGATGGATGGATGGATGAGTGGATGGGTGGTTGGGTGGATGGGTGGGTGGTTGGTTGGATGGATGGATGGATGGATGGATGGATGGATGGATGGATGGATGGATGAGTGGGTGGGTAGATGATGAACAGGTAGGTGCGTGGGTCGATGGGTGAATGGGTGAATGCATGGATGAATGGGTAGGTGTGTGGGTATTGTTGGCAGATGTGTGGATGAATGGGTGGGCGAGTGAGTAGTTAAATGGTTGGATGGATGGGTTAGTGGCTGTGGGGGGGGGGCTGGGTGAGTGGGTGGGTGATGTGTGGCTGGGTGGCTGGATTCACCTTAGCCGGTAATAAGGGCATCACTGAGACTTTGGAGGTGAGTCTTCTTCTTTCCTGAATCTGAAGCACTGTGGCCCCCTGATTGCTGGATGGTTCACACCATTCTATGGCTCCCTGAGCTCTTGGTCTCCAGAGACAGTGGGTGAGAAGCCAGGACTGAGCAGTATAAACCTCCCAAACGCTGAATGGGAAGCAGCTGGACCCTCTCGGATTGGGTGGTGCTTACACCTAGTGGGGTGGGGGCTGGCCAGGCTTCCTTCCAGTGAGGCAGGCACAGATCCTACACGACTGGCCCCAGGGCAGGCAGCCAGCAGGGGTGACCTGCTGTACCTGTGGTCCTGAGAGGGTCAGGACCCCTTGGACCAGACCTCGTGTCCTGCAGCGTCACGGTCCTTTTGGTCACTCTGCAGCGTTGCTAAAGCCAGAGCCCAACCTCGGGGGCCTGGGCCTGGAGGTGGGAGTGGCTTTTGTGCGGGTGCCGGGTCCTGACTTCTGGCGTCTCCCCACCTGTGGAGGGAGCCCGACCTGGGAGGTGGGGGCGCTGCAGATGGACCCTGGCGCCCAAAGCCTCCTGCTATGCGGGCAGCTGCCGTGTGACAAAAGGGATTCTTTGTTCTGTCTCCATAATGAGTTGCTTCTCGCAATGGATGATCTGATTATGATTTAATGGGAATAATATTTGCTTCAAGGAAGGATGACTCCAGCAGAGGTTTTATGTCAACCAGACGTCTTAAACTATTTACCCCCCTCGGAACATGTGGAATCTGGCGAAACCTGTAATGCAGTCTGGCCCAATAGATCATTTGCCCCCACCCCACCCCTTGTCCCAACCACCCTCTTTAATTTTTAAACCCATGTGTGTTTCCAGGGAAATTTAAGCCACGTGTAGCAGATTCATTTACACTTTGTGCATCAAAGTAGTTTTGTAAGAGCTAATTGGTGCTTGAGTAGCCTTTCAAATCTTTTTTCATAAGCCTCTTACCGATCCTCTTCTCAAAAGCTGAAGTTTAGTCTGAAGCGCAGAGCCTCCGAGTTTGAGTGGTACTGAAATTGGCAGGGCAGTTCCTGCTGATTTTAGCCTGAGCAAAGCCAGGCAGTTGAGGAAGACACTAGAATTTAGGCACCGCTATGAACTGTCTTCTCCTCTTATGCTTTTTAGGCTGACGAGATGCGTTGAGCCGAGAACCCCGGGGCTCCCACGGATGCGACAGGTAAACACACTCGTTGCCATTTGCTCCCCCAACGGCCTGGGACGGCTCCGTGTGCAATTACGCTGCTTTGCGTGGGGCATGCAGGGTTCTGGGGATTTTTTTTTTTTTTTAGCCTATTTTCTTTTGCCAAAGAGTGGGGCTTAGAGGGGTCTCTCCTTACCCCCCTGACTCATGCACTTATTCAGTACATTTTCACTGGCCACCTGTCGAGTGAAGCCTCATGATACAACCTGGCATATCTGTGGTCGACAAGACAGTGTGTTCTTCCAGAGCACGCAGTGGGGCGACAAGTGATTAACAGGCAAACAGATAAGTGAAAATACAATAGCGACTAGTGGTGAAGGGGAAGGGGAGTGGCAGCTCTGGCTGTCTGGAGTCATGACAAGGGCGGAGCGTGGCGAGCGAGCGACGGGAGGGGCACTCAGGGCAGGGGCAGAGAGCGCAAGGTCCCAAGATGCCGAGCCCCTGGTGCTCAAGGGCCGGCGGGAACTGCACGTCGAATGGGAGCGGGATGACCGGGGCAGGCCCAGAGCTTGCCAGTCTCACAGGTCGCGGAAAGAGTTTGGTTTATCCTGAAAGTAATGGGAAGACACCAACCAGGCATGGTCCAATTATTCTCCTTGTCGGAGCCAGGTTTAGGGAGCTAGCGCGATGTCGGTAAAACTCACCCTCTTGTGGACGGTTCCATGAGTTTTGGCAAGTGAATAAAGTCGTGTAATTGCCACAGCCAAGACACCGTCACCCCCAGATTCCCTTGTGCGCTCTGCAGCCGACCCCTCCTTCCTCTGCCAGCCCCTGGCACCCCCATCTGAGTTCCATCCCTAGACAGGAGTCCTGCTTTGCCGGAATGTCATAGAAATGGAATCACATGGTTGCAGCCCTTTGGCCCCGGCTTCTTTCTCATATCTTGATGCAACTGGGATCCGTCCAGGTTCTCCCAGGGATCAACACGTGTGCCGCGTACAGAGCCACGTACAGCGCCACGTACAGAGCCACATACAGCGCCACGTACAGAGCCACGTACAGCGCCACGTACAGCACCACGCACGTACGGGTCTGCACCTTGGGCGCTGCAGCTGGTTTTGTTTGCTCCTCCGTCCCCAGCACCGAGCCGGCCCCCCGGGCCTATCTGTGGTGCTCGCTGGCCGTCCGGGCAGTGTGTGTTGAGCCCCCAAGGAGCCGCCGCGTGGGTCCTGAGTGAGCTCTCCGGGGCCCCTCCCGGGCCTGGGTCTCGTCGGTTTCTCTGGTCGTGGCCGTGGGCGCGTGGGCGGAGGTTTCTCGTTGCGCTTTCCTCACGCCCGACGATGCTGAGCCCCTTTATGTGGGCTTCAACCGTTTAATAAGTTCAGGATTGCGGGCGAGGTGGCCTGGGGCCAGGAGATCAGAGTCCTGAGGATCAAACAAGGTGACAGGAGGAAAGCACTTCAGAGTTCCCGGTCCTGAGAACAGCTGCGTGGCGCTTCCCAGGCGGGCAGGCTCTGGGTGAGGTGGGAGAGTGAGGGTCTATCGAGGCCCCTCCCTGCTCGGTTTCCTCAACCATAACCCCGAAGACAGGATTTCCTCTCCGCCCTTGGAGGTTGTTAAAAAGGGGAGGGGAGCGGGTGTGGCTCAAGCAGTTAAGGATATTCCCGATTCCAGTGCCTCCTAAAAACAAAACAAACAAAACAAAACAAAACAACAAGCAGACAAACCAAAAAAACAACTCAGGGGAGGCGACCGTGGCTCAGTGGTTGAGCGCCAGCTTCCCACATACAAGGTCCTGGGTTCAAACCCTGGCTCTGGTATGTCAAAAAAGAGAGAGAGAGAGAGAGAGAGAGAGAGAGAGAGAGAGAGAGAGATCGGGAAGGGATGTGCAAAGTGCCACCAAGGGACTGGTGTTATGGGGGTGTAGCCTGGCCGGGTCCCCGCCCTGCTTCACCACCCTCTGCCAGAGTCCTTATCCCAGATCTCCGTCACCTCGCCTGCCTGACCCGCCCAGCGCCGAGGCTCCTGGCCTGGACCTGGGCCTCATCTCTGCAACGTCCAGAAGACGCCCCCATCCTGCCTCGCACGTGGTGGGCGCTGAGTGGGCAGCATGTGTGCGCCACGCCTTACCTGTTGGCGCCTGGTCCAGGCTGACGGAAGAGAGAGAAAGTGCAGGCGCGCTGTGGGATTTGCACTGCCCACCTCTCCTGGGCCCTCTTGCTGCTGGGGCCTTCGCAAGCTTCCTCATCTCTCCAGATGAAACACAGAAACGAAACAGCACTGGTGAAGATGCCCACAGCACTTCATAGTTAGCACACTGCTCTCCCAGACATGTCTACGTTATGTCAAGGCAAGGGAACAAATTGTGGCCTAATCTTTTCAGAAATCTGTTCATCATCGTCCTCCAGTTCTGCACCTCTACCAGCTTCCACCAGCCTGCTCACCCTGCAAGTTCTCCTAAACGGCCAATGGCAATTCTGTGTTTTTGTTTTCTCAGGCCAAGAACTTTGGAAACGTCTTTCCTCTCATTCCTTGTTCAATCCTACAGCAAGTCCGGTAGATACATTCTAAAATAGATCCCGGACCTTTACATCCCATCTCTCCCACTGTTCCAAGCCAAGGGGCAGTTGTCATAGCTAATGCCAAAGCCTAACAGGCTTCCCTGACTTACCCCCAGCCCTCTTGGCCACGTTTCCAAAGGGCAGGCAGAGAGAGACTTTAGGAGATTAAGTCAGGCCCTGCCCCCTCTGCTCAAAACCCGTCGGCAGCTCTGCAGCCCCCAACCCCTCCCTCCTTCCCTCTCCTCCACTCATCCCACCCACCGCTTCCCCACCCCTTCCACCTCCCCATCCCTAGCTGGTGCCCCATGAATATTTCTTGAACAAATGGACATGCTCAACTAGGAATGGAGAATGTCCTAGAGCTTCAGGGCTCCTATTGTGAAAATCAGTGTCTGGAGGACAGTTACTTTTCTGAAGCCACAAGGCATCAGAAGGTGTCTCCTGAAGGTCATATTCACCCTTGTCTTTGAGTTTCCACATAAGTTGTCCTGGAGTGAGTGGCTGCAAAGCCAGCGAGGAGATGATCCTCTAGGGGTAGAAGGAAATAGTAAAACTTCTATGGACTTTCTTTTAAGTTTATAGCATGTGTGTGTGTTTACCAATATACAGAGTGTGCTAATACAATAGTATTTGCATAGACTTGATAATTAAATAAGTTGCAGTTATTTACAGATAGAGATGTGAAATCAGAAAAGTGGTGGGCTCTCAACCAGGATGCTTTGTGCCCCAGCCCTGTGTGGGCTCCGAGGACTCTTCCATCTGCTTTGGGTAATTCTTTCCCCAGCCCATAGTAGTTAATTCCCATACTTAGACAGGTCAGTACCCAGCCAGAGGTTGGAGGGCCTCCTCTGTGGGTCCTTGGAGCTCACACAGGGCTGGGAATAGTGTGTGTTTCCACCAAAGAACTTGTAATACACAGGCATTGCGTAGGGTCCTGAGAAGAGTATCACCTTAAGAGTGGGTGTAAATTAATCCTAGAACAAAGGCTTAAAAGCAAGCCTCAGAAGGGTCTAACTTATTCCAAACAATTTAACTGTATGCCAGAATAAAATCTAATACTGTTTAAAAGAGAACCATAAAAGCCAGACAGCAAAAATGTATAATCATACTGTCTAGCATTCAATAAAAAATTACAAGGCGTGTGAAAAAGCAGGAAATTAAGATCCACAATTGGGAAAAATCAGTCAATAGAAGCAGATCCAAAAATGACAGAAGTGATGGAATTCTCAGACAAAGACATTACAAAAGCCATTAAAATATACACCATATGTTCAATAAGAAAGAGGAAAACATAATCATGATAAGGGGAGAAATGAAAGATAAAAAGTCTCAATGTACTAAATATATTTGGAGATTAAAAAATTAATATCTGAAACAAACAAACAAAAAAATCCACTGGGTGGAATAACAGCAGAATAAACACTTCAGAAACTCTCGTAAATAAAGAAAAGACCAGGAGTTAGAAGACATTACCACAGAAACTCTTGTAAATGGAGCAGAGAGAAAAAAGACTGGAAAAATAATAGAACACCAGTGACATGTGGGATAAAACCAAATGGGAAGCCTATGTGTAACTGGAGTTATAGAAAGAGAAGAGAGAAAGACAGGGACATAACAAAATTTTGAAGAACTAATGGCCAAAATTTTTCTGATTTTAATGGTAACTATAAACCCACTGACCCAAGAAGCTCAACAAACCCCCAATAGAATAAACATGACGAAAACCACATTAAGGCACATAATAAACAAATTGCTGAAAATCAGTGATAAAGGGAAATCTGAAAACTGTCAGATATAAAAGAGCATTATGTACATAGGAACAAAGGTCTAGATGGCCACAGACCTCTAGCCAGAAACCACACAACCAAGATGACAATGGGGAGACATCTTTAAAGGGCTAAACCAAAAAAAACATGTCAATAATGAGTTTTTTTACCCAGTAAAAATATCTTTCAAAATTGCAGATAAAATAAAGACTATTTTAGATAAATAAAAGCTGAGAAAAATCATTGTCAGCAATTCTACACTACAAGAAATGTTGGAGGTTATTCCAGTGGAAATGAAATGATTCCAGAAGGAAATTTGGATCTACAAAAAGCAGTGGAGAGTACCAGAAATAGTAACTATATAGATAAATGTAAAAAAAATTTTCTCAGTATCGAATCTCATTAAAAGAAAATTGACTTTTTAAAGTAAAAATAATAATGATGTCATATGGGAATTATAGTATATGTGGAAGTAAAATCTATGACAATAATAGGACAAAGGAAGGGAGGGGAGAAATAGAAGTATATTGTTGAGCAAGTCTTACCCTTTATGTGAAGTGGTATAATTTGAAGGTAGATGTGATAAGTTAAAGATGTATATTGTAAACTCTAGAGCATCCACTAAAAATATAACAGAAAGGTATAGCTAATTAGCTAACAGTGGGGATAAAAGAGAATCATTGAATAAAGAAACTTCAATTAATCTAAAAGAATTCATGGAAGTGGGAAAAGGGAAATAAAGAACAGATGGGACAAATAGCAAGAAGGTAGATTTAAACTCAAACCCAATATTTATATTAAACGTAAGTGTTCTAAACACCAAAATTAAGAGAAAGAGATTGTCAAATAGGATAAAAAGGCAAAACTCAAGTATGTGCCACCGACAAGAAATGTACTTTGAATATAAAGACAAAAATAGGTTAAAAATATGAAGATAGATACATGAAGCAAAACTGATAGACTGAAAGGAGAAATGGATAAGTCTCTGATTATAGCTGGAGGTTTCACTACCCCTGTATCAGTCAGATTTCCATGAGAAACAGAACGTTAGGGATTTATTACAAGACATTGGCTTCTGGAATTGTGTGAGGGTGGCTAAGCAAGTCCAAAATCTGTAGGGCAGGCAGGGAACATCACAAGTAGGCTGGGACTCCATGGACATGGGTCAAAGCACAGATGGGATTTCTTCTTTGTCTTGAGACAACCCAGTCCTGCTTTTAAGGTCTTCCAAAAGACCTTAAGAGACTGATTAAGCCAGGCCCACCTAGGATGATCTAGTCAACTGATTAGGGACTTTAATTACATCTACAAAAATCCCTTCACAGCAGCACCTAGATTAGTATTTGATTGGATCACTAGGCAATTTAGCTAAGTAGACATATCAAAAAGCCATTGCAACTCCTCTTTCAATGATTTATAGAATAAGTAGACCTAAAACTAGTAACAATCTAGAGGACTTGAAAAATGTCAATCAACATTACTTAATTGGCATTTATAGAACATTGCACCCAGCAACAGCAGAATACTTATGAAACATTCGTGGGGTATGTTTTTTTTTTTATCATAAGGGTACATTTAATTAGATATCAATAACAGAAAGATTTCTGGAAACTTCCTAAATATGTGAAATTAAACAATGCATTTTTTGTTGTTTGTTTTTTTCTTCTAACAACACACTTTTAAATAACCCATGGGTCAAAGAAGAAATCATGAAGGAAATTAGAAAATATTCTGAACTGTATGAAAATGAAGACACAACACATCAGAATCTATAAGGTGTAGGTAAAGTAGGACTCAGAGGTAAATTTATAGCATTAAAATGCTTATATGAGAAAAGTAAGTCTCCAACTTTCTAAAGTTCCAACTGAAGAAATGAGAAAGAGAAGATCAAATTAAACCCAGCCAGCAGAAGGAAGAATATGTAAAGATAAGGGGAAACCAGTGAAATAGAAAACAGAATAACAATTGAGGAAATAAATCTCATTGGTTCTTATAATTCCAGAGTTTGGGAGTGCTGCTCTAATGTATAAAACAAACGGTGCAGTAGAGATAATAATCCTTCTCAAATCACAGAGGAGGAAACTGAGGCTTGGAGAGGTCAGGTGACCTTCTGAAGACCCAGCAGCTGGTAAGTGGTGGCGCTAGGATTTGAACACAAGCCATTCTTGCCTTTTAAAGCCCCAGGCTACCTACCCCTACTTCTGTTGAACTGAAGACATCTGGTGCCATGTAGCGTTTGCAAATCATAAAATGCCTTATGTTACTGGTGATCCTGTGTTACTAGTATCAGGCTGCACAAAAGCTTAAGCTTTTCAGCCTTCTGCCCGTCCTCTGAAAGAGCCTCTGCAACCCCAGGGGTGTTTTTGTCATAGGAGAGGCCAGAGAGAGCTGACAGCACTGCCATCGCTTTCGCTGGGAGGGCACCCACCCAGACGTGTGTCGTAGAGAGAATACGATGTATTGGGTCTGTGCCAGTGGAGCTGGCTGAGGGCCCTTTCAGGAAAGGGCTCCGACGCCTTGAAGGAGACTCGTTCTGCAGCGCCAAGGAGTTGACCAGGCCCATCCAGAGTGTCCCTGTAGATACAGCGAGAGCCTTCTCCAACGGCTCGCTGGACAGAGGAGGGGGCTGCTTGCCCGAGGCTGGGCCGAAAGGTCTTCTCTCACCACCCGCTCTCCAAGCCCTGCTCCAACAAGTCTTATCTTGGATCTCAGAATGACAGCTGAGGAAAATATTAAGGTGGGGAAATTTATTATTGTTGCTACATATTTGTCCTTTGGGAGGTTGCTGATATGCCTGTGGTATTTAGTTCCTTGACCTCTCAATTCAAATAAAATCAGAGCATCTAGCAAAACTCAGAAATTGCCAGGGCTCATCTGGTTCTGTGGTAAGTTTGGGTAAAAAACAGCTTTGAAAAAAGAGACAATTAAATCCAAACACGCATGTGACCCGTGGATGATGAAATGACAAATCCTCATGTACTGTCTTAAAAGCTTAGGCAAGATACTAAATAAAAACCGAGGAAAAAAAGAACACACACAAAAAGTTTGGGCAAGACGGGGGCGTGGCTCGTTCATCTGTGGCATTTGCAAAGGGCCTCTGGTTCCAGAACTGTGTGAGCTTTCCCGTGGTCATAGAAACTCAGAGCAGGGAGGGGTCTTCCCCGCACTTATCTCGGATTGACAGGTGATAATGTTTTACTGGAGCAGAAACCTTTCCGGACTGATTTGCTCCTTCACTCACATGAATAAAAAGTGGAGCGCTGGGGAGAGAGAGAAAGAAAACAGGAGACTGAGTGGGACTAAGAACAATACCCCATACTATTCGTGCCATATGCCCACGCTCTAAACGGAACTGAACTGTTAAATTAGTCACAACAAATTAAAATACTATTTATCGAGGAGTGAGCTTTCTGTACCTTGCAGAATGTGTCCCCTCTCTCCTGTTTCCTCTCTTCTCCCCAGTACTCACCCCCCACTGGCAGATGAACTTGTTTCTCTTGTCACATGAGTCCATCAAAATCAAACTATTAATTCTATTTGAAGGAATGTGTTCTAAAGTTACTTAAAAAATAGAGAAAAGCCTTGGAAAAGCTTGACCATGCCTTGGCTGTGGCCACTCTTGGCAGGAGTTGCCGAAAGCAGGGTCTTCTTGGGTTGATGGAGCACAGCCATAGGGCAAGTTCTGGGGTGATAAATGCTAGTGTGGAGACTATTTTTTTCAGGGGCAGAGGGAGGGTGGAGAATTTGCATGTCTGAAAATATCTTTATTTTACTCTCACAAGAATTTCATAGTTTGTCTGTGTACGGGATGCTAGAGTGGAACTTGCTCTTCCTCAGAATTTTAAAGGCGTTTTTCCACTGTCTTTCATGTTTGACTGTGTTGTTGAGAAATCCAATTCTTCTCTTATCCTTGATCTTTCTGCATGGAGCCACTCACCCACTGACCGCTAGAAGCCTGTAAAATTATTTTAACTCCTGTGGCCTGAAATTTTACCACAGTATGACATGTCTTAGACTGAGTTTATTTTGTCCATTATATTGGGCATTCAAGGGGCCTCTTTTTAATAAGTTCTAGAACTATTTCTTGAATTACTTCTTTGATTTTTCCCATCTCCTTTGTCTCTCCCCACCCTACCCCCCCCCCCCCCAATGCATATACATTTTCTGTGTTCTTTTTCTGTGGAATTCCTGTATCCAGATATTTGGCCTCCAATTTTATTGTATTTTTCTCTACTATTCACCAAGATATGGGCCATAAAACAAATTTCAACAAAATTAAAAGAAGTGTATTATGTGAAATATATTATCTGGTCAGTGTAGAATTCAACTAGAAATCTATAATATATATTTCCAAATATTTAGAAATTAAACAATATACTTTTAGATTTTTTTTAGATTATTTTTCAGTATTTTTAGAATATTTTGACATGGTTCAAAAAATAAAAAAGGGAATTAGAAAAAAATTTAATTGAATGAAAAAGAAAACACAATGTATGGCAATTTGTAGGATGCTGGTAAGGCAGTGCTAAAGGAAGTCATATAACATTAAATGTATATATTCAAAAAGAAGAAAATTCCTAAATATAAAAATCTAAGCTTCCACCTTAAAAACCTAGGAAAGGAAGAGCACAATAAGTTTAAAGTAAGAAGAAGAAAGGAAATAATAAAGAGCAGAAGTCAATGGACCTAAAAGCAGAAGCACAATAGAGAAAATCAACGATAGAGAAAATCAACAAAACAAAAACCTGGTTCTTTGAACTGAACAATAAAATTGCTAAGCTTCTAGCCAGAATGAGCAAGAAAAAAGAGAAAAGAAGACATTAATTACCAGTATCAGGACTGGAAGAGGGATGTTGCTACAGATCCAACAGGCACGAAAGGGCATAGTAAAGGACATAATCAGGGACCATTACCTTGTATGCCAGTAAACTTAATAGTATAAGCATAATGAATCAATTTCCTGAATGGCATATACCACCAAAGCTTACCAAAGAAGAATCCGATCACGTGAATGCTTCATATCTAATAAAAATATTGAATTCAGGGAAGCGGCTGTGGCTCAATCAGTGGGGCTCCCGTTTACCATATGGGAGGCCCCGGGTTCGGTTCCCAGGGCCTCCTGGTGGGGGCGGGCCCGCCCGCGTGGCGTGGTTGGCTGACCCAGCGAGCGCGAGCAGCAAGGGGGGGATAAATGAATAAATAAATAAAATCTTTAAAAAAAAAAAAAAATATATTGAATTCATATTTAAATATTTTTCTACAGAGAAAACAGCCCAGATGGCTTGACTGGTGACTCCTGCCAAACATTTAAGAAATAAATAATAGCAATTTCACACAAACTTTTCCAGAAGATAGAAGATGAGGGAACACTTTCCAACTCATTTTATGAGGCCAGGCTTACCCTGATACCAAAAACCGGCAAAGATATTTCAAGTAAAGAAGACTGCAGGCCAATGTCCCTCATGCTATAGACTCAAAAATTCTTAACAAAGTTTTAGCAAATCCAATTCGGCAGTGTATAAGAGGGTCATACATCATGACCACGTGCTGTTCATCCTAGGAATGCAAGCTTGTTTCAATATTTGAAAACAAACACATGTAACTCACCATATCAGCAGACCAAAAGAGAAAAATCACAAGATCATCACAATAATATATTCAGTAAAAGCATTTAACAAAATTCAACACTGATTAATGCTTTAAAAAAACAAAAACAAAACAAAACAAACAAACAAACAAAAACTATGGTAACTGAGACTAGAAGAGAACTTCCTCAAACTGATAATGGGCATTTGTGGTGAAAGACTAACATCATACTTTCCCATCATACCTAAGAAGGAAAACAAGGTAGGGATGTCTACTCTTAGATTTTGACCAGTGAAATCAGACTGGAAAAAGTGGTCAAAGGCCTACAGATTGAAAATAAGATATAAAATTGTTTTTATGTGTGCTAAACATGATCATCTATGTAAAAAAAATCCCTAGCAATCTATCAAAAAAGCTACTAGAGCTAATTAGCAAGTTTAGCAAAGTTGCTGGACACAACTTATAAAAATTAATTGTATTCCTACATACTAGAAAAAGACATTTGGAAATTGAATTAAAAAGCAATACTATTTACAATAACATCACAAACATGACATACTTAGTGGTGAATATTACAAAATATGTGTGAAATTTGTTTGCTGAAAACTACAAAACCTTGGTGAGAAATATACAAGAAGACCTAAATAAATAGGGAGATGTACCATGTTCATGGATTGGAGAACTAGGTATTGTTAAGATGTCAATTACACCCAAAGTGATCTATTGATTGAATGCATATTATCAGGCTTTGTTGGAAGACACACTGCATGAATTCAAGACATACCATAATGTCTCTGTAATCAAGATAGTGTGGGACTGGCATGAGGGTAGATACACAGATCAACAAAACAGAGTAGAGTCCAGAGACAGACCAACATATAGGTGGTCAACAGGTTTTCAACCAATGTGCCTGCTTGATTCAATAGAATAAGGAGTCTTTTCAACAAATAGTACTAGAACAACTAGACGTTAGTATGCAAAAAAATATGGAACCTTGACATACCTCTTGCACCATCTACAAAATTCAACTCACAATTGTCATAGATCTAAAGGTAAAATCTAAAACTGTAAAATACCTAGGAGGAAACATAACAAAAATCTTTATAATAATGTTTTAGGCAGAGATTTCTTTGATGGGATACAAAAAAAAATGACCATAAAAATAAATTGAGTGCTCGCTTCGGCAGCACATATACTAAAATTGGAACGATACAGAGAAGATTAGCATGGCCCCTGCACAAGGATGACACGCAAATTTGTGAAACGTTCCATATTTTAAAAATAAATAAATAAATTGATAGGGTGATGTGGTTCAAGTGATTGAGCTCCTGCCTACTGAAGGTCCCAGGTCAGTTCCTGGTGCTTCCTAAAGAAGACGAGCAAGACAGCAAGCTGATGCAATGGGCTGGTGCGATGGGCTGGCGCGATGAGCTGATGGAATAAGATGATGCAACAAGAGACACAAGGAGGAAAACATAATGAGAGACACAACAAAGCAGGGAGCAGAGGTGGCTCAAGTGATTAGATGCCTCCTTCCCACATGGGAAGTTCTGGGTTCAGTTCCCAGTGCCCCTAAAAAAGGAAGACAAGCACACAACAAACACATAGCAAATGCAAATAACAAGGGGATGGGCAGAAATAAATAAATTAAATTAACCTTTTTAAAAAATTGATAAACTGAATCAAAATTAAAAGCTTCTGATATTTAAATATTCTTAAGAAAATGAGAAAGAAAAGCCACAAACTAGTAGGAAGTATTTACAAAATACATGACTGATAAAGGACTTGCACCCAGAATATATAACTCTCACAACTCAATAATAAGACAGCCCAGTAAAAAATGGGTAAAAGATTGGAAATAGTACATGAAATAATACCAGAAAAGATGCTCAAAATCATTAGTCACTAGGAAAATTAAAATGACTATGAATTGTCACTGTATACTTATTTGAATGGCTAAATTTTTTTTTTTTTAATTAAAAGAAAAACAGACACCAAATGTTGATGCGAATGCAGAGCTATTGGAATTGCATCAATTTCTGGCAGGAATGCAAAAGTCCAGCCACTTTGGAAAACAGTTTGATGGTTTCTTGTCCCGTTGAACGTGCCCTCAGGATCCAGCAGCCCCACACGTGGCGCCTGCCCACGAGAAAGGGAGCCTCTGTCCACAGGACATCTGACGTGGCTATTCAGAGCAGCTTCATTCACAAGAGCCGAAGACTGAGAAAGCCCAGCTGTGGCCCCTCGCCCAGCAGAAAGCTTCTCAGGGGCGAAAGGAACAGGTGGCGGACACTGCGACGGGCTCCCACGGCATTTCAGGCCATGAGAGGGAGCCCTCAGAAAGCCGCACAGCGCAGGATTCTGGTCACACAACAGCCTGGAACGGACAAGCCACAGGGTCAGAGGACAGGAGGGGCTGGAGATGGAGGAGGGAGCTGAGCACACAGAGACGCGAAGCTGATGATGTATTCTGTTCTGTTCTGCTCTGCTCTGCTCTGGGTTCTGTTATTTTATTTTATTTATTTTATTTTATCTTAAAATTTCCAAAAATTAGAAACACCCTTTATCCGCCAAGCAACAGCCCTCCTCCCCCGTTCCCATCCCCAGCTCCTGGTCACCTCTTACCTGCTTTCTATCTCTAAGACTTCCTGTTTCTAGGTGCTCATGTAAGTGAACTCACACAGCATTCATCGTCCTGTGGCTCGCTTCACGCAGTGCGAAGTTTTCCAGGTTCCTCCGTGTTGCAACACGTCTCGGAAGTCCATTCCTTTTTTCAGCCGCATAGTGTGCCATTGTCTGGATTTCCCACATCTTGCTCATCCATCATCTGTTGACAGGCATTTACGTGGCTCCGGCCTTTTGGCTGCCGTAAATAACGCTGCTATGAAAGCTGGAGTACAAGTGTCAGCGTGAGGTCCGGTGTTCACTTTCTTTGGGTGCTGTATCAGTCAGCCAAAGGGGCGCTGATGCGAAGTCCCAGAGCTCTGGTGGCTTTATAAAGGGCATTTATTTGGGGTAGAAGCTCACAGTCGCCAGGGCCTTAGGAGTCCAGCTCAAGGCACTTAAGAGGCACTTCCTCACCCAAAGTCTGTGTCCCTGTGTTGAAGCACGGTGGCGGGCGACGCCTGTGAGAGTCCAGCTTCCTCTTTCTTCGTAAGGCTCCGTGGCCCCAGTTCCTTCTCATCTCAGCTGTAGGCTGGAGGGCTCGTTTCTTTCCAGGCTCAGCTGCTCTGGTCTCTTCACAAGGTCAGCTGCAAACTGCCAGGCAAATGGCCCAGCTCTCTTCCCGGGGCCACAGGACCCTCTTCCGTGTCTGTGGAGCTCCCTTCCTCTGTGCATTTCTTCTGCTGCCCTCTGCATCGAGCGTCCATTTACCCAGCCGCCAAGGGCACTGGGACTCAGCCCTGCACGCCCTGGTGACGTGGTCTTGATTTAATCAAATAAACGTAAAGCCTTTGAATCCTAATCAATCAGAGGGCATCATGCCCAGCGGCACAGACCAGCTTACAGACACAGTCAATGTCTCTTTTTGGAATTCATAAGTAATTCCAAACCGCCACAGGCACACCCCTAGGAATGGAGTGGCCGAGTCACGTGGCCATCCTACATTGAATGTCTTGAGCAACCACAAAACTACTTTCCATGTTGGCTGCCCCGTCTTACGTCCCCTGACAATGTCCCGCATCTCCCCTGTGGCGGGGTGACAACTATACAGCTGTACACAGCTGTCAAGCCACCCACCTGCAACCTCAGTCAGCGCACATTAAAAACGGCATGGAAGCCACTGGCCCAGGACGGGCACAAAGAAGGTACTCAGTAAAAGGAGACCCTGGTGACGTCACGCAGGAGGGGACCCCAGGGCCATGGATGGGAGAAGGGGCTCCAGGAGTGGGCAGAGCCCACCAACGGGAGGCTCAGGGCGGCCCGAGGCAGGCACGGGGTGGGGGGCTCGCAGTGAGGACGCTAAAGCTTCGTGGAGGCAGATGGCGAGGCCTCCAGGGCGAAGCCGACACCGCGTGCCCGTGGCGCTCAGCCCCACGCCCAAGCTTCTCCCTGGAGGGAGGGACACGCGGAATCCCGGCGTCATGCAGACCACACCGTTCCTCTCCGCTGCCCCCAGGCCCTGGCAGCGTGGCGCGGCTTCTCTGCCCGCCTTCTGGATTTGTCGCAGTCACCCCGCCTCAGAGTGGCTGGGGGGGGTGGGTGGCACGTTTCCAGCCCTGCTCCTGGGGCCTCTGCGCCTCCGCTGGGACCCTTGGGGATGGAGGCTGAGGCCCCTCCCAGCTCTCCACTCCTACCTGGAAGGCAGGCCGAGGTCCCCGGGGCCTCCGGCACGGGAGGCCCAGCCGCCCTGGAGGCCCCACGTCGGGGCGCCGTCGCCCGGCTGCGCCTCGGGCCCCGCCCGTCGTTGGGCTGACGCGGTTTCCCCAGAGATGCCCACCTGGCTCCCCGTGGCCCGGGCGCTCCGCGGCCAGCGTGATGTCCCGGGAAACGCGTGGCGCCCTCCAGGCAGCCTGGCGCCAGGTGCCGGGTGCGGGCAGGGCTGGGGGTGGCGAGAGCGCGGCGCTGTGGCTCGTCGGCCGGCGGACGGTGGCGCTGGGGGCGCGCGGGCGCCGCCAGTTTGCTCAGCTCTGCCTGGGGGCAGCAGATGCCGCGCGCGAGCGGGGGTCTCGGGCGGCGCCCTGGAGCCGTCTCCCTGCCCGGGTAGCCCGGCGGCCTGAGGCTGGCGTGGCGGCCACGCGGCCCCGGGGACTCGAGGCGGGGAGCTCGACGGCCGCCCGCCCAGTGCCAGGAGAGCCGGCGGGACCTGGAAGGAAGCAGCCACCAGACGGCTCGTCCTGCCGCCCCGAGAGGCGCAGGCAGCCAGAGAGCTATTTTACAAGAGACGGGGAGGAAATGCAGATTCCCGTGGCTGCGTCGACTCCGTCCCCTCTCCTTGTGGCGTTGGGTTTATTTTCCCTCCTCTCGCTCCTGGACACCGTCCCCCGTCCCGGGCCGGGGGCCCCTCCAGAGCTGGCAGCAGAGCTCCCCAGCTCGCCCAGAGCAGAGCCGTCGGTGTCCTGGGAAGGGCCGGAGGCGAAGCGCCCGGGATGTGGCCCCCGGGCTTGTCAGGACGCGGGCGCTGGGGTGGGTTTAAGGGGCCTCCCCCCACCGGCAGGGCTGGGCCTGTGCCGAGACACACACACTCACACACTCACACCCTCACACACACACTCACACTCACACACATACACACACTCACACTCACACACAGCCACACACTCACGCTCACACACAGTCACACACTCACATACACTCACAGCCACACACTCACACTCACATACACACTCACACACACACACACGCACACTCACACACAGCCACACACGCACACTCACATACACTCACATAAACACACACACTCACACTCACATACACACTCACACACACACACGCACACTCACACACAGCCACACACGCACACTCACATACACTCACATAAACACACACACTCACACACAGTCACACACTCACACTCACATACACTCACATACACACAGTCACACACACACTCACACACAGCCACACACTCACACTCACACACACACAGTCACACACTCACACTCTCACTCACAGTCTCACACTCTCACTCACATATACACACTCACACAGTCACACACACACAGTCACACACTCACATACACACACAGTCACACACTCTCACACTCACATACACACAGCCACACACTCACACTCACACTCACATATACACACACTCACACAGTCACACACACAGCCACACACACACACTCACACTCACATATACACACACTCACACAGTCACACACACAGCCACACACACACACTCACACTCACATATACACACACTCACACAGTCACACACACAGCCACACACACACACTCACACTCACATATACACACACTCACACAGTCACACACACAGCCACACACACACACTCACACTCACATATACACACACTCACACAGTCACACACACAGCCACACACACTCATACACACAGTCACACACACACTCACGGTCGCACACTCACACTCACACTCACACAGTCACACACAGCCACACTCACATACACTCACACAGTTACACACTCACACACGCACTCACACACATACACAGTCACACACTCACACACACTCGTATACACACAGTCACACTCATACTCACACACAGTCACACACTCACATACACTCACACAATCACACACATGTATACACTCACACACTCATACACACAGTCACACACTCATACTCACACAGCCACACACACATGTACACAGTCACACTCACACACACTCACATATACACACAGTCACACACTCTCACACTCACAGTCACACTCACACATACACTCCCATATACATAGTCACACACACACTCACACACAGTCACACACACAGTCACATAGTCCCACACTGAGACGTTTACACACACACACTCCATATTAACACACACCTACGTGAACACATTCAGATACTCTTACATGCTCACACACTTACACACATTAAAAAACATTCGCATATACTTGTGTGCACAGACTCACACTCACAGATGGACACACATGCACACACACACACTGACTCTCAAATGCACACTCACTTAACACACTATCAAACACATGCACAGACTTGCACACACAGCACTCTCCCTCATGCCTGTGGACACACACATGCTGATGCCCACCCACTACCCACACATGGACTTACACACGTGTGCACACACCCACACCCACCCACATGGAGAGTCACACTCCCCGTGCACATTTGCATGCACACTCACAGGTGTGCTCACACACAGGTGTGCTCTCACTCAGTTACACTCACACGCACACGCCAGAGGCTGACCTGAAGCCCAGGGTGAGGTTGGAGCAGGGCCGAGGCTTCCTCAGGGCAAAGCACAGCCCAGGCCTGGGGCTCCCGCCGAGGCAGGCTTTTGGGAAGGGGAGGCAGAAGCCCCCGTCCCCGTCCTGCAGGGGAGGACACGGCGACCCAGAAGGGCAGCGGACCCACTGGAGCACCCCAGCCCCTCCCGGCCGCCAGGCCCGGGGCCCCCTGTGCAGAGCCCCCACTTCCGGGGCCGCGGCAGGCGCTCGGCCTGCAGGAGGGCTCAGGGGAGCGTGTGGCGTGGGGAGGGCCCTGGAGTCCGGGGTGGCTGGCCCGCCCCGCTTTTCTGGTCACAGCAGCCTTTGGTGAGTGGCTTCTGAGCCTCAGTTTCCCTGTGTGAGAAACGGGCTTGTCTGGGCATCGAATGGGAATTCGCAGGTTAAACCGTGGGGTGCAGCGTCAGCAGCTGGCTCCCCAGGCGCCGCTTGCCCCCTCTTGGCTGAAAGGGGGCGGGTGCTAAGACTCTTGGGTTGTCCGGGGGTAGGGAAACAGTGGAAGTGCCCGGAACACTTGCACGTGCTCTGCCAGCCCTGGATATTGCTGGCGTGATCGTCACCATCACCGTCAAGTGTGGATCCAGGGAGGGCACGGGGGGCGGGGGGCTGCGCAGGGGGGAGGGGGTTCGAGCTCTCCACCCTGCTTCCCTGCAGGACCCTGCATTTCTCAGAGGGTCTGGGATGGGTTACACTTCTAGGCATCCAAACTTGGCCCTTTGATCCCCTTTCCTTGAAACTCAGCCACCAACGGGGGGCCCTGGGCTTCTCCAGGCACCTCTGGAAACGAGCAGAAGGCCGAGCTGGCCAGGGTGGCGATGCGGCCGTGGGATTGGAGCGGCTCGCTCCGAGGCTTCCACCTTGGCAGTGCGTGCCGGGGAGGCGAGCGGATTTTGTCGTGTGCTGGGAGTTCTCTTTGGCATGCTGGCCCCCCGTGAGGCCTGCGTTTTAGCTCTGGGACTTTCGGGATGTGCAGAGAGGACTAACCGGGGTGAAAAGTCAGAAGACTGCTCAAAAAAACATAAAATCTTAGCCGCGGGTCCCTCCAAAACATCGCGGGGATTCCAGTTCTCCTAACAGGAGAGAGTTCGTCAACGCAGGACGTGATTCTTCTAGAATGTGCAAACTGATTGGCGCGAGCCGCATTTAAGCTCCTTCCTGGTGGAAAAACGTATGCAAATAAACACTGCCGTCCCTGGGAGGGCTCGGTGCGCCCCCGCTGCTGGCTGGGCCGAGGGCCACAGCTTGCCAAAGCAGTTGAAGAAGCCTCTGGCTGCGCTCCGGGGCTGGGGGCCCACAGGGGGCTGGCTGCCTCGCCCCCCGTAGGAAAGAGACCCAGGGGCACCCTGGGGCTTTGGATGCTCAGCGTGACTCCCTGGCGGGAGGTGGATTGGCAGGACTTGGCGTGGAAGAGGTTTCGGGCACCCTGGGGTCTGGGAGGGAGGAGGGGCGCAAGTCTGGCCTGCAGGGCAGGTCTAGCTGAGGCCCCCCTGCCCCAGGTCCCGGGGAAGCCTGGGGGACGGGGGTGGACGCCGAGGTGCGCCGCCTAGGAGCTGCGAGCCTCGGGTGGCGCCTGTTCCAGATCATTCTCATCAGCTTTGTGTTCAGCGTGATCAGGTCACGTTTTCGACAAAAGTCTCTGATGAAAATGCAGAGTATGCGGGACGCAGGGAGGAAATTCGCGGCTCCTGAACGCGGTGTTTCGCAACGGCTCTGTCATCGGAACAGCCTGTTTTGCCAAACTCGATGTAAGGAAAGCCTGCCTCACCCTCTTGGACGACGCTTTTGTGGTAGCATAGTGCAAACCACGGCCCGGCACCATTTTCTCTCCAGGGTTTATTTAGGTTCTTTTTTTTCTTCCCTGAAGAAATCTCTGTAAATTGCATCTCAGAAATGCTGAAAGAATCCCAAATGTGGTTTATAGAAACAGTTTGAAGTAGTCCAACTTAATTCCAGATTGCCTGCATATTTTTTGCATCTGTGAAATCAAAACCAGACAGAACGCTTTATTAAAATGCAGTGCCTAATGCTAATTTTTTTCCCATGGCTAATGTAATTGGTCTTTTTTTTTTTGCGTTTCTCTGTATGTGTTTGCTTTGGAGTGTCTGGAGTCATATTGATCTCCTTTCCCCTCCTCCCCATTTGCACCCGTCCCTTGCCTTCCCGGTGGGGACCCAGGAAAGGGGCCTCAGAAAAAGAGCCAGGGTGAGCAGAGGCAACCCTGGCAGGACGGCGCCTCTCGGGGCTGTTTCCCTGGACAGCTGTGTCCGTCCCCCCGCTCAGCACTGCCTCCCCCCCCATGCCTCTTCTCCTCACCATTTCTCCCTCCGTGACCCCTTTTCACGTCGGAGTTCTGCTCCTGGCACTTAGATAGATTCGCACTCATGGCTTCCAGGCAAACCCTGTGCTTTGTGCCTCCCTGCTTTTGTCCCTGCTGCCATCCCACCCAGATGCCTGTTGTTGGCCTGGTGAACTCTTACGCATCCTTCCAAACCCCATGGCTATTTCATTTCTTCTGGAAACCTGGCCTCCCCTTTCTCCTGCCTCCAAATACCACTAGTTGCTCCCTCTCCTGAGCTCCCGTGCAGCCTCGGGCTCCTGTGCCACCCTGGAGGGCTGGCTGGCTCTGTGCACTGCCCACAGGCAGCTTCCTGATGCCACCTCCTGTGGGCTGCCTGGACTGCTGTGTGGAGAAAGAGTCCGAGTCTGGTTCAGCGCAACAGCACACAATTGCTTCGAGGTCTTGTCCTGTATAAGGACACTCCTGCTCAGTTACTGCAAGAATGATCCAGACTGCAGCTCACACTCGCTCCAGTGTCCAGATCTGCTGGGTGGCCAGGGAAACACGGCCCCTGGGCTCCACCCCCCCAGAGATTTCGATTCAGGAGGTCTCAGGGTGGGGGGCAATGCCATGGTCCGCAGGCCAGGAACCCAATGGAGCCAGGCCCCAGGACGGGGTGCCCAGGGCAGTCTCCAGCTGGGGACCTCTCACCTGTCCAGACCTCCTGAACGAGAACCTGTCGGTTAAGAAGACCCTGAGGTGACTCCTCTGTGTATCACAGTTTGGGACGTGCTGGTTTAGGGTCTCAGTTCCCTGGCATAGGGACACGTATCATGCGCCGCTGCATCCCTGTGTCACTAACACTCTCCTCTAGGAGCTTGAGGAATGACTGCTTGGTGAGCCAAGTGCTGCCTGATTTTTCCCATTTGAAAAGGAGGAGCTCTTTCCCCAGACCTTGCACACAAAGTGCACCCCGACAAGGAAGACTGCTCTAGCAGCAAACCCCGAGAAGGCACCGATTGTGCTTCATCCGACCCTCCGGAGGTCTGAGGAAACGTAGCTTCAGCAAACGCACGTAAATAGGAATGGGGCCACGTGTCCGCAATTATACCTGTGTTGGACCTTCTGCAGCACAGAACAGCTCGTGTTGCTTCTGACAACAAAAACCTGAATGCACTTCTCAAAACAGCACCAGAGAAAAGAGCTAGGAGGGTGAGCAAGGTGATGCTGAAGCAGCAGAGGAGGCCACAGGCCCCTTGGGGGATGTGATGGTGACATCTCCTCAGGGGTGGGAAAGCGGGCAGCTTCCCCCTCCTTCATTTGGGACAGGCTCAGAGAGGGTAAGTGACCCGCCTGAGGTCAGCCAGCCAGAGGGGCACTGGCAGCCACCAGCTGTGCTGGCTGATGGATGGTTGGAGGGTCTGGACAAGGGCTGATGTGTGGAAGCAGGAGGGGGGTGCACCCTCTGGGAAGGGCGACCTTGCAGCCATCAGAGGGCTCCCAAGAAGCCAGTTCTACAGTGATGGGGGAGCTAGGAGAGCCATAGAGCTCCAGCAAGACATGTTTCCAGTCCTCGGCCCTGCTTCCTTCTCAGGAGGGCCAGCCCTCATGGCAGAGGGCTTCTGGAAGCTTCTGATCTGTGCCCCTGTGCTTCCCTCTTCTCTGGTCCAGCCCGAGTCCCAGGACTTGTCTTGTTGGCCTGACTTGGGTCACTGCCCATCCCTGGTCCAGCCTTCAAGACAGGGAGTGGATGCGCTGATTGGCTCGCCTGGGACATGGGACCATTCCTGGAGCTGGCTGGCCCTGCCCCAACCTCCCGCCTGCAACAGCGTGGGCGCCCCGAGGACGATGCTGCTGGTGCTGGCAGACGAGAACCAGCTGGAGCAGCCTGCACATGTCAGAGGAGGGTGCTGGCTCGGTGGCCTTCTGCCGTGCAGGGCTCTGAGCAGCAGCGCCCGCTCTGAATTGGCGTCTTCTGACCACACCCGAGGATGCTCTCTGCCTGGGGCGGGGAAGGTTCTGCAGAGTCACGAGCAAAGTCATCCTCTGTGCAGCTGGACGGAGGCGGAGCTCCCACTTAGGTATGCCCCCCGGACTTGGGGGGAAGAAGCACGTCTGCAAACAGCTACAAACATCTAAACCCCCAGCGACCACATCAAATGAGCAATGGAACAGAAACAAGAGAGCGTCATGTGAATGCAATTACACATGCATGCAGTCAGCTCGGCTTTCTCCGAAGCTCAGGATGCGCTGAACTTTTTAGGAGAAGGTCTGCTGATGACCTTCTCACAGCTGCCCCTATCCACGGATGCCCGAGAGCCTTCGAGTCGGGCTAAGGAAAGGGGCGAATGTTTATTGAGCATCTACAACATGCCAGGTGCAGCTCTAAGCATTTGGCAAACATCTCGTTGAATCCTCAACAACCTCAAGAAGGGGGTGTGTTTACCCCTGCACCGAAGAGGAAACTGAAGCTCAGAGAGGTTGAGTGACCTGCCCAAGGAAGCTCAGCGGCAGGGCCGAGCCAGGGGTGGAATGTATGTTGAGCCTGTTGGACATCTCTTTTTAGTTGAAGCATCCTTTTGTGTATTCATGTGTGGCTGGACCAGCAGGCACCCCCTTCTCTAGAAAAAGGGGCTGGCTCTGGAACTCAGGAGCTTGGGGTCCCTGAGAAGCTGGAGGCTAGACCTCTGGGGAGAGAGCACAGCGGGACTTGGCTCGTTCGGTGGGTCTGGGGAGTCCTCAGTAAGCAGGATCCGGGGCCTTGAGCTCTCTCCCCGAGGCTCTGGCTGTTTTGGAAACTAAAACCATCCCCAGCACTCCACGGAGCGCCAGTCTGCCAGTGGCCAAGGCGCGACTCAATACTGCCCGGGCCCCAGGGACCCTGACGTGGCACATGGGGAGCCGGGAGGCCAGCTCCACAGCTGCCCGTGGCCCTGAGCAACCCCTGTCTGCCCCTCCAGCCTGACCTGCCGGCTTTGGTCCTTGTGGACCAGTGGCATCCATGCCCGGCTCCAGGCACCACAGCCCCACCCTGCCGGGCGTGGCGGTAGGTGGGTGCGTCTCTTCCTGAGCGCAAGGGCAGCCTGTCCGGGAAGCTGTCCCTGACTCAGCCTCTGCTGACCAGGGTGGGGCCACGTGCCCCTGCCCAGAGGCTGTGGAAGCCACCAGGAGAGCGGGAGGTGGGCTGGGCCGGGCAGGGGCAGGAGGGCTGGGCAGGGGGGCTCCCAGCCCTCCTGGTTTGTGGCCTCGTCACTCTCGCCGCTGCCCCCTTCTGCTCCCCCGCGTCTCCTCTGCGTCTCTGTGTCCAAACCTCCCACTTCCTCTTAGAAAGACCAGATGTGGATTTAGTGCCCCCAAAATCCGGGATGCCCTCCTCTTCACCTATTTCCAGATGAGGTCAAGTCCCGAGGTTGCTGTGGACATGAATTCTGGGGGAGAGTGTTCACCCCAGGACAGAGGGCGCCTGAGTGTCTGCCACACTGTGGCGGCTGGGGTTGAAGTGTGGGGGGGGCCCTGAGTTTAGGGCACTCGCTCCAGCTCAGCCTGGGCCATGGATTTGGGGAGCAGCACGAGATGGGAGGCTGGTGGGTGTGGCCACCCTGCAGGCAGGAGAAGGTGGAGGAGAGAGTGTCAGCAAGGGGCGAGTTTAAGGTGGAGGCGGGAGGAGGGACAGCTGACGGACTTGGCCTCTGAGACCACGCCCGTGGGTGCCCCCGAGTTTGGGCCATGGGCTTCCAAGTCAGGGCGCCCTGTAGATTGGAAAGAGGAGCTCAGAGAAGACGGGGTTTGGGGTCCCTGGCTGTGTCCCATCTTCGTCTTTGGGGGTGATGGATGGAGCTCTAGGAAGGGCGCGGGGCCCCCAGGGGATGGCAGTAAATTGAATTGCACTGATAAGGGATTTCCCATGGCTGGGAGCTTGCATGGGAAGGGAGGGCAGCAGGGAAGTGAAGCAGCTGAAGAGGCAGGGCGGGGGCAGAAGGTGCGGGGGGCGATAGGCTGCTCTACAACCGACGGGGTGGCATTTGGTAGGGATTTTAAGGAGATGTTCTCCTTCTCTCGGAATTATGGCATTATTTGTTTCCTGTCCTTTACTACCTGGGGAGCTTTTGTTATCAGAAAACACCTCAGGAAAAAAAGCCACATCCAGATAACGAAACAAGCCCAGCCTGGAAAGGACCCACGTCCCCTGAAGGCAGATGCAGGCCCAGACAGTCCTCCCGGGCCTAGGGGCCCCTCTTTCTGGCCCCAGCTTGTGGGGAGGTGGCCCCCTCACCCGTCCTGGCTGCCTGCCCCCTTAGCACATGCGGGAGCAGCTCCGGGTGGGTCGTGAAGCCGGGTGGCTGGAGGGGGACATGCCTGTGTGCTTCCTCTGGCATCAACACGCATAAGCCCGTGGTATACAGTCGGCATGTCAGGGGTGGGGGCCAATGCTTCCTAGGAGATGCAGATGTGCCTCTTGAGCAGAGGCACTGTCCTCGTGGAGACAGTTCAGCCACGATGGACGCTGTTTCCCTAGAGAGGCTCTGACACTCACATGATGAGCTACTCCATCTGGACGGACTCGGCTGGGGCAGTGAGCTTCCCTGCCAGGGGGATGCGGATGCGGCGAGGGCCAGAGGAGGGGCCGGGAGGGGCAGTTCCCAAAGAAGCGAAGTGGTTTTGACACCTTGTTTCCTAACAGAAAAGGGGAAAACGCTGAAGTACACCCGCGTGCCAGGTTTGCAGGTAACTCTCCGTCAGCACAGGTAACTCTCCGTCAGCACAGGTAACTCTCCGTAAGCACGGCCGCACACAGTGCCTGACGAAGCCCGGGGCAGGCTCTGAGCATGCTCTGGGCCGGCAGGTGGAGCCCAGGTGCTGCCAGCATCAAGGCAGAGGCCCAGAGGCCAGTGGCCCCGTGTGGCGGGATGCGCAGGCCGCTCCCCTGCCCCCTTCCCCACCACAGCCTTTCTTCCTCCCTGGCTATTAGCCTCACAAAGCCTTTATAGCTCCCCCAGAAACAGGTGTCAAAGGGGTGTGGCCCCGAAAGATGCCCTCTACTTCATCCCTGGAAGCTCGAACACATCCTCTTACGTGGCAAGAGCCATTGCAGGTGCGATGCGCTAAGGATCTCGAGATGGAAGATTTCCCCGGCTTGCCCGGGTGGGCCCCAGATAATCACAAGTGTCCTCGCAAGAGGGAGGAAGGAGGGCCAGAGAGATGGGACGAGAAAGCAGAGGCCAGAGAGGGGGGCTTGACGAGACCGTGCTGTGGGAGAACTAGGAGAGGCAGGGCCCGGGGCTGAGGCAGCCCTGCTAGCAGGGCCTCCGGCCGCCAGAGCCAAGTCTAGGGGCATTCGTCCAGCAGCCCCAGGAGACCGGCACAAGCGGTGGGAGGCAAAGCTGCAGCAGCTGCTCTCTTCTTAAAGAGTAAAGCAGACAAAGGGCTAGGGGCTAAAAGGGGGTGTTGAGTCAACACGGACGGACCTGAAGGTTGGGGACTTTCCATCCTCGGAGAATCTCAGGTAACGGCCAAATGAGGTGGCTCTTCTCCCTCCTGGCCCTGAAGGCAGCCAGGCTCTTGCAGCAGGGCACACGGGAGCCCTGGGTCCTGCGGCGAGGAGGCGCTCCCAGGAGGCACTCGGACCAGGCAGCCCTGTGGTTGGATGGGCCCAGGGCTGCGGTCTGAGATCTGGGTGGGGGTCCACAGGGTGCCACGTGCCAGCCGTGAGACCTTCCCCGAGCCCCTGATGCTCCGATGCACCTTTGCAAACGGAGGCAGCAGTGTCAGCACCCACCCCGGGAACAGGCAGAGTAAGTGAAGCTGCAGCCAAACGCCTTTTGAAAGCATTCATAGTATATTTATTTTTCTTCATTTTGGTTGGAGGAAGGAAAAAGGAAAGGCTAAGGGAGATGAATAAGCAAGAGTAGGAGAAAGACAGGAATAAGGGCAGGATGGAAGGGAAATATGTGTATTGAGGTAAAGTCAGAATTCCACCACCTTTGTCCTTAATAGAGTTTGTTCATTCATTCATTCATTCATTCATTCATTCACCAAACATGAAGACGCTGGGACAGGCCCTGCTAAGAATTTAAAACAGATGCATAAACCATATATCTGGTAGGAGCCTAATATCCTGCATATATAAAGACATCCTACACCTTGAAAATAAAAAGACAAGCAACCCATTTTAAAAATGGGCAAGTGACCTGAAAAGAAACTTCTCCAAGGAAGAAATACAAATGGCTAAAAAGCACATGAAAAAATGCTCGACATCGCTAGCTATTAGGGAAATGCAAATCAAAACTACAATGAGATACCATCTTACACCCATCAGAATGGCAGCTATTAAAAAAACAGGAGACACTAAATGTTGGAGAGGATGTGGAGGAATAGGAACCCTCATCCCCTGCAGGTGGGACTGTGGTATGGCCCAGCCACTGTGGAGGACAGTTTGGCGGTTCCTCAGAAAACTAGCAATAGATCTTCTGTATGATCCAGCAATTCCACTGCTGGGTATATACCCAGAAGAACTGAAAGCAAAGACACAAACAGATATATGCACACCAATGTTCATAGCGGCATTGTTCACCATTGCCAAAAGTTGGAATCAGCCCCGGTGCCCATCAACAGAGGAATAGATAAGCAAAATGTGGCACATACATACAATGGAATATTACTCAGCTGTAAGAAGGAACAAAGTGCTAACACGTGGAATAACGTGGATGAATCTTGAAGACCTTATGTTGAGTGAAGCAAGCCAGGCACTGAAGGATGAACAGTATATGACCTCACTAATCTGAACTGAGGAAAGTGAGCAGTCTCTGAGAACCATTGTCTGAAAGATAGGTTAACAAAGGAGAGTAAGAGAAGAGCAGGCTCTGAGCCATCACCCATATGGACATAATCTATGGGAAAGTGATAGAGTATAGGTGCATATTGAAGGAGAGGGCAGGTGGGTAATGATATTACTGGGTTTGGTGGTGCAGGGTTAACAGGTGGGTAGATTAGGAAGGGCAGGTTAGAATACCCAGGATACTGGGGGGAGAGATGGGAGTGGGACTAGGTGCCTAATAGGGGAGGATAATCAGCAAGTCAAGACTTCTTGTTGCATGTAACTATGACTCTTGTCATCCAATGAGTCAAGACAGGAGAGTGTCATGTGCCCTAGGGGGATGGGGAGGAAGGAACAGAAAAGATCAAACAGGGGGTATTTAGCGGTCATGGGAAATGGTTTTCATTACCTTACAGTAATGGACATAGGACATAGTAGATATCATCAAAAATTATTATTATTTTTAACTTTATTTTGTACATTTAATAATTGAAAACATAAACAATTAAAAACTAAAAAGTAAACACAGATGAATAAATATATACATTTCTCAATTAAATGTAATGGATACATGTAAATTTTTTTTTTTGAATCAAACAATATATTACACAATACATTTGGTTCATAGTAACGCGTTCATACAGTATTTGTCCTTTTGTGTCTGGCTTGCTTCACTCAACATAATGTCCTCCAGGTTCATCCATGTTGTCATATGCTTTATGACTTCATTTCTTCTTACAGCTGCATAATATTCCATCGTGTGAATAGACCACAGTTTGTTTATCCATCGTCTGTTGATGGACACCTGGGTTGTTTCCAGCTTTTGGCAATGGTGAATAATGTGGCTATGCACATCGGTGTGCAGATGTCTGTTCGTGTCACTGCTCTCAGTTCTTCTGGGTATATACCCAGTAGTGGTATTGCAGGGTCACGTGGCAAGTCTATACTCAACTTCTTTAGGAACTGCCAAACAGTCCTCCACAGTGGCTGTACCATCCTGCACTCCCACCAACAGTGAAGAAGTGTTCCTCTCTCTCCACATCCTCTCCAACACTTGTAGTTCTCTGTCTTTTTAATAGTGGCCATTCAGATAGGTGTGAAATGATATCTCATTGTAGTTTTTTTTTTTTTTAAAGATTTTATTTATTTATTCATTCATCCTCCCCTTGCTGCTTGTGCTCGCTGGGTCAGCTAACCACGCCGTGTGGGCTGGCTTGCCCTCACCAGGAGGCCCCGGAAACCGAAGCCAGGGCCTCCCATATGGTAAACGGGAGCCCTACTGATTGAGCCACAGCCGCTTCCCGCATTGTAGTTTTGATTTGCATTTCCCTAATCATGAGTGATGTTGAGCATTTCTTCATGTGTTTTTTTGCCATTTGTATTTCTTCTTCGGAGAAATGTCTATTCAAGACTTTGGCCCATTTTTTAATTGGGTCATTTGTCTTTTTATTGTTGAGTTCTAACATCTCTTTATATATCCTGGATATTAAACCCTTATCAGATATGTGATTTCCAAATATTTTTTCCCATTGAGTTGGCTGCCTTTTCACACTTTTGACAAAGTCCTGTGAGGTGCAAAATGTTTAATTTTGCGGAGGTCCCATTTATCTATTTTTTCTTTTGTTGCACGTGCTTTGGGTGTGAGGTTCAAGAAACCACCACCTACTACAAGGTCTTGAAGATGTTTCCCTACATTTTCTTCCAGTAGTTTTATGGTCCAGGCTTTTATACTTAGATCTTTGATCCATTTTGAGTTGATTCTTGTATAGGGGGTGAGATAGGGGTTCTCTTTCATTCTTTTGGTTATAGATATCCAGTTCTGCCAACACCATTTGTTGAAAAGACTGTTTTTTCCCATCAGTGTGGGCTTGGTAGGTTTGTCAAAAACCAGTTGACTATATAGGTGAGGGCATATTTCTGTATTCAATTCTATTCCACTGATCAATATGTCTATCTTTATGCCAGTACCATGCTGTTTTGACCACTGTAGCTTTGTAATATGTTTCAAGGTCAGGCAGTGAAATTCCTCCCACATTGCTCTTCTTTTTTAGAATACTTTTGGCTATTCGGGTGCACTTACCCTTCCAGATGAATTTGGTAATTGCCTTCTCTAATTCTGTAAAGTAAGCTGTTGGGATTTTGATTGGTATTGCATTGAATCTATAAATCAGTTTGGGCAAGATTGACATCTTCACGATATTTATTCTTCCAATCCATGAATACGGAATGTCTTTCCATTTGTTTAGGTCCTTTAAAATTTCTTTTAGCATTGTTTTGTAGTTTTCTGTATATAGGTCCTGTACTTCCTTGGTTAAATTAACTCCTAGGTATTTTGAGTCTTTTTGTTGCTATTGAAAATGGAATTTTCCTCCTGATTTCCTCCTCAGATTGTTCAGTACTAGTGTACAAAAACATTACTGATTTTTACGTGTTGATCTTGTATCCTGCCACTTTGCTGAACTCATTTATTAGTTCAAGTAGCTTTGTTGTGGATACTTCAGGATTATCCGCAAACAGTGAGAGTTTTACTTCCTCTTTTCCTATTTGGACGCCTTTAATTTTTTTGTCTTGTCTAATTGCCCTAGCTAGAACTTCTAGTACAATGATGAATAACAGTGGTGACAGTGGGCATCCTTGTCTTGTTCCTGATCTTAGGGGGAAAGCTTTCAACCTTTCCCCATTGAGTATGATGTTGGCTGTGGGTTTTTCATATATGCCTTTAATCATATTGAGGAATTTTCCTTTTATTCCTATCTTTTGAAGTATTTTTATCAAAAAAGGATGTTGGATTTTGTCGAATGCCTTTTCTGCATCTATTGAGATGATCATGTGGTTTTTTTCCTTCAATTTGTTAATGTGGTGTATTACATTGATTGATTTTCTTATGTTGAACCAGCCTTGCATACCAGGAATAAATTCCACTTGGTCGTGGTGTATAAGTCTTTTGATATGCTGTTGGATTTGATTTGCAAGTATTTTGTTGAGAATTTTTGCATCTATGTTCATGAGACAGATTTGTCTGTAATTTTCTTTTCTTGTGGAATCTTTATCTGGCTTTGGTATTAGGGTGATGTTGGCTTCATAAAATGTGTTGGGTAATTTTCCCTCCTCTTCAATTTTTTGGAAGAGTTTAAACAGGATTGGTGTTAATTCTTTTAGAAATGCTTGGTAGAACTCACCTGTGAAGCCATCTGGTCCTGAACTTTTCTTTGCTGGGAGATTTTTGATGACGGATTCAATCTCCTTAATTGTGATTGGTTGGTTAAGTTCTTGTATTTCTTGTTGTGTCAGCGTAGGTTGGTTATTAGTTTCTAGAAATTTGTCCATTTCATCCAGGTTGTCTAGTTTCTTGGCATATAGTTTCTCATAATATCCTCTTATGATTCTTTTTATTTCTGTGAGGTCATTTGTAATTACCCCCTTTCATTTCTGATTGTATTTATTTGCATCTTCTCTCTTTTTTTCTTTGTTAGTCTAGCAAGGGGTTTGTCAATTTTATTGATCTTCTCAAAGAACCAGCTTTTGGTTTTGTTGATTTTCTCTATTGCTTTTCTGTTCTCATTTTCATTTATTTCCGCTCTAATCTTTATTATTTCTTTCCTTCTTTTTGCTTTGGGATTGGTTTGCTGTTCTTTTTCTAGTTTCTCAAGTTGTTCAGTTAAATGTTTGAGTTTAGCTCTTTCTTGTTTCTTAATATAGGCATTTAGGGCTATGAATTTCCCTCTCAAGACTGCCTTTGCTGTATCCCCTAAGTTTTGATATGTTGTGTTCTCATTTTCATTTGTCTCAATATATTTACTGATTTCACTTGCAGTTTCTTCTTTGACCCACTGAATATTTAGGAGTGTGTTGTTCAGTCTCCACACATGTGCAAATTTCCTTTTTTCCTGTCTGTTATTGCTTTCTAGTTTCATTCCATTATGATCTGAGAAGGTGCTTTGTATAATTTCAATCTTTTTATATTTATTGAGAGCTGTATTGTGACCTAACATGTGGTCTATCCTGGAGAAAGATCCATGGGCACTTGAGAAGAATGTATAACCCGCTGAGTGTGGATGCAGTGTTCTGTATATGTCTGTTAGGTCTAACTTGTTTATCATATTGTTCAAGTTCTCTGTTTCCTTGTTGATCTTCTGTCTAGTTGTTCTATATAATGATGTGAGAGGGGTGTTGAAGTCTCCGACGATTATTGTAGAAATGTCTATTTCTCCCTTCAGTTTTGTCAGAGTTTGTCTCAAATATTTTGGGGCACCCTGGTTAGGTGCGTAGATATTTATGACTGTTATATCTTCCTGGAGGATCGTCCCTTTTATTAATATATAGTGGCCTTCTGCATCTCTTATCACTTTTTTGCATTTGAAGTCTGTTTTGTCTGATATTAGTATAGCTACCCCTGCTCTTTTCTGTTTACTATTCGCGTGGAGTATCTTTTTCCAACCTTTTACTTTCAGCCGGCTTGTATCCTTGTGTCTGAGGTGAGTTTCTTGTAAGCAGCATATGGATGGCTCATGTTTTTTTATCCATTCTGTCAGCCTGTATCTTTTGATTGGGGAATTTAATCCATTCACATTCAATGATATTACTGAAAATGCACTATTTATTTCCTCCATTTTATTCTTTGGTTTTCATATGTCATCTTATTTTTGTCTGTCTTTTTACTCTTTTGGTTATCCTTTCTGCTTTTCTTTCTTCTATACTCTCCTCCAAGCCTCTTTCTCCTGTCTTTTTCTTTCAGGTTCTAAGGCTTCCTGCAAAGGTGGATTCTTTTTTGCAAACTCTCTTATTTTCTGTTTGTTTGTGAATACTTTATATTCACCTTCATATTTGAAGGACAGTTTTGCTGGATAAAGAATTCTCAGCTGGCAGTTTTTCTCTTTCAGTTTCCTAATCGTATCATACCCCTGTCTTCTCGCCCCCATGGTTTCTGAAGAGAAATCTGCACTAAGTCTTACTGGACGTCCTTTGTATGTGATTGTTTGCTTCTGTCTTGTTGCTCTGAGAATTTTCTCTTTATCTTTTACATTTGACATTCTGAATAATATGTGTCTTGGCGTACGTCTATTTGGATTTATTCTTATTGGGGTACGGTGTGCTTCTTGGACATGTAAGTTCATTTCTTTCCTGCGAGTTGGGAAATTTTCAGCTATTATTTCCTCAAATACTCTCTCTGCCCCTTTTCCTTTCTCTTCTCCTTCTGGAACTCCCATGACACATATGTTCTTGCGTTTTTTGTTGTCATTCAATTCTCTGAGCCCCTGCTCAATTTTTTCCATTCTTTTCTCTCTCTGTTCTTTTCTCTCTTCAATTTTAGCTGCTCTGTCTTCGGTATCACTTATTCTTTCTTCTATCATTTCGAGTCTGCTGTTGTATGCTTCAAATGTATTTTTTACTTCACCTATTGTGTCTTTCATTCCCATGAACTCCATTACTTTTCTGTGCATGATTTCAAATTCTTCTTTGCATTCGCTCAATGACTTCTTGATGTCATTGATCTCTTTAACTATATTCTCTTTCATTTCATTAATTTGATTTTGGAAATTTGTGCTCATCTCACTGATTAGTTCTCTCAAATTCTGCATCTCTTCTGGGACTCTGCTGTATTCCTTTTCTTGGGCCATGTCTTCTATTTTCTTAGTATGGCTCATAATTTTTTGCTGGTGCTTAGGCATCTGGTTAGTTTGTATTTTCCTTAGATGCTCTATCTCTTTCTCTTTTATGGGGTTTTAGTGGCAGGAGGCTGTGAGTTACCACCGCTCTTTGATTTTTGGCTCAACCTTGATTGTTAGGATTGTTCTGCTGGTTGCTCAAAACTGGGCACTGGACCCAGTAATTGGTTGTAGAGTCGTTTCCTAGGGCCTTGGGCAGGGAGGCTATAGAGGCCAGGAAAAGCCTCTCTTACTTATTAATTTTCTTATGTGCACTTCCTTGGTCAGCCAGGAGATGGCGCTTGTTGGCAGCTCTCAATTCAATGCCTGGTCGGAGCGTATTTGTTGTGACACAGACCAGATCAATGTGATAGAGCTTCCTGTCTGGGGGCTAGGAGCCCTGTGATTCAAACTTTCTGAGACAGTTCTCCAGACTTCTCTCATAGCGCCCCCCTTTTCCCAGCTAGGAAATATTTCCACTCCCCTCTGAGTCCTCAACAGTCAGTCCCTGTTAGTAGAGGAGGAGATTGGGAGGTTTGTATATCTTTAGCCCCTTGCAGGCTCCAAGGCAAACAATGGCGCAGCCCCACCCGGCCTGGAAGGGCTCTCGGGACAGGGCAGACCAAACCTGGGAGTCAAAAGCAGGGTCAGCCCCAGGCTCTCTCTCCCCTCTCCTCTCTCCTGTGGAGTCCTCAACAACTAGTCCAGGCTAGAAGAGAGGGAGGGTTGGATTTCTCCAGTCCTTCCTAGGCTCCCAGGGCAAACCGCCGTGTGGAAGGGTCCATGGGGCTCTGCAGCCCAAATTTTAGGTCAGAACCTGAGTCAGCCTCAGGCTGTGTCCCTCTCTCTCCACTTTCCGGGAGTGGCAGATCCCTGAAGCCCCCTTTGTCTGTGGTCGCAGGCCCAGGGGCCGGAGATTTCTGAAGAGTGTTGGGGAGGGTGCCGGCAGCAGCAGAAGCTGCTACTTTTCACTCACGGTTCTGTTGTCGTGATTTCCCTCTTCTGTCCCTCTCTCCTCTGGGTGGTGTACAGCCTTCACCTGCTGTCCTAAACCCTAGAAGATCTTTTTCGGGGCTGTTTCAGCTCGTCCTCCAACTATTTTTCTGGAGAAGAGATTCCCGTGTCTTACTAGTCCTCCATCTTCCCGGAAGTCCCAAAAATTATTAAACTGTAGTGTCTAAATTGTAAACTATACTGTAAACCATTGACAATGTTTAGTAGTTGTCTCACTATCTGTATAACAGTTATAACAATGCTACCATCCACATAAAAAAGGTTTTAATATGGGGTGAGGAAAGGAGAAGGAGGTTGGGTATATGAGAGTCTCTAGTATTCTGTGTGTGACTTTGCTGTGACCTAAAACGTCTTTGAAAATTAAATGAAAATTTGGGAGACACTGGGGAGTGACAGGGGGAAGGTACCATGGTACAGACTAGACACCCGATAATGCAGTGATAAAAGGAAAAAATAATAATAAATTTTTTTATTTTTTAATTTAAAAAAAAATTTTTCCCCATTTTTTGAATGTCCCAATCCTTTAATTTAATTTTAATTTTAGGTTTTTTTTTTCTGAGTTTCCATGTATTTTATCTCTTACATTTAAGCTTATCATTATTATTTCATTTTCCTTTTAATTGTATTTGGCTCTTATATGGGCTTCATCTTCAAGGAAGCTTTGGATCACAGAAGGGTTACAGAGGGGGCAGGAGAGGATCATTGGTGGGGGGTGTCTGGGAGGGGGGATTCATGGGAGTAAGTTCACCTGAATTTACATGAAAGATATATAAAATTGTTCAAATGATCAAGGGTGGGGCATGGTCACAGTTGGTAGACAATCACTCATTAAATGAGGGAATACTGAATTCCCAGCCTGGAGAGCTCTGCCACATTCTCCGAGGGAGCAGCAACAGTCCCCCAAGTGCAGGGGCAGTGTCTGGCAAAGGAGGATGGCCCACTGATGGGTTCTTGTTATTGATGACTAGCCTTACAAGTCTCTGCTCTTGTAATCGAAACTTAGCCTACTGTTATGGGGTGCCTAAGGGTTGCCACCTGAGAGCCTCCTTGTTGCTCAAATGTGGCCTCTCTCTAAGCCAAACTCAGCGTATGAATACATTACCTTCCCCCCAACGTGGGACATGACTCCCAGGGATGAGCCTCCCTGGCAATGAGGGATTAATACCAAGTGCCAACTGGCAACACAAGTGGAAAAAGACCTTGAATAAAAGGGGGATAAGGTGAAGACAAATGAGTTCATGTGGCTAAGAGACTTCAAAGAGAGTCGGGAGGTCATCCCAGAGGTAACACTTACGCACACCTCAGTAGGATCTCATAGAACACCAAAGTGGATATCATCCCACACAGAGGGACTCCTAAGGGCTCTGGAGACACCCAGGTCCTACATAAGGGGGGGATAGCCCCAGAGATTGACTCCTTATCAGCGGGCTCTGCTTTGGAATCTGTGCTCCTGAGAGTGACAGAGTTGGACTCAAATAAGTCCTCCCTGCACATGGTCCATCAGTCCCTTCTATTCAAACCTATATGTGATGCTGGAGTTTGTAGGTGTACTTCCAAAGACTGGAGTCTTTGGCTTGCCCATGTGCCAGCTGTGCCTGGAATCTCGGTGGAGCTGCAACTCCTACTCTACAGCTCAATGGACTCACCGAAGTCACCTGGTGAGGAGACGATGATGGACAGCGGTCATCCCAGGGAATGGCGGGAGCCTCCAGCTGCAGGCAGGAGAATCCCATCCACCATATCCATGGGATATGGCCCCCCTCTCACTTGGAGGTGGAGTGGACATCACCATCCCAAACTCCTAAGGAGTGGGGGAAGAGCTATGGACTAAAGTGGATTTAATGGTATTCTGTTGTAGACATACTATGATTCAAGCAATGGAAGAAATTACAACAGTGAGATGGAGCCAGTGGCCACTGGATGCTTTCAGGGCAGGGAAGGGAAAAGCAGTTGTAATACAGGGGCTTTTTCAGGACGTGGGAATTATCCTGAGTGACATTACAATGGCAGATATTGGGCATTTTACACCAGCATATAACACGCAGAACTGAGTGGGAGATAGTGGGGTCTACAATGTGAACCATGGTCCATGCTTAGTGGCAAAGCCCCAGGATGTGTATATCCATTGCAGGTGATGGGCCACATTAATTAAAGATGTTTATGTGGGATGTTATGGGAGGTGTGGGAGGTGGGGAACATGGGAATCCCTGTAATTGTTGTGTAACATTTATATAATCTAAGCATCTTTTAAAATATATAAAAAACAAATAAATAAATAATAAAATAAAATAAAAATAAATAAAATAAAACAAGCCGCTTAAAAAAAACAAAAACAAAAAACAGAAGCATAGACAAGAAGAGGTCAGAAGAGTATATCCTGCTGTAACTGAATATAGACAAGTGTGAAATAGCAACTATTTGGTGAACTATGGCCTTGACTTTGGATTACTGGTCACTTCTGCAAGGTTGTTCTGGCTGGGGTGGGGGGCCCAGGCTCTCGTAAGGCCGCCATGCTTTGGTGAAGGCTTTCGGGGTAACCATGCCCCTGCGGGAGACGACACAAATGCCAACCCTTCTGGTTGACTTTAGTTTCTTGGCCTTGGCACGAGCAGGGTCAGGGCAGGAGATCTGGCCCAGGGAGTTTCAAATGGGCCTCCCTGGTACTCTTCTTGGAAATGGATTTTAAGGGACTTGTCCATGTTGTAGAGAAAGATGATAAGCTCTAAGAACAGGACTCATCTTCAGAGAAGGGGAGGGAGAAGGGAGGATGGGGAGACCCATAGACTGGATTCTGTCCTGTGAGATGGGGGTTGAGAATGTCCTTCAACTCCCTACCTCTCAGGAGCTGGAAGCCCAGGAGTTTGGGTCACCTGAACAGAACCAGGGGGCTGGGCCAGGCCCATGTCACACACAATGATGACAATGTTGAGAAATTTCATATCCATGACAGTGAGGATTATGATGGTGATGGTGACAGCAGTGGTGATGGTGGTGATGGTGATGGTGGTGATGATGGTGATGGTGAAGATGATAGTGATGATGGTGATGGTGATGGTGTTGGTGATGATGATGATGGTGGTGATGGTGGTGATGACAATGGTGATGATGGTGATGGTGGTGATGGTGGTGGATCCCTGTTGAGCATGTGATGTGTTCCAGCCACTCTTGCAAGCTATTGACCTTGATGCCTGTTTTACTTCTCATGCCAGCTCTGTGGGGTCAGGATTATTGATGACCCTACTCTTCAGAGGAGAAACTAGAGGCCCAGAGATGAAGTAACTTGCCAAGGTTTCATGCCAACAAGTGGCAAGCCAGTGGCTGGTGCCAAAACCCTGTGTTAACCTCTGTGCCCTTGGCCCCCAGATCACTCCAGCATCTTTTGAAGTTATTTGGGCATGAGGAGGGAAGGAAGTGCTCTTTAAAGTAGAGAAGTGGAGTTCCCCGAGGGCACCATTTAAACCCATCCCAAGACTCGCCAGAGCTCCCTTACCTTCCCATGGGGGAGCAGTTGCTGGGCATGCACTGGGGAGAAGGGCAAAGCAAGAAAAACCCTTCATTAGCTTGGGCATCTGTGTGGCACGGCCTCCACGGCCCCCAGGCCCGCAGCTCGGGCATCACGTGCTCGGCCAACATCTGGAGAGGGTTAATTCCTGCTGGAGAGAAGAGTTTCACCCGCCACGTCAGCTCCCTCTGTCTAGGGTGAGGGGAGAGGGGGCAGCCCCACCCTGGACTTCACACTACCTCCTCTCTCCAACTTTGCCTTGAGATTGCGATTTGCTTTCATGTAGACTTTTTCCATTTTTTAATTTTCCAATCAAGTGGTTGGTCAACACGTCAGTTAACTCACATAAATCTACCTTTTCCTATGCCAGGACAGTGAGGGCCAAAAGAGAAACATAAGCTCTTCTTCTGTCTTTAAAAGGAAGTGAGTGAAGAGCAGCCCTGGGTTTTGTAATGCCAGAGGAAGCCAAGTACACCGCGTGAAATGAGTTATGTGGGATCAGCGACTAATCGTGGATATTCACAGAGTGTTTCGGTCAGGGTGGGTCCATGGCGCTCTCCCAGGGGATAGTGTCCTCTCTCACTTCGGCTCTGATGGGGACTGTGAGTCTTGTTGACATCTGAGAAGTCCTGAGAAGGCCAGGCCTTCCTAGTTCTGCCTTGCCGGGAGGTGTGGATTGATGGACACGGCCTCGTCTCCTCCCTGGCCATCTTTTAGATCTGACGGGGAGGGACTGGGGCCAGGCATTGTGCTCCAAGGCGCCTTATCTCACTGCAAACCGCCTCTTCTCAGAATACAGCTGGGCTGTCAGGCCACCTAATCACACGCAGATCTCGGCCATAAATAACATGCACACAGAAGGCACTTTTAGAGGAGTGTGAGTTTTGCAGTGTGCGTAGCCTGGGGAGCTGGGAGCCGGGGGAAGCCAGGGTGGCAGGGCCAGCTTCTGACCTTGAACAATATGTGGGGTTTGGGCCAGAGCAGTGCTACAGAACTAGCTGAGTTGGGGGCCCTGGAGCATTTTTATTTTTTGCAGGCCTGATCTGGTTCCTAGTGATGATTTGCCATGAGGCTGTGGGTGAGTGAGGATCTTCTGGGAAAGTGAGGAACTAGTGAGGGGCTGGCTGGCAGAGGCGGTGGCGGGGGCCTCCCAGTCCGAGGCCCGAGCAGCAGACCTGGTTTGGGGCAGGGGGTGTCTCTGCAAATCTTCAGGGCCGAGTACACAGTCTGTGGGCCCAGACAGACAATGGCAGGCAGGGTTTTGTTTAAGGGAAAGGAGGAAGTGGACACTTGCCCTTAAATGTTTGTCTTGGAGACACGATCCTCAGGAAAGAGCCCCAGTGCCTCCTCTATCGGCTCCCTTCCCGTGAGCTATCTAAAAAGAAATCTCTCCCAGAGTAATTTATATTCTGTGAGAGCTGGACAAGGACATTCTCTGTGGGTTTGGGAAGATGGGATGGTGCTGCAAGAGAGAGCTGAGGATGATTTGATGGCTGGATAATCACTGCCATGACGGATAACTCGGGAAACTGGAATTATTCACCCAGGGGAGGCTCTGTCGAGATCTGCAGACGTCTCCTCATGACCGGGGCCAAATCGGCAAGATGCTACTTTCACTCCCAATCTGTGCTCTGACTCACGCGTGCCGGCCCGGCTGGACCCGCGGGCCGGGCCCCCGAGGCTGCCCGCCTCGCTCCCTCTGTGGGTGGGCACAGGGGCCCGCGAAGGGCACGGCCCAGCCGAAGGAGCACTGACAGCGTGAAGGCAGCTCAGAGGCTGAGCCCCCGATCCCAGCCGCGCTCTGTCTGGGTGGCCCCTCACCCCGCAGCAGCAGCCAGGGCTGGATGTGCTGCCTCTGGCCGGCCTCACCCCGGCAGGTGGGCAGAGAGGGAGGCGGCCCGGAGCTGGTTCTGAATTACGTCACGTGATTCTTGCAAAGGAGGGACCTGGACCAGTTCGGCTCTGCCTGGGTCACCTGCGCCATTGTGGGGAAAATGGGGCCCACCTGTTAACCGAGCAGCACGTGCGGGAAGGTTGGCGAGCAGAGTCCGTCAGGACTCGTTGCGGAAAGTAGCTAGGAAGCAGCAGATGAGAGGAGGACCCCGACCGTGCCTCCTGCTAGCCATCGAGGACTGGTGTTGGCACCCCTTTCGGGTGGGGAAAGTGGCAGAGGAACGCGTCACCCAAGCCTGCCCACCAGGAAGTGCAGGCACCGGGCTTGCGCTCCGTCCAGGGCCGAAGCTCTTCCCATGGCTTCCTGCTGCCTCCGTGGGCAAAGCTTTTAACACGCTCTTCAGGGAGTGATAAACACTGCTTGTCAGGAGGCATTCCAGAGTGGACAACCCGCTCCGGAAAAGCCAGTTCCTTCTCGCCTGGCTCACCAAAACAGGAACATCTTGTCCTTCGACTTCTTCAGGGAATCTCGTGGCTGGTGTCCACTTCTTCGCAGATTTACTGATCTTGGACGCGACAGTTGAGACCATCACATCGAGGAAGCTGTACTTACTCGTGAGGCCTCTGGATAAACCGTTCATTAGTGAGGAACTGCCATTTTGGCTCTTGCAGTGGAGGAAAAACGCCAAGAAGCACATGTGGAAAAAGGACGGCTGTGTGACCACATACCTGGCCTTCCCATGCAGAGAAGAGAAGGCTTTCTGGCCACTGGAACAGAAACTGGAAGGGACTGACCTCTTCGTATCAAGTTACCTGCTAGTGCAGGTTTTCTTTCTCTGCTCCATGCTAAGCCCAGCTGGTGCACAAGCAGTGCTTCTCACGTGAGATCAAACACTCAGCCAAGGAAAGCAGAGGCCTTTCCCAAAGGAGTATGGGCCATAGTTGGCCAGATTTGTATTTTGGAGAAAGCTCTTACTCATTGTATTGGTTATCTATTGCTGCGTAACAAATTTCCCCCAAACTCAGCAGCTGACTGCCACTAGCACTGGCTACCTCACAACATTTCTGTGGGTTAGGAATCTGAGGCCAGCTTAGTAGGCTGGTACTGGCTCTGTGGTCTCTCGGTGAAGACCTCAGCGTGGGTCGCAGGCATCCGAAGGCTCACCTGGGGCTGGAAGCCCACCGGAGCACCTGCTCCTCTTCAGGGGTCCTCAGTCGCTCACCCCATGTACTCTCCAAAGGCAACTTGCTTGCCTTGCAACATGGTGGCCGGCTTCCCCCAAGGTGCGTGAGCCAAACCCGAGCACGGCGGAGGCTGCACGCTCCTCCAGCCTGGTCTTACAAGTCCCACGCTGTCATGTCTGCCTCATTCTGTGCGTTAGAAGTGAGTCGCTGAGTCCTGCCCACACCCAAGAGGAGGGAAGCAGCCTCTGCCTTTTGAAGGGAGGCGTGTCCAAGACTTTGGGGGCATATTTTAAGATCACCACACCCCTCCAAGCTAAACAAAGCTCAAAACTATTTGCTCAAAAACTATTCCATGAGCATCTACTGGATCCTGAGTTCTGGGGACAGGGCCGAGAACAAGAGACGATGCTCACCGCCATGGAGCCTGCTTTTGAGTGGGTGGGAAGGACGACAAGCAGATGCATCCTATGTCACGTGTGCTGAGGAAAATGCCGGCTAAAGATGGAGAGCGAGGGTGGGGCCTGTATTTCAGTTAGTGAGGCCAGTTAGCTGCCATAGACTGCCAGGGGGTCTTCACCAGGGGGAGGGCCCGTGGAAAGATTTCGGGGGTCTGTGAGCTTGAATTGAAAAAAATCAACTTATTATCTTTATTTTCTCTGATCTCTAACTGAAATCTAGCATTTCCTTCACTTACGACTGTATGCAGTAAATCAGCCGTAGTCATTTCACATCACATCACAGTCGTTGCATATCTTGAAAAGTCACTTACGCTCATCCATACTTCAAAATTGCAGTCGTTAGACCCGGCGCTGGTTGGTGTCATAAGCTACCTGCCGCTACATCCTGAGCAGGGGTCTGTGGTTTTCACCTGACTGGCAAAGGGGTCCATGGAACAAAAAAGGTTAAGAGCCCCTGGCCTGTGGGGAGCCCAGGCAGTGCTGCACAGATACCAAATTTACGTCCTTAGGCTCCTCTGGCTACTGGTGGAGGAGCTGGCGGTCAAGTGCGGCGGCAGGGAGAGAAGTTGGAGGCGACTGCGCGTCCAGTCAAGCACCATCCCGGGGAACTTGCTGTGACGATGGAGTGTCCCAGAACGCCAGGGCCAGGCTGCTGGCGCAGATCTCGCCTCAGTGTCCAGCACGGCAGCCGCCGGCCATGCGTGGCTGCTGAGCACTTGAAGCACGGCTCGTTCAACCGAGGACCTGAGTTTTGAATTTTATTTAATTCTAATTAATCGACATTTAGGTGCCACGTGAGGCGCGGTGACTGCAGTGGACGGAAGCAGGTGGACGGGGAGGCGAGGGCCCAGCGGCAGCTGGAAATGGTCTACCTGCGTTTTGAGGGAAGGGCCGGCAGATTCCTCAGAGGACGGCTGACAGAGAACGTGCTGCCACGCGCCCAGCCTCAGGGCCGTGAAGGCCGGGTTTGCATTCCGACTCTGTCACGTGGTAGTTCTGTGGGCTTGCCCAAACGGGGGCCATGCTGCCAGCTTCCCCGAGGGGGCGCGAAGTGCACGGACAATGGGCAGGGTTTGGCGAGCATGAGCTCGGGGTGGCCCAGCGGCGCTGGGGGCAAGCCCCCGTCTTGCCTGCCCTCTCCCTGCTCCCCTAGCCAGGAACAGCGCTGCCTCCTGGTGTGGGCTCTGCCGCCGGGACCGGCAGGGGCAGCTGCACATGTCCTCCCAGGCGGCCTGTCGCCAGTTCCGTGGCCTGAGCCTGGTGGTCTACAGGCAGGCAACCACAGCAGGACGTGGGGGGGCCACGTCCCTGGCCACAGCCCCTGTGGTTTCATAGGGGGAAGCGCCCGCCTCCCAGGCCCGCCTCCCAGCCCCCGGCTTCTTGGTCTGGGACCTGAGGGGGCGCGAGCTCCCAGAGGGGCTTCCCAAGCATGCAAGGCCGTGGCCCAGCCCGCCTGCGCGCCCTGTCAGCGAGCCTGTCCTCAGGGGCCCCCTCTGGATTCTTGGCATCCACCCCCCCAGGACAAAGGGAGCACGTGAGAGCAAACATGGCGCTTGCCAGAGAAAGAAAAGGGCGTGGGCAGAGGAAAAACCCTACAAACCCCTGCTGGGCACTGAGGCGAGATCTGCGCCAGCAGCCTGGCCCCGGCGTTCTGGTGGGACGTGGGCCAGCGAGGAAAACGTGTCACCCCGCGACTCGGGCTGCCAAGGGCGCTGAGGCCATCTCCAGCCTCGGCTACCAGCTGCTCTGCAGCAGAGGTGATCGTGCCCCCTCCTCTCCACTTCTGAAACTCTTGGTGACCGTCCCGTCTCTTTCTCATGAAACGGTGAGCTCAGGCCACCCGTGCGTTTCCACGGCAAAGCAGGGTCTCACTCCAGCATGCCTGCTATTCACAAATGGCCCTTGGAACTGGAGCGTCCAAGAAGGGGTGGGGGTGCCCCGCGCTGTGCAGGTGAGGGGCCGGCAGGTGTCCCATGTCCTGCGTTGCTTTGCTGGACTTGGGAAGCCCTTGGCCCTGGACAGGGCATGGCGTGGAGCTGGCTTCTCCAACTGGGGATTCCGCAGACGTGGTGAGCAGGCCCGTCCGTCCTGGCCTCTCCCAAGGGCGTGAGGGCCGTGGGGAAGGGAGGGGGCTCCCCACCCTGTCAGCCCTGGAGGGGTCTCGCCACTGCCCGAGTCCGAGATGCTGTGCCCGCGTGGCCCCGCACACCCGCCTCTGGTCACCCAAGCGATCATTCGACGGCTCTTCGCTGAGCGTCAGCTCTGCCCAGGCTCTGTCCCCCGGCGCCAGGAGAGTTGACTGAAAGGGGGACATGTTCTCGCCCCCACAGGGAGGGTTACAGAGGAGGGAGGGGCGAGGGCGACAGCTGGGCAGAGGGCAGGAGTGGGAGATGTGGAGGCAGCCGGGGCTACCCCCGAACGTGGTGAGCAGGCGGGCTTCACGGAGGAGGTGGCGTCTGTAAGAGAATAGAGTGCTCAGGAGCTAGCGGGTGAAGCAGGGAGCAGGGGTGAACCAGCCTGCAAAGAGGCTCCTGGACTGAAGGCTCGACGTGGCAGCTGGAGGTTCATCTGCTCTGACTCCCACATTTCAGAGAGGGAGTGAGGAGTCGGAGAAGGGCCGGGGCCTGCCCAGTCACCCGCGTGAAGGCTCTACCAAGGGGAGAAGCATTTCTGAAGAGGTGGCTCTGGCGTCTGCTCTGCTCTGTCCTGGCGTTGCCATCGGAAGGTCCCGCACGCCGGGTGTCACAGCCCACGGCCAGGTCACGGGGGCCAGGACGAGCCCCGGGCTTGCCTGGCCTGGTCCCGCTTTTGATGCCGCTGGAAGAGGAAGCCCTTGAAATGTGACTTTGCAGAAGAATTCTAATAAACAAAAAGGGATTCCCAGTCTTCCCAGAGACATCTGGCTCTTAGCAGACGTTTCTGAGCGGCCACAACCTTCACTGCTTTCCCACAGCCTCGCCTTCTCCCTGACGCTCGAGTCGGGCTCCCGGCTCTGCCAGCTGCCAAGGGAGGGGGCAGGCAGCACTGTCTGGGGAGACGTCAGTCCCGCCCGCCGCGGTGCCCCACGTGTGTGGGTGAGGTGGCCGCGGAGGGCAGCTTTCCTCGCTCGTGCCCTCTGTGAGCTTCCACTCGGGCAGGAGCCCGGAGGCCGCTGGCCTGGCTCCGAGCTGTCTTCCCCCCGAGCCTGGTTAGGTGGACCCTTAGGGTGTCAGGGTGGGCAAAGCCGTTGGTCAGACAAGGCGCGTCCTCACGGGGGCACGTCAGCAGGAGGCGGGTGCCGGGGAGCCTCACGCTCAGGCGTGCCGTACCTGCAGCTCAGCAGTCTTGGAGGCGGTCGCCAAACACCTTCCTCCAAAGACACCCAGCACCCCCCCAGGTGTCCTGCCAGTCACACGTCTCTGCCCCCGGGGCCTTGCTGGCCGCCTGTGGACCTGTTGGGCAGCTCTGCCCACACTCGGCTCCGTCTCGCCGTCTCTGTCTCTCGTTCTCTGGGGACCAGTGGGTGCCGGCGCTGCTCGTGGCGGGCAGTGCCCATCCCACCCATCGGCCAGGGCCTGGCCACACCTGGCATCACAGGCAGGGCGCTGACCCCGCAAACGTGCTCCACTCCAAGCTTTGAGAGGATGTTCTCGGGCAGACAAGGGTAAGAGATGCTTTTAAAAACGGTGGAAAGCCACGTGGGCCAGAACTTCTCTGGAATGGAAATGAGGACCAAGACACAGGAGCACTGGGACCGGCCATTGGGAGAGGTTCCGGAAGACTCTGCGACTGTGTCCACGGGTGTGGCCTGACCTCCTGGAACTCAGGAGTCTTAGGGGAGGGCCGTATAGTTTGTTTTCCGTCGAGAAGTCGCAGCTTTGTGATGTGACTCCTGAGACCTGGGTCCATTCAGACACGGAAGACGGAGCCGTTTGCTGTGAGACGTGGGCTGGAGCTCCAGCGCAGGGGCTGGCAAGCGGGCCCCAGGCACCGCGGCAGCTGGAGAGTGAAGGGGCGCCGGTGTCCAACGGCAAGCAGCACGTGCCAGGTCTTTCATTTATGATGCAGACATCAGCTGAGCACAGCAGACTTTTACTGGGGGAGCAAAGGCCTGGCGTGTGCGGTTTTGACGTTGCCAGGCCTCCCTTGGTGAGGGGTCCTCGCTAAGATTCTGCAACCATGCAGCGCCTGGATTTCATCCCAGACGTGACTGGAGGCTCTTTGCCACAAGAATCTGAGGGAGCCGATTGTTTTGAGAAAATAAATGGCGAATGAGGAATATGGTATCCGAATACGTAGCCTCAGCCTGCAGTGGAGGCGTTTCCCGATAGGAAGCCAGCGTCTCACGGGCACCTGGTTGTCTTCTGCGCATGGCAGAGTCTTCAGCAGCTCCCCACCCCCGCGCCCACCCAGGTCCTGGGCGCTGAGAGGAGGTTTGCCTGAAGGGCATAGGGGCCATGGACAGAACCCTGCCCAGAAATTTGATTCTAGGCCCAGAGCTCCCCGTTCCGACTGTATTTTGAGAGGATCGTGTATTTTAGGATTCTAACCCTGTGTTCAAACACTGTGAAAAGCCTAAAGTTAACCTTATAAATTTTTTCTTAACATACAATTTAACGGGCAGAGCTCCCACATGGCAATCCTGGAGCTGGAATCAAAACCTTGGAGTTAGGTTAGAATTTTCTGTAAAAATATGTGCCGGCAAAGGACCAGCCAGAGCCCCACAAATAGCCCGAGCGAGCATGAGGCTGTGATTAACTCCCCACCCCAGCCCTGCCGCCTCATCAGGCACCTTCTGCAAAGAGGAAGCTGGGTTTTCTGAGCCGTCGTGAAGCGGGGCGGCGGCGGCAGCTGATGTGTGTCGGAGCCACACAGGCCCGAAGAAATGAGCTTTAACACAGCTCTGCAGAGACGTCAGCAGCGAGGCCGAGCCAGCGGCGTTTTCCAAGATGGAAAGGGTGGGGCGGGCGGGGGCCCAAGGAGGGGGCCCTGACCTCGCCATGTCAGGAGCATGGATCCGAGGCTCCGCTCCGAGTGGCAGTCTCCCCAGGCGAGGCAGCTGGCCAGGTGTGCGTGGGGCCTCTTCCCTTGTCCCTGGAGTTTTCCGTGACCTTCCTCAAGGACCTGGGCAGTGGCCTCAGGAAAGCCTGAGCGGGCAGGGCAAGCTCACGCAGCTGCCAGGCACCATGAGTCGCAGTTTCCTCAACAGCGGTGCAGAAGGCTGACCGCCCGCGGCTGCCCAAGGCCCTGCTGTGTCTGGCACGCGGGCGCGGCCTTGGGAGGAAGGGGGTCCTCCTTGCCTGCGGGAGAGCCCATCATTGCCCTCTGTGACGGCGCCTCCGGAGAGGGCCTCTCCAAGGGGGCGCAGGGCAGGCCGGGGGAGCCCTGTGCACCCTACCACCTGGGCCCACCACCTGGGCCCACCACCTGTGGCCAGAACAAATGGGGGCCAAATACAGACACCAAGGTGGCAGGTCCCAATTCCTCCCTGGAACTTCTTCGTTTTCTCTCCCAGACGCTTCCGATTTCCTAAGAACAAGGATATTCTCTTCTGTAGGCACAGCTCAGTGATGGAAATGGGCAAATTAACATCCTACAGATATTATTCAAACTCTGCCTGCTGTCCCTATAATGTCCTTTATAGCGAAGACAGTGATTCTGACCCAGGACGCAGTCCAGGACCTAGTGTTGCCTCTGCTTGTCCTCTTTCCTCAGTCTCCTTAAACCCTCGGTCTCTGTCTTCCAGACGTTCAGTGTCATTTCTCTGCCTGTTCAGTCACGGAGAGGGCTGCTCAGTTGTGGAATGGACTGGACCTTTCAACACCTGATGTGTGCGTTCCAATAACAGAAAGGTTAACAATAAAATAGCGATCCTAAAGAAAGAATATGGCAGAAAAAGATCTGTGAGCACAGTCTTATTTTCGTTGTTGTCTAGGATAATTATAATTCTTGAGCCTCCCAGAAATTGGAAGCTAAATAAAGCAACTCAAGTTTCCTTAAAATTAAAAAAAAAAAAAAGCTGTTCTGGAGAAGTCCCTCCACTGGGGCTCGTTCCTTGGGATTAGACTCAGGGTGCGCATCTTTGGCAGGGACGACACGAAAGGAAATCCACTGATGACTCTTTCCCCAATCAATCCCCGCTGCCATGATTGCCAAACGGCGGTTTTCTAATCTGGTCACTGCTTGGTGACCCTGGGCATTCTGATGCACTGAGGGGCTCTCCTTTTGCCCCCATTTATTTACGTTTTCATTTACATGCTCCCACCAGTACGGGCACACAGGTTTTTATGTTCTTGAGTGAGTCATAGTCCATTACTGTCATTATTTTCATGCTCACATCATCCCAGATCTGCCCACTGGAAGCCCTCCAGGCTGCTGCTGTGTCCATTTGACATCCCCTCATTCTCTGAGCACCTGTCCCTTTTCTGTAAAAAAAAAGGTGTCCCGGGCTCACCTTGTGCTTTCCCTGACACAGCCCTGAAATCCAGCAGTTTTCTAGAAGCCCTCTTTTAGTGGTGAATGGTGTATAGAAACCAAGGTCTGGGTGCTAGGAGTGCTCAAGGCTGCTGGCATGTCACTGTTTCTGGGGCCTCCCAGTGGCTGGAGCCACGAGATACCAAGGAAGGAGAGAAGGAAGAAAGGAAGGGAGGGAGGGAGGGAAGGGGAAGGGAAGGGGAAGGGAAGGGGAAGGGAAGGAAAGGAGAAGGGAGGAAGAGTGGAAGGAGGGAGGGAGGGAGGGAGGGAAAAAGGGAGGGAAGACGGGAGGAAAGGGAAGAGAAGAGAAGAGGATGCCTACATAGCCATGTCTCTATCATCTTTGTGTGTTTGTGCGTAGATATATATATATAATCACCAGGAGCTCACACTGATACCTGCACTTCCAATCCCAAACCACTGGGCCCATTCTCCTTCTTTCCCACTTTCTATATATGTAACTCCTTTCTCCAATCTAGTGGGACCCCTCGATTCCACCATCCTCAATATTTTTACTTATTTGCTCAACCCTGGAACACCCTGATTTTATCGCTGTCACTTTTGTGCCAAGACTGCCTGCTCCTGTCTGCCCATCACTTTTAAGAGCCGTCTCTGTGCTCAGGGCTCTGATCTACAGGACTCCTCTGTCAGTATTTTCACATCTCTGCTCAACTCTCTCTCTCTGGGGTGCTGTGAGCTCCATCTCCTCTTCTACTTTCCAGGCACTTCTGCCCCATCTGGCTTTCTGCAGAGGCTTGCAGTGAGAGCTCAAGAAATCTCCCATTGGAAGTCGGTGTTAACTTTTTGATTTGCAGATCATTTGAAACGCGTCGAGTTCTCTGTCATCTAGACTTGTGTAAGGCGTGGAACTCGGGTGGCTTTTGCTCTTGATGACCTGCGCAGTGTTTGGAGGATGTCTGGAAAGACTGAACCATTGTCCTGACTGCCAGGAAGTCCCAACTCCCACCTCAAATCTTTTCAACAGTAATCTCAACATAATTTGAAATGAGTGATCTTGGGAAGATATTGAAGTTACTTTTGAAAAAAAGAGCAAAGAATTTGGGCACATGAATTGAATTCAGGGAGAAGTGTGTCCACTCACAACTTCAGTGATCTAAGGAGAGGCTGTTTCCCCAGGAAGGAGTGATCACTTGCTTCCTGAAGGTGGCACGCCCAGGGCTTCTCCAAGGACAGCCACTTGGACAGTTTGCTCCCAGCAAGGGCAAAGAGAATGCTCTCCTGAAGGCGTGGTCGCTAAGGTTGAACTTCTTAGTGGTTAGTTTCCAAGAGGAGCCTAGGCTGCTCTTGATCCTAGCAGAGGTGTCTAACAGTCCCCCACTAGGACTGTCCACTTGTTTACTCCTTTCAATAGAGCTGGTTTTTCAGGATTCTAATATTTTCCTCACGGATCGACCATTTTACCGTTATAAAATGTCCCTCTTTGTCTCTGGTAATGCTTCTTGCTTTCAAGCTTCCTTTATTGAACACTCGTGTAGTCACACCAGCTTTTCTTTGGTTTTTGTTTGAAGGATATTTCATTCTATATTTTTATCATCCAAACTTTCTGTCCATATAATGAAGGTATGTCTTTTGTAATCAGCATATAGATGGATTTTTTTTACCCAGACGCTAATAATCTTAGTCATTAAATTGGAATAGTGTAATTATTGAAGTATTTGGATTTATATCTGCCGTAATTTTTTGTTTCCTATTTGACTTGCCTTTTTATGTTGCCTTTCCTCTCATGCCTTGTCTTTTTTTTTTTTTTAAGATTTTTTAAATTGATTTCTCCCCACCTCCTTGTTGTTTGCACTTGCTGTGTCTGTTCGTTGTGTGCATGTCTTCCTTTTAGGAGGCACCGGGAACCAAATCCGGGACCTCCCATGTGGGAGGGAGGTGCCTAATCACTTGAGTCACCTCCACTCCCTGCTTTGTTATGTCTCTCATTATGTTTTCCTCCTTGTGTCTCTTCTTGCATCATCTTGTTGTGTCAGCTCACCGCGCCAGTCTGTCACGTCAGTCTGCTGTCTTGCTCATCTTCTTTAAGAGGCACCAGGAACCAAAAGCAGGACCTCCCATGTGATAGGTAGGAGCTCAATCACTTGAGCCACATCCACTTCCCATGCCTTACCTTTTATTGGATTAATAAAAAAGCTTTTATTACTCTATTATTTTCCTGAATTAGCTTTTACTAAGTTTATAGTGGTACCCTAGAGATTAAAACAGCCATCTTTACTTATTATACTTTAATATAAATTATTGCTTTTCACGCTCCCTGATAATGCTAGATCCTTAGAACAATTTAACTCTGTTAACCCCCCACTGTGTTTTATGTTTTGTGGTCATGCATTTTAAATCTACATATATTTTAAACAAACAAATAATTCATTCCTACTATTGCTTTGTACAGCCAATATTTAGGAAATATTCATTTATATTTATCCACATATTTATCCTTTCTGTTGCTTTTTATGGATTCCATGGTTTTCTTCCTGGATTCCATGGTTTTCTCTGGGATCATTTTTCTTTTGTCTAAACAACTCTCATCAGGACATCATTTGGTGAAGGTTTGCTGGAGATAACATCTCTTGATTTTTACTTTTCTGAGCACGTCTTTATTTCACCTTCATTTTTGAAAGCCTTTTTTACTAGCATAGAATTCCAAACTGGGAGATACTGGCTTTCACTCTTGAAAGATGCTACTTTATTGCCTCTGGGCTTCCATCATTCCTACTGAGAAGGTGGCCGTCAGCAGTGAGTCTTTTCCTCTGGCTGCTTCTAAGATTTCGTCTTTGGTTTTCGGAAGTCTTACTATGATGTGCTTAGTATTTATCGTGCCTCTGAATTTGTGGGTTTTGGGGGTTGTTTTCTTTCATTATCTTTTGAAATACTGCTTCATCATTCCTTCTCTCCTCTCCTGGTATTCCAATTACCACTTGTTAGCATTTTAACCATATCCTATTTGTCTCTACCACTTTTTTCTATATTTTTCATAATTGTTCTCTCTTCCTTCAATCTGGAAATATTCTATTGGCCTGACTTAAAGTTCACTAATTCTGTCTTCTGCTTTGTCTAATCTGTGTTCTTCATTCCAAGTCTTGTATTTATTTCTTTATTTAGAGTTCTAGGGTTCCCTCTGGTGCTTTTCTCCATGTTTTTCTCTATTTTCTTGAAACTATTGGTCATGGTTATTTTCAAGTCCTTGCTGGATAAATCTGATATTTGGATCACCTCTGGGTCTGCTTCTAAGGCCTGTGTTTTCTCTTGGTTTTTAGTCACGTGTTCTTGTCTTTTGTTATGACAGGTGATTTTTGACAGAATGCTAGCCATTGTGAAAAAACCGCATTGTAGAGCTCATGGGCCTGTCTTTGCTCGGATGGCAGGGCCATAGCTGATCTCCTCCGCCTGGTCGTGCTGGCAGGGCTCATTCTCCTTTCGTTTGCAGCTGCTCCTCAGGGATTCCGACAGAAAGCCCGGTGTGTTCTATGGGGTCTTTCCCTTTGGTGCATCCTAAGGTGCAACTTCACCTGCTTCTCAGCTGTGTGCCCTCTATCGCCTTCCCACAAAACCCCAGATTCATCACAGGGTCAGTGGGAGGGGCTGTCTGGGTGTCCACCATGCACCCTTTTGCTTCTCCGTGCCCCAGCGATGGCCTCTGGGTAAAAGCCTGGCTTCTCCGCTTCCTGCCAGGGCCGCAGTTGGCAGGGGTGCCCAGAGGAGCCCAGCTCCCAGAGATCCTCCCGGTCGAGAGAGCCCACCTGATCCCAGCAGCCTCCTGACACCTTCAAGCAGATGCCCTGTACTTTATGGGACTTCCCCAGTTTTTCCCAGCAGGAGAATGGTCTAGAGCTGCAGCTGAAGCTCTGCTGGCCTGGCGGAGGGCTGCCTCCTCCGTGAGAACAGGCCAATGCCACGTGTGTGCTGGAGAGCCCCCTCCTCCCTGCTGCAGAGCTTAGAATATTGCCGGTAGATGGGAAAACTAATGGACAGCTCCGTTCTGCTGAGATGGTACTGGGAATATTTAATGGGGGGTGAGTGTAGCGAATCCCACTGTGAGAACAGCTTTTCCGTCCCACTGAAGTACTGGAAGCAAATGGCAGCCAGTAGAACTGGGCTGAGCTGGGCGTCCTTGTCCGGCCCCCGCCGGGCCCCACCGTGGGGTGGGGAGCTAATCGACCCACCTGTTCCGTCTCATTGAATCCTCAGAGCAGCCCGTGAGGTACCTGTTGTTATGCGTGCTCGGGTCACGCTGCCTGTGGGCGGCGGGGCCATAGTTGGAGCCCAGGGCCTGAGCTCCTGACCACTGCACCACACTTCCCGTTTGCCCTGGGCCTGTCCCCCGGCAGCTCCTTCCTGGCCTGCCTCCCTCGTCAGCTCCAGCACTTTGCTTCGACCAGTTCCTGCTTGCTGCCTGTTCCCTTGACTGGGAAGCCCCGACCTTCCCAGGCTCTGCCCAGGGCCCCTGGCTTGTCTGCCCCCAGCCCTGACCAGCCTGCTTAGCACAGGCTCCCTGGTGGCCCGGGAGGGGATCGGCCAGAACTCTTCTAGAACTTGCTGGGTCCCCACTGGCTGCCGCTGCCAGGCGCGATGACATGTCCCCCCATCACAGCGTTGCTAAGAAGCCAAGAGAAGAGGCCGGCAGCTTGCCGGCGGAACTGACAGCAGCAGAGCAGCTTCTCTTCCTGGCCCTGCCTCCTCTCTCTGCGTCTATAAAACCAGCTTCCCATGGTCATTGTGTGCTCCAGCGAGATAATGTGAGAGGAAATGCCTGGCCTCTTGTAAAAGGCTCTCCGAGGGCAGTCGGCACGTCCTTTGCTGCTGGTCCAGCAAGGACTCGCTGCCTCGTGGACACTTCTCGCCAGGGAGGCCGTGGGGTCAGGGCCCAGGTCTCTGCAGAAGAGCAGGGGGGCGTGGTCTCCGGGGAAGCTCTAGCCTCCCTCCAGCCTGTGGCCTGAGGTCGGGCCTTGTCCACCCCTGTGGACAACCCCCCAGAGGACGTGGCGGAGCAGAGCCTCCAAAGCTTTTTACTAAACTAAGGAATTCAGTTTACGTCTTGACCCTGCACACACTCACAGTGGAAACACCATTGTCACGCAGCAGGACGTGGCCTTGCTTGGGGGATGCACAGGGCTGTCTACCCACTTCTTCTTGCTTTAAGTCGAGGCACAGGCCTCTGACCACCCTGCACCCTACGTTAGAGGCGTGTTTTGGGGGGCCGGCCTGTCCACACAGCACCCGGCACTTTGTTTCCACACGAGAGACAATCGTGCTGGTTTGTAAAGGAGCTCGAGACCAGTTGCTTACTCACGAAGGCGAAACCCCGAAGCAGGAAGATGTTCACAGCGAGGGAATTTACAAAGGGGAAAAGCTGGGAATGGCTTACGCGCCCGCAGATAGAGGAGGCCAAGTCGACTGGGGAATGTGTGCTTCACTGAATATTATGCTGCCTTCAAACTCATGGTTAGAAATGGATTTGAAATCTGGAAAAGATGAATGCTCACGATGCATCTGTGAGTGGGAAATTTAAAGAAGGATGTGCTGTTGGCCGTGGCTGCCACCCCTGGCCCCGAAGCGGTGCCTGGTGCATCGGAGACACCCAACAAACACTTGCTGAATGAATAAATGAAAAATACACAGGAAAAAAGACATGGAGCAAGTGTAGCAAAGGGCACTCTCCTCCAGCTGCCTCCTCCCCTTTCGGTTCTCCCTCGATCCTGGGATCCTCTCACCACAGCGTCCCCCGAGCTCCCACTGTTTGGGTTTTGTTCCTGTGGTTGTGCAGCTGCCTGGGTGCGCGAATCCCACCCACTGCTCCGTGTTCCCACCCTGAGCTCAGCACGGCCCCGCGCCCAGAGGGGTCCAGGAAACGTGCGCTGGACGTTGGCACGATGGCTGCATGACGCTTTTGCAGCTTTATGATTCCGTTTTCCAAATCATTTGTGATGCAGAAAACTCTCCTTAAAATGAAAAGAACGTTTCTTCTCTATGTTTGAAAACACAATAGAATAAGACAAAAGGAGGCAGCTGCTCCCTGCACAGGTGCCTGAGGAGACACGCTCCTTCCAGGGAAGAGCACTGGGAAGAGGGCAGGAGAAGCTCAGTGACACAGCAGGCGCGACCCCTTGGTTCCAGGGCCTCTCTGGGCCCCAGGAGTGCTGGCATTAGCGCCTCGAGGCTGACGCCAGGACACCGGGCCGGTGTCGTCCCACCAGCGTGGGGGGTTCCCGTGTACCTGGATCCCCATGGTGCAAACCTCCCTGGGGGGGTCTCTGCTTTCATCCAGCCTCACCCAGCACCCTGCAAGCACTCCCGTCGTGGGACGGTGGTGTCTGCGCCTGGGCGAGCCGCTCCACAAGTTCAGGCTCCCGGAGGAAGTCAGACGAGGAGGAGCCTGAGGCCCAGGGTGGGCGAGGCGTGCGGAGGCACTGGACGCCAGGGCTTTTGAGGTCAGCTCCACACGACACCTCAGTCACCGGGGCTGTGAGGGTGCCCGGCCTGTGTCCTCTTTGGATTGGGGGGGTGGCCATGCCATGCCCTTGCCCCGCTCACCTGCCCCAGCTGCCCTGGTGCCTGCATCTCCACTCCCGTGCCCCCCCCTTCCCCATCCTTGTCCAGGCTCAGACAGAGAAGTGAGATGCAGGTTGTCTCTGCCAGGTGCATGGAGGCTGGGGGGGGGCGGTCATGGGGGCAGCCAGGGCTTGAGGACAGCTCTGGGAGCTTGGCAGCCACATAATCCCCATGGGCCTCTCATTTGCAGAGCAGGGTGCATTGTTCCTGCCCAACGGGGAAAGAGCGTACCTAGTAGTGCTTCCCCATCAGCCCCTTTAAGCATCCCACTCACCCCTCCACCCCCCATCCACATATCCACCCCCCTTCCAGCCAGCCAGCCACTCCCTTCCCACCCACCTACCCACCCACCCACCCATCCATCCATCCATCCATCCATCCATCCATCCATCCATCCATCCTCTCAATTATCCTTCCATCCATCCACCACCCATACACTCATCCACCCATTCTCCCATCCATCCATCCATCCATCCGCCCACTCATCTGTCCATCCACTCACCCACCCACCCATCCGTCCATCTGCCCATCTACCCTCTGTCCATCCACCTGTCCACTCACTCACTCATGCAGCCAACAGTGATTTATGGGCTGACTGCTCAGGCCCCGTGGAACTCAGACTCTGGTGAGGACACAGGTGTCGCAGTGACTCATGCATGTGGGTCATAATTGCATCTGAGGAAATGCTACAAAGGAAAGGAAGGTGACTCAAAGGGAGCGTGAGATGGAGAAATGGCAGCCGCCTTGAGGTCAGCCTGGACATGGAGCGGTGAAGGACAGGAAGAGGAACCAGGTCTGGAAGAGGGGGACAGAGGAGGGGCAGCCAGGGAGGGGCGTGGGACCGAGGCCCTGCGGTGGCACCCTCCCCAGCCCCTCCCTGCCAGGTCCAGCCCAGCAGTGCACGACCCAGGGGTCCCCAGAAGCACTGAGCCTTTGTTCCAGATCAGAGAGAGCCCTGGGTGGTTCCAGCAAAGCCCCCAGGCCAGCTCTGCCCTGGCAATGGCAGGACACTCCCAGGGCACCTCGAAACAAAGCAGGTCAGCAGGTCGCTGCCACAGGTCAAGGACTCAGGAAAATGCAGGCCACATTTCCATTAAAATACAGCAAAGCCGGGGGCAGGTGTGTGTGAGAGCAGTGACCCTAGCAGGGAGCTGGGGGGGGTAGAATCTGGGGTGCTGGGAGGTTGTGCATGGAGGCTGGCTTGGAGCTGCCAGCCCAGGAAGTTAGTGTCAGTGTGTGTGCAGCCCTCAGGCAGCGCAGAGAGCATCTGGCCACGAGCTGTGACGGGGCTGAGTGTGACCCAGGAAGGCTGAGAAAGTGTGCAGCTGCCTATGAGAAAACATCACGATCCAACCTGGCAGTGATGAGGGCAAAGGAGCTGTGTGTGTGCAAGTGAGTGTGAGTGTGTGAGTGAGGGAGAGCATCGTGTAAGTATATAAGGGTGAGAGTGTGTGAGTGTGTAAGGGTGTGTGTGAGTGTGTGTGGGATGGTAAGAGTGTGTGTGAGTGCGCACATGTGTGAGTGTGTGAGGGTGTGTGTGCGTGTGGGGGCTCTGCATGTGTGAGAGGGTATATGGATGCAGTGGGTGACGATGCGTGTGTTTGAGAGGGTTGTGGGTGTGTGAGGATGTGCATGAGTGTGAGCGTGCATATGCGTGTACAGGAGTGTGTAACTGAGTGTGAGCCCTCTGAGTGTGGGTGAGTGTGGGCATGGGGCTCTGCCTCTCCACGTGCCCTCTCCCCGCCCCTGGCCTCGCCGGGCGCCTGGCAGGAGCCCAGGACAGGGGTGGCCGCCCAGCGGCACCTTCCTTGGCCGCTTCGGCTGCCGGCATCCGCGCGGCTCCCCCAGGGCCTTGCTCCGTTCCTCTGGGAAGCTGGGAAGCTGGGAAGCGGTCACCCTTGCTGGACTTCCTAACCTGTTTCTAGAATCGACTGTCACGGCGCGCTTGGAAGCCTTCGGTCCCAGCACCGGGTGCCTGCGCCCACCCCGCCCACATTTCCCGAAGGCACCCCCGATCCCCATGCTCTGCCGCGTAGGAGAGGAGGCATTTCAGTCGGGGGCTTACACGAAGGGTCCTCTTTTCAGTAAAAGCAAGGAAGCCAGGGAGTGGGGTGCAGCGGGGGGCGGTCTCCGAGGAGAGCCGGGACCTTGCTGGTGCAGGGCCGGGGTCGGGGTGGGGGCTGATTTCCACCTTTTGCACGGAGGAGATGAACATGGAGGAGAGAGAAAGCGCCTGCAAAGCCTTGGGGTGGGTGACCCCACATGCCCCGGGGTCTTCCCTCCAGCCTCGGGGGACGGGGTGCCCTGGGCTGCAGCACGTCTGGCCGCCCGACGTCCCCCAGGCACCTTGGGCTGCTTCCATGCGCCCAGAGCTTCCGGCAGGCTGTGTGCGAGGTCGAGCCTCTCTCTTCTCTTCTCAGACCTGTGGGTTCTTCCCGGCCAGGCCCCCGCGGCCTCAGCTTGGGGAGGCGGCTGCCCACGCCTGCCTCCCGCCACCTCTCTCTCTTTTTCCTTCTGTGACTGCGCATTCTTGCTTCCCATCCCTGGTGCCTTCACCTCAGGAGTGTTGATTTCAAAGCAAAGCACCAAGTAATCGTGACACGGGGCTTCAGGCTCACCCCACATAGGGCTGTGAGGGGACGCTCCCAACAGCCTCAGGGCACCCCACGCCCGCGCTCCCTGGGCCCTGCTGTGCAATGCCTGCTGCGTCGCCGCCTGCGTGGTCTTGCAGCCCCGTAAGGGCAGAGCCGGCTCGTCTTCTCCGCAGCCCTGTCCCCGTCACCTGGGTCACCATGGAACACTCGGCTCACGGCTCTGGAGGTGTCGGCAGCGGCCCGGTTGCTTCTGGAGGCTCAAGGGGGAAAGCCGTTCCCTGGCCTTTTCCAGCTTCTAGAGAGCTCCACAGTCCGTGGCTCATGGTCCTCCTCACTCTTCAAAGCCTGCCACGGAGCAGCGCCCTGGCTCTCTCTCTGACTCTGACCTCCTGCCCCCTCTCATAAGGACTCTTGTCATGACATGGTGTCCCCCAGAAAACCCAGGGCCGCCCCCCATCTCGGGATCCTTCATCCCGTCCGCAAAGCCCCTTTTGCCATATAAAGGTCTCAGGGTGCCATGTCCTTGGGGCCAGCATCCAGCCTGCCCCAGGGGGGGTACAGAGAGGCCCCCCACGAGCTAGAGCCAGGGTGGGGGCAAGCAACCTCTGGGGAGCCAGAGAACAGCACCCCAACCCTCCAGCTCCCCGGTGCACCCTCCACACACACCCAAGGGGAGCCCAAGACAAGTCACCTGTGCACTGGGCCCGGAGGGAGATGGGCAGCAGCGGGCGGGCGCAGCCCGGGGACCTTGGCCAGGCGACGTTTGGGAACCGCTGCGTTCACGCTGGGCCTCCGCTGTGCTGCAATGACTCCCAAGTTCCAGAAGGACAGAACCCCCAGCCCCTGACCCCTCTCTCTTAAGGGCAGTGTTTTAAACTCCCACATGGCCAGTCATGGTTTCAGTCATCACCAGCAGGTCAAAAAGACAGAATTTCAGCCCCCCAAAACCGTGGGAGTCGAGAGGCACATCAGACTTGCCTTGGCCCCAGGGGCTTGCACCCCCAGCTCTCTGTGCCCCCTGCCGGCTTCCCTGTCCCCTGGCTGGGGCAGCTGGACGCATGGCTGGGCATCGATGGATGGGTTGACGGGCAGCTGGACATCGATGGGCTGGCAGGCTGCCGTGTTGAAAGGGGCACAGATGGTCCAGCTGCCCAGTCACTTCTGGCCTTGCCGTGGCCAAGCGCCAGCCAGGGCCGGTTAACGCCGTCTTGTCTTGCCCAGAGTTGCCCCTGGGCAGGGCAACGTCTTAGCAACGGGCTGTCCGTTTGCCATGCCCATTTGAGGGCTGACCGGGCTGTTGCTTTCAGGCCCTTTTCCCTCCAGGGAAGCAAGAGGGTGGCTGGAGGGCCGGGCAGGCCACGATGGCGTGAGCTGGCCCCTGAGAACGCTCTCCTCGGCAGCTGGGTGGGGCCTGTAGGCAAACTTGCCCCAAATCCCGCTGACTGACCTTGAAGGAGGTCCGTGTTTCCCCTGTTGGGAGCTCCTTGACAGTTGACTTCTGAACCTGCTTCTCCAGGTGCTGAGCACGTCCAAGCGCTTCCCACCTGGGCGACGGCCAGGGGCAGGGAGGCGGACAGGCTCGTGGGTGGGTCGCCGAGGGAGCCATGTCCCGCTAACTGCAGGCCCGTAAGGTCTCAGCCACCCTCGACCCCTCTCCCACCCTCCTCTGCGAGCACCGCTGCGGCTTGCTCAGCCTCCCCCAGCCTGGGCAAGCCTCCCTCTGCCCCTTCCAGCCGTCCAAGGACAAGAGTTCCAGAAGACCCACTGGCCCTGCCCGGGCCAGCTGGGCCTGGCTGGTGTGAAGTCCAAGCCGCTGGGCAGGGCTCTGCCTCGGGGCCTGTCCACCCCAGGCTGCCGCCTGCCGGGGAGAAGCCGGCTATCAAGTGGCTCCTGCAGGACTCGGCGCTCCCGGCCCGATTTTGGCTTCTCTTGTCTGGCGTGGCTGGGGAAACTCGCCGACGGTCAGCTCTGGGGCTGACCCTGAGGCCGGTGGCTTGTGGGCTCGTCCTCTCCACCAGGGCTCGCTCGGTGCCTCTGGAGTCGGGCGCACACGGGGCCTTGGCTGTCTTCTGGTCTGCGTCGTGGGATCGCTTTGGGATTCCTTTTGGAAATTTGGTAGCGGCCCCCTTGGATGGGGAGATGCTGGATGTTCTGGAGGTTTCCGTGGGAGGGAAGGGCCTGGCCACAGAGCCCACATGGATGGCAGGCTCCTCAGCAACGCTGGGCTAGAAAGAGTGGTTCTGATGGCCGAGGTTGATCAAGCTTTAAAAAAACCCCATTTGGCTGAGCTGGAAACGGCGGCCCGGCGGTCGCCGTCTAGTCCGCCATGTTGTCAGGGAGACCAGGCGGCGCTCTGGGGCAGCTCCCGGCGGCTGCGCTGGGCTGCTCGGGACGCGCTGAGACCGCGCAGTGCAGGACGCTCACGGCAGGCCTCGCGCTCGTTGGCTCCGGGGGGGGGGCTGTGCTCTTCTCCCCCCGGGGGCTTCCAGCCTTAACACCCTGTTCTCAAGCCCAGGTCTCATGTGAAGCCTCACGATTTCGAATCTCAGTTGGGGATCTGGCCTGTTCCTGACTAGGTTTCCCACATGCGGTTTCCAAAGGAACTTGTGCTGTTTAAGTGTTTTCTTAAAAATACATAAACTTATCTTTTTTCTGGTTTGAATGAGCTCACTGGCTTTCGTGGGGGCTGTGCCAGGGTGGACTCCGAGGGGCGCATGAACTTCTAACCCACAAGGATGAGCCCCACGTAACCCAGAGGCTGGCGGACCTCAAGGACCAAACGCAAACTCCTGAGAGCGCTATCGGTTTCTTTTGGAGCGTTTTCTAATGAAGCCTCTGCGGAGCTTGACATTTAGATGCTTCCCTGGCAGATGAGCCAAACGGCTCAAGGGCTGCCGACTTCAGGCACTAAAAGGGGGTGTGGGCTGACATCTGCAGCAGAGCCGGGGTTCCCCAAGCAGAGGACTGCATGACTCGGTGAGCACAAAGGGGCAAAGCCAAGGGGGTCTCCCGGGAGCCGGTGGCAGGGCTGGGCTGCGCCGTCTTCCGATTCCCGCCTCTCTCCGCCGTGTGGACGTGGGCTGCCTGGGGGGCACGCAGCCCGTGGTTCGTCCACAAGGGGGTAGGGGCTGGCTCAGCCGGCACTCGCTTCCCTTTGGAAACCCCCAACTTCCAAAGGAGACCCCCAGCGTCTCCACGGGGGGAGGGTGGACGAGAGCGTCTTCTGCACTGACGGCGTGCCAGGCGGCCGTGCTCTCCTTGGTGGAGAGTTGGGCCTCCGGCCCTGCTGTTTACGCTCCCGCGTCCTGGGGCCCTCACCATGCATGTGGCTGCGAGGAAAGCCCCCTTCCAGGCAGACAGCGGCCAGGCCATTGGACTGGAGGTCAGATGTCCACTGGCTCGATCGCAAGGAAGGTGGAAAACCGGGAACTCAGCCGGGACCTGGAGCGTCTTGCTCTCTCCACCCTGGGCTTCGGGACGTGGGAAGCGACGCACAGGTGGCCTGGGCTGCAGAAAGCCTGCTCCGTGGTGCCACGCCGTGTCGTTCTCTCTTCTCCACCCTGGGGCTCAGGAGTGTCCATTTTGAAAAAGTCTCTGCTGTGTGCCCAGGACCCAGGGAGAGGAAGGAGCCGCCAGCGGGGCCGGCCTGATGGGCAGTGGCCGGGCAGCTGGCCAGAGTCCTGTGCTCAGGAGGAGCCACACAGGACAAACCACCCCGGAGGACTCACCTCTTAGGACCTCGTAGGACCTCGGAGGACCTCATAGGACCCACCTTGTAGGGCCCACCTCATAGGACCTCGTAAGACTCACCTTGGAGGACCCACCTCGGAGGACTCACCTCAGAGGACTCACCTCGGAGGACTCACCTCGGAGGACTCACCTCATAGGACCTCGGAGGACTCACCTCGGAGGACTCACCTCGGAGGACCCACCTCGGAGGACTCACCTCGGAGGACTCACCTCGGAGGACCCACCTCGGAGGACCCACCTCGGAGGACTCACCTTGTAGGTCTCACCTCGGAGGACCCACCTCCTAGGACCTCATAGGACCCACCTCGGAGGACCCACCTCCTAGGACCTCGGAGGACTCACCTCAGAGGACCCACCTCGGAGGACTCACCTCAGAGGACTCACCTCGGAGGACTCACCTCGGAGGACTCACCTCATAGGACCTCGGAGGACTCACCTCGGAGGACTCACCTCGGAGGACTCACCTCGGAGGACTCACCTCGGAGGACTCACCTCAGAGGACCCACCTCGGAGGACTCACCTCATAGGACTCACTTCATAGGACCCACCTCCTAGGACCTCATAGGACCCACCTCGGAGGACTCACCTCATAGGACCTCGTAAGACTCACCTCGGAGGACTCACCTCGGAGGACCCACCTCGGAGGACTCACCTCGGAGGACCCACCTCGGAGGACCCACCTTGGGGGTGGAGACGACGGCCGCCCGTGCTGGCCGCCCAGCACCCAGTGCAGGGCGTGGAACGTCGTCACCGCTCAGTAAGTTTGCTGACCCGAGTGGGGGTGGGGAGCAGACCAGAGGCCGGGCCTCCCCGCTGTGAGGAGGGGGAGGGGAGTCGGGCCTGACCCCGGGTGGGTTGGAGAGGCCGTGAGACGGACACAGAGGAGCTCCCGTGCCGCAGGAGGAAGGGGGCCCTGAGGAGGCGGGTGCAGGCCGGAGATGAGCCACCCCGTCTGCCCAAGTGCATGTCGCGGCGGCCGAGCGCCCCCGAGACCGCCTGCCTCGGATCCCGCTTGCTTTAAACTCTCTAAAACGCACAGGGCCGGAATGGAGTGAGGGGGAGCCCCCGGGGCCCCGAGGGAGCCGAGCGGGAGCGCTGGTGTGTGGGCCCCGTCTCATCCTCCGCAGTCATTTGGCAAAGGACACGTTCCAGTAAGTTCCTGTGTGTTGGCCTCAGGCAGAATGGGGCACGGCTGCCTTCTGTGGCCCCGCCTTCGCCGGGCGTCGGGGGACACGGCCTCCTCTGCTGGCTGGCTGACCGCGGCCTCACTGTCCCCTGCCCGGCCGACTCTCAGGGCCTCGTCTGAGTCAGCGCGGCTCGCCGGGGCCGGCTGCCCGGGAGGGGCCTGGCGCCGTGGTGCGGGAGAGAAGGGCGGCGGGCGCAGCCTCCCTCCCTGGCGCGGCGCCCTCCAGGCTTCCTTCTGCGGGTCCTCCTGATTTTTGTTTGTTTTACCATCCAGAGCTTTTAGTCGATTGGGTAGGCCGGGGAAAAAAAGGAAAGTGACAGGTCATTTTAATTTTTCCCACTATTTGGTTAAAGAGAAGATGAATGTAATCTAAGTATCTGTAAAAAAATTTTTTTAGTTAAAAAAAAGAAGATGAAGGCGACTTCTTTAAGTTTAAAGCCTTAACAGTGCCCGTAAGTCGTTTGTCACAAAGGCCTCTGGGGGCCACGGGATCCTTCATTTTCAGAGAAGACGCGGCGCGGGGCGAGGTCTGCCCGTGGATTTTGATGGCGTTTCCGGCTGGAGTGGCTGGGGCAAGGCGCTGTGACCCGTTTCCTAGGGAAGCAGGGGTGGCCTGCTGGGGCCCTCGCAGCGGCCTTCCGCCCCATTTCCTTCTTCCACCTTCCCGGCCAAAGGCCAGGGCCGGGGCTGCTGGCTGCGGCCGGGATGTCGGGAGTCTCGGCGCCTGCTCGCCCCGGCCTGTCCCCGGCCTGTCCCCGGGCGCCCGTGGGGGCGGTGAGCGAGCTGCTTAACCGTCGCACGCCCGCCATTCCTCTAACGAGGGGCTGCTTCCCGAGTGACGCGCCGGCCGCTTGGCCTCCAGGTCCGCTCCGCACCTGCCAGGTGCCAGAGCTGCCGAGGGGGCTGGCAAAGACGGCGGGAACCAGCGGGCACGTGGCCGTCGCCGGAGCTGGGGTAGACGCACGCGTGGGGTGCAGCAGGGGCAGGAGGAGGGGGTCTGTATCGCTGCCAGAGCCCTGGAGACAGGAAATTGGCCTCTCCGGGTGGGGCGGAGGCCCCGGGTCTGTGCTGGAGGACGGGTGTCCCCACAGCTTCTGTCTGCGGACGCCGGCTCCTCCGGCTGGGGTGGAGGTTTGGAAAGAGTGAGGGGCAGTGTGGAGGGGCAGCCCCCTCCTGGCCCAGCCCCTTCGCCCCTCCCAGTCTACATTCCAGGCACCACTGCCGCCTCTCTCCGGGGCGCGGGGACGGGAGGGCGGCTTCCTGCTGACTCCATGGTCCCTGGCGACCCGGCTCACCTGCGAACACCTCCGTGCCCTTCGCACTGCCCATGTGCGTGTGCTGAAAGCGCTCTCGTGGCTTCGTTAAAGGCTCTTCTTCGGGACCCCAGGCACCCGTGGTGAAGAGGCCCCTTCTCCATGCTGCCTCTGCCTGCAGCTGAGCTGAGGGAAGGTGGTCCTCGCTGGGGGTTGGAGGTGAGCTCAGGGCTTCGCCCAGGCTCCAGGGCACAGGCGGGGACGCTGCCCCGGACCAGGCAAGGACGTTCCGAGAGCCAGGGTGACCGTCGTCATTGCACAGGAAACTGGTGTGTCGCTGCCAAGCCCTGGCCACAGCGCCACTTGATTTCCAAGGATGCACAGGTTGCTGGGAAGGAAAGGAGGAGCCAAGGAGCACATCAGGGACGCACAGGTCAAGTTGCCCAATGACACACAAAGGATTTGCCCCCCGTCCCCTCGCTCAGGAGCTAGGCCTCGTCCAGGCTGGCTCAGGCCCACACCTCCCCACCTGGGCCCTGAGCTGGACTGCTCCTCCCCTTAGGCGGTCAGGAGTTAGTGGCGCAAGTTCAGAGAAAACCCACCCAAATGATTTTCTGGTGGGAAGATAAGGCTGAGGGGGAGGCTGGAAGCACTGGGAAAATTGAGGCCAGAGTGCAGAGGGCAGAGGGTGACTTAGCATTCCAGGAATTTCTGGATGCTCAGGGCATATAGGAGAGGGCAAGGAGCTGCGTCCGATCATTGCCGCTGACAGGTGGGGAGGAAGCGAGCTGCAGCCGCAGCCCTGGGCATCTGGAGAGGGCAATGAGGACTGTGCCGGGAAGCCCCCGGGGCCCGTGGCCAGGCCGTGCCGGCTTTGATGGCACCGGCAGGGGCCTCCTGGAGCGGAGCTGGGCTCAAGGGCCGTGCGAGGGCCTTTCCACCAGCGAGCCCCAAGGAGCTCCACACAGGAGGGCAGGCGGGTTCCCACCTCCAAGAAGGAACATCCCAAGCTGCCCACGGTTCAGGGCAGAGGGGCCCCCGTGCCGCCCGGGGGACTCAGCGACCTCCTCGTCTTGACTCTGGGCAGGCAGCCTCCCGTGGTTTCTTCTCTGAAACCCCGTCTATGAGGTCGCCCAGGCATCCCTGCGGCCGCCGCCACTTCGCCCGGCAGGCAGGACAATGAGGGTCTCCCTCTGCCTCCAGGCCCCGCGGACACACCCCAGCTCCCCTGACTGCGGTTCGGCAGCCTGGAGGCTCGCAGAGGGCAGGCACGGAGCGCGGCCGGTGCTCTCGGCAGCAGGGTTTCTGGAGGCCCAGCGGCGGCGGCTGAGGCGGAGCTGGGAAATCCAGGCCCTCTTTTCTCTCTCTTGCCAGCCCCTGCCAGGGCAGTCAGGCAGGTTTGGAAGAGAGGGACTTCTGCCCCGAGCACCTTTTGCAGACGCTCTCAGGGAGGCAGCCCGGCTTTGAATCCGCCCGTGGGCCCCTGCTGGGTGCCAGGCCGGCCGAGCCCTGCGGGTCCCGACGTCCGTCCTCCTCGGCCTGTTGCTGTGAGGCGGGAGGGGGATGGACAGTGCCAGCCATTTGTCAAGCCGCTTGCTTTGGGGCCGGGTCCCTGGAGTAGCCCCGAGCTTTAACGAGCTTTGACCATGCCCCGCACAAGTCCCCGTCTGTAGCTGACCAAGCCCTTCCCTACCGGACGGGGCCCCAAGCATCGGGGAGCCTCCACGCACACTGGGAAAGGGGCTCCTTCTCCTAAGAGCCTGGTGGCCTGAGAACCGGCAGCGTGCCCTCGCCCAGAGGACGGGCTCCTAGCGGTGAGTGGTCCCAGCTGTGAGACCCTCATTTGCAGTCTGGAACAGCTGGGGACACCCCGATCCCAGGGACGCCGCATGCTCTGGGCTTCGCCTCTGCCTTTCGACCCCCACTCCTTCCTCTGCCCGCGCCGGCTCCTGGGACCTGCCTGAGCGGAGTTTGCAGGGCTGCCCGGGCCGGCCTGCAGCGGGGGCGCCGCCCTGCCCTCCTGGCCGGCCTCTGAATGCCTCCACCGCCGCAGAGGGCACAGAAGTGCGGCGGGCGGCTCTGGGCACGCGGCTCAGTCGTGTCCTGTGACTTGTGTTTATCGTGGTTGGGGCTTCCGGCAGCTTCCAGGCAGGGACAGAACCTGCTTCCCAGCCTTGGCGCTGACTCTGGCTGTGGTCTGACCTGCTGGAGGCAGGGGGTCCTGGTGAGGATGCCGAGGCTCTGGGCACTCGGGAGGGTGGACGGTACCAATCAGCCAGAAGGGCCAGCCCCCTGGCGCGGCCAAGGGCTCGGCTCTCACCCCCCACCCTCCTCCTCCTGCATTGTCATTCGGGGCTGCGTGACACGAGGCTCAGTGTCTAAGCTCTGCCACGCGGCTCCCTCGCCTCACCGCTCAGGCCTGCCTCCTCCCCGGCCGCCTCGCCCTCCCTCTCAGTTTCACTGCGGGTTTTAGAGCAGAGGACCTTAAGAAGGGAACCCCCCTTGTAACTCCGTTCACTCTGCACCCACATTTCCCGGGCGCTGTGTGACCCGGGTGAGCCTCCGTGTGCCCCCCGCCCCTGGAGGGATCCAGAAGGGAAGGCACACCCTGCCTGGAGCTGCACCCTGCTGGTGGGGGTCACCGGAGCCCCTCGGGTCAGGTCTACCGCCCATTCGTGGGGCGTGGCGAGGGGCGGAGGAGGAGGGACGGACGAGTTCAGCAGGCACCCGCCAGCTTTCCCAGGAGTGTCCTGATGGCCTGGGCGAGGGTGGACCTGCCCGAGGCGTCGGCCCAGGGCCCGCCAGGAGGGTGCCAGCTCTGCCCGGACGCACGAGCCCCCAGCAAGCAGGGTTTGGCATCCGTCTCTAAGGCCCTGGGTGTTCACACATTCCTGTAATGAGGGAAAAAACCCAAGAAAAAACCCAGAGCAATTATTCACTCTTGCTTTCTTAAGCTACAGAAGGAACTGGTTGGAAAATCATGAGTCAAGTAAAATATTTTATGGAATGAGCAAAAACAAAGGGAACAAAAGGCTTTTTTGCCTCGCCTCACTGCCCCCCCTCCTCATGGGGGATGCTGCCTAGGGGCTGGGAATGTTCTCCGTTCCACTGCTCCCAGCGCCCAGCTCTGCCCCATCCCTGGTCGTCTGCGTTCCCTGGCTCCGCTCTCCAGATGCCGAAGTCACTGCTTATAATGGCACAAGGTGTCAGGAGGTGGCTCTCGGAGGCTGGAAAAACAGCGAAATGTCCCCGGACGGCAGCCCGCCTGCGGGCCCCGTAAGTGTCCACTGTTGCGCCAGCGCCTACCTGAGGCCGACAGCATTTGCATGTGGACACCTGTGCCCGGCCTGCGCTGCTATCTGTGGGTCTGTGCATCCACTCATCCATTCACTCAGTCACCCACTAATCCGCGTGCGTCCTGCTGAGCTCTCACGTGCCAAGGCCGACTCATAAGGGATCTGGTCCCTGTCTGCAAGGGCTTCAGATCTCAGTTGGGGTGGCAGACTCATGCAAACCCTTCTGGAAGTTTACCCTGGCTCCCCATGTGGTGCTGAGTCTCCGTAGTTTCTGTTCTTCCTTAGCATTTGCCCCCTGCTCTGCAGTTGTCTGATGATACACCTCCCAAAGAATGTGCTTCTCAGTCAGAGGTACAGCTCATTCAGCCCTCTCTTCCCACCACAAGTGCAGGGTGTGGGGCATTCCATTCAGCCCCATGTTCCCAGCATGAGCCTGGGGCATGCAGCAGAGAAGGTGCCCCATAAGTTGGATGGAAGGATGGATGGATAGATGGATGGATGGATGATGGATGGATAGATGGATGGATGGATGGGTGGATGGATGAATGGATGGGAGGATGGAGGAGTGGATGGAAGGAGGATGGATGGAGGATGGATGGCCATAAAGCAGTCATTTTACAATGACAACCAGGGCCTGCCACATGTCCAGTGGAATAGCTCAGATAGTGAATGGTCTGGAAAACAGAGAAACTGATGGTCCCCAGGAGGGGCAGAACTTACTGTCAAAGCCAAGAGGAGAGCCTCTAAATGGCGCCTCGCCCCTGAAGGGCAAACCACAAACCAGTCAAAAGACCTCGCGAAAGGGCAGACTCTGACCGCAGCCCCAATGCTCCGAGTGGCAGAAGCATACGTGCAGGTGGGCTGCCAAAAGCCCCCGTGTCTGTGTGACGGCCCAGGCTGCATTAGGAGTCCCAATCCGAGGAGGGAGGGATGGGAAAGCAGGGGGTCCCAGGGGAACGCTACCATCTCTGAAAGAAGTTGTTTGTCCTGTTTTGCAACCCAGTGAAGACCCCCTCCCAGATCAGCAGAGGCTCAGCCATGGTGCACACTCCCTGCAGCACAAGGGACCTGGGGTAAACACGAGGAAGAACTTCGGGGTGTGCGTGTTGGGGAAGAGGGGAAGATCGTGACTCACCCTCTCTCAGGCTTTGGAAGCAGTTGTGTTTCTCATCCGTCTGGTCCTCGGTGGAGCGTCTGACTCCAGAGGAGTGGGCGAGAGGGTGTGTCGGCTCCCCCCGCCCGCGTGTGCCGCCCCCTGCAAGGCGCTTCAGCCGCCGGAGGCCACTCGTCTCCCTCTGTGGGTCTGGGAGCCTGTGTCCCAGGCTGGCTGGTCAGCGGCCCTGTGAAGTCAGAGTCCAAGGGGCAGCGTCGTGCTGCAGTGCTCCCGGACAAGTCACCGGGCAGCCACCTCCTTCCCACTAGCCCAAGAAAGTTGGCCCCGAAGAGTGGCATTCTCCTCCCCCAGGGTCCCTCTCCCCTCAGGCTGGCGAGTAAGTCTCCACCAGCCTATTTTTAGGCCTCCAGATTGTCGCACACGGAAGGCTTGTTTACCCTGGACCAGAGCTGCCCTGGGAACTCCCCGTCCGGCCATCGGACACTGAACAAACAGCAGCAAGGAAGCCACCGATGTTCCAGATGTGAAGCCTGCCGCGTGCCAGCAGCCAGACCGCGGGGAGGTGCCCGGGGCAGCCGCGCGGCCTGGGAGCATCCTCCAGCGCGGTGGCTTCGGCTCATCCAGCGGAAGAAGAGGAGGGAGTATCTGCCAGGGTGCCAGGCGATGACCACTGGATGGACAAGGGCCCTGCCAGTCCTCACAGAGCTGACCTCACACCATCAGCCCAGGCCCCACGGCCCCCCAAGGGCCTCAGCCATGTCCTCGATGCTCTGAGAGCAGCTCGAGAGCAGAAGCTCCATCGCGCTCGAGTTTGATGCCAGGTCCAGACAGGGGTCCTCAAAGTCTGCTCATGGTTCGTTCACTCGTTCAGTGTTTGCTGGGACTGGAAGCCCCCTTGGAGCAAACCAAATTACCCTGGCCAGGGTGGCTCAAAACCACAGAAGTGTGTTCTCTCTCGTCCTAGAGACTCAAAGCCCGAACTCCAGGTGTGGGCAGCCAGGCTCCCCACGACACCTGGGGAGGGGCCTTCCCTGCCCTTCCAGCTTCTGGTGCCCCCGCCCCGGTGCTCCTGGCGGTGGCCGCACCCCCCTTCATGGCCTCCGCGCCTGTTTCCTTGTCTTCTAAGATCGCCGACTGTAGGACGAGGACCCGAGGTGGTCCAGGACCCCCTCACCTTGACTAACCTCATCTGCAAAGACCCTACTTCCAAATAAGTCCCTTTCTAAGGTAGACATGGATTTGGGGGGACACTCAGCTCAGAACATCACAGCTGAGGAGCAGTTAGGGGACCAAAGTGTACTGGGAGCTGGTGATGAAGCAGCAGGTGGCCTGAGGTCGGCAGGAGACGGGCCGGCCTTGGCTCAGGCACCTTTAGCTGCAAGTCACAGGATTGTATGGAGAGGGGCGGAGCAGACGCCTGAAGCAAATCGCAGCTCTGCTTGCAAAGAAGAGTGGGGTGGCCATGGCTGGGCAGCCTGCAGCAGGGGCCAGAGAAGAGTGGGGGGTTTATCCCACAAACCAGAGGGGAGCACAAAAAGGCTTCGTGGAGAGGGGCGGCAAAGCCAGGCTCGGGGCAGAGCTCTGCCCAGCGGCCCGTGGAGGCCACTAATGGGACTTGGGACACAGTTCCTCCCTCCCTCCCTCCCTCCCTCCGTCCCTTCTTTCCTTCCTCCCTCCCTCCCTCCCTCCCTCCCTCCGTCCCTCCGTCCCTCCTGTCCTCCCTCCCTCCCTCCCTCCTGTCCTTCCTCCCTCCCTCCCTCCCTCCCTCCATCCCTCCCATCCTCCCTCCCTCCCTCCCTCCCCCCCCCTCCCTCCCTCCCTCCCTCCATCCCTCCTTTCCTCCCTCCCTCCGTCCCTCCTGTCTTCCCTCCCTCCCTCTCTCCCTCCCTCCGTCCCTCCCTTCCTGAGAAGGGCTCTCCGTCCATGCCTTCCTCCTTGCAGCTGGGAAGGCTGCATCTTCTTCAACCAACAGAGGATGGCGGGAGCCCAAGGCCGCCTCCAGTGGCTGCTGGTGGCTGTGAAGTGACCAGGGCGGAAGCTGCCATAGCCACCAAGGCTGGGCCGGGGGAGCTGACCAGACAGTTCCCCCGGCCCAGCCAGGGGCCTGGCCACGTGCACATGTGCACGAAACCCCGTCTCTGTCTCCGGGTGGGGGGTCGTGGACCCGTGGGGCAGACAGGAGAGAAATGAATTGGCCGTTTCTGAGGAAAGCGCTGCAGGGCATGAGCCTCGCTTAGGCGTGGAGGCATTCAGAAGCCACTGTGGGAGCTGTGAGGACGAGAGTTCACGGGCCGAGCAGGCCAGAGGAGACCACACGTGGCTGAACGGCGCCGTCTGAGAAAAGCCTGGGTTTTGCAGTATGCCTGATGTAGCTCCAGTTTCTCTCAGGACGGGCTGCAATACTCTAAAACTCCCCCTCCAATTAATTTTAATTTACGTAGACTTTATAAAACTGAGCAGACGAAAGTCATACCATTTTTTGGAAGGGGTTAGGCAAATTGTGAAATCAAGTAAAAGAGAGGGTATTGTGACATGTTTGTGGACCAGTGGAGTGGAGCTTCAGAGCCAGGAGACTTGTTATCTCAGCTCCTGCATGTTGCAGGTGTGGAAACCGAGGGCAAAGGCACAGCTTCCTGCTCAAGCTGAGCGTGGCAGGGATTAGAACCAGGGGCTGCTGGGGCTGAGTCAGAGCCCTTTCTCGGCATCACATCACTATGTCTTGAGTTTGCTTTTCTCTACTCCACCCCTGTGATCTCACCAGTCCCCCTCTCTCCAGCCCCCCAACCCTGTTCCTCTCTGTCTGTGCCTTCTCCCTCCCCACCCACCCCTCTTCTCTGTTTCTGTGTATATGTCTTTCTCTCTCTCTTCACACTCACACACACACACACACACATGTACCCACATACTTGATTGATTGATTGATTAATTTTTAGGAATTGGAACTGGGGATTGAACCCAGGGCCTCACATGTGGGAAGCCAGCACTCAACCACTGAGCCACATCGGCAACCCTGAGTCAGTCTTTTCATTTGTTTGCTTGTTTTTTGTTTTGCTTTTAGGAGGCACGGGGAACTGAACCCAGAACCTCCCAGGTGGCAAGTGGGAGGTCAACTGCTTGAGCCACCTCCGCTCCCACACACACTATTCTTAACCCTACATCCGTTGCTGGCACCCCAAGTGAAATCTCAGTCAGGGATTGCCCACTGGCCCTCATCCTCAGTGTCCCGAGCCACTGCCGGGTTGCTGTTCTGCTCCAGCTGCGAGAAACCATCATCATGAGTACTCGCTCTAGATGACCCAAAGTTCTGCTCATCTGAAGTCCTTTGTGCCCCAACAGCCTCTGCTGAGAATGTTCTTCACTGGCTTTTTGCATGGCTGTTTCCTTCTCAACCTCCAGGACTTGGCTCTAAGTCAGCTCCTCAGAGAAATGTTCCTTACCGCTCATTAGTCTCTACCTTGGCCCCCATTTTAAAATTAAAAACACTTTTAACTTTTGCATTGAAGTATATGCAGGAAAGTGAGGTTGTAAGTATTGAGTTCAGTGGATTTTAACACCATGAAACTACCAGTCGGATCTGGGAATGCACGACACCACCAGCCCTGAAAAGCCTCTGTGCTCCACCCAGTACCCACCTCCCCCCTCACTGAAGGTGAGTCACCCTAACTGCCGTCACCATAGGGAGTTTTGCCTATTTTGAACTTATACAGATAGGATCATATAGTACAATTCTGGTGAATTTGGCTTCTTTTGTTCACTGTTTTATTTGTGAAGATTTATCCATCCTGTTGCCCATAGCTCTAATTCATACATTCTCATTGCTGCATGGTAATTCATTTTATGAATATAAAACAGTTCTTTTATCCAATGTGTTACACTGCTTGGGCTTTGCTGAGATTCTCAGTTCTGTAAATTAATGTTTTCCACCAAATCGGGGAAATTTCCTGCCATTGTTTCTTCAAATATTTTTTTCTGTCCCTTTTTCTCTCTTCTCTCCTCTGGGACTCCAATTATACATATGTTGGATCACTTATTATCACTTAGGTTTCTGAGGCTCTGTTTCTTTCTCATCAGTCTTTTTTCACTACATGTTTCAAATTAGGTAATTTCTATTAATTTATTTTCAAGCACAATCATTCTTTCTTCTTCCATCTCCAATCAATTTTTTAGCCCATTTGTGAATTTTTTAAATTTCAGTAATTGTACTTTCCAGCTCTAGATTTTCTATGTGTCTGTTGTAGTTTCTTTTTCTCTGTTGAGGTTCCTTACCTGTTTGGTTCATTGATAACACATTTTCCTTCCAGTCTTTGAATATATTTATAATGTCTGATTTGAAATCATTGTTAAATCCAATATCTGGACCAACTCAGAGTTACTTTCTGTTGACTGCCTTTGTTTCTGAGCATGGGTCACATTTCCTATTTTCCTGAATGTCTTTTGGTAATTCGGGGGATATTTCAGGTAACACATTGCAGCAGCTCTGAATTCTGCTGGATTCTTCTGAGGAGTCTTGATCTTTTGTTCTAGTAGGCATTCACTTGCCTAGACTCAAATTGCAAAATTTGTTTCCCCTGTGGTAAGCAGCAGCTGATAGCCCCTCTTTCTTTTTATGGTTTCCAGTTGCCCCTTTCTTAGCTGGTCTCTGGGGATCTTCCCTGTGCCTGGGCAATTTGGCATTCAGCCAAGTGTTTAGGGTAAGCATATACTCATATTTTGGGTCTCATCCTCTCTGTGGTTTCCTCACTTCTAGGGATCTCCTCCCTTGCCAATTTCCAGCTGCTCTGCCCACCTCCAGTTCTATCTTCTGACACTTCAAGCTTATAAGGCTTCAGGTTCTGACACTTTAAATGCACACAATTGGAGAATGCAATCCTTTAAAAAGGCAGCAAACAGAGAACTTTCCTTGTGCACCTCTATCTTTCAAGAATAGGTTCCTCTCTTGTCTCTGCCTGCTTTTTCACAGGCCTTCTGGGGTTTCCCCAGCATATGCCTAGTCTAGCTGGAAGCCAGGGATTTGGGCAGAGTTTATACTAAGTGAGGGACTTTGCTCCTTCTGCAGGTTTCTTTCTGCCAGGATTTTCCATTTTTGTTCCCAGTTGCTTCTCCAGGCCTAAATGTCATCTCTGGCACCCCAAGATGATCAGGTTGTGGTTTCCCATTGCAGTTTTCCATTGCCATAGCCTTGTTCTCAAGTCAGAAAGCTGCAAACTCACAAGTCTTACTATTCCCAGTTACAGTTGTTTGGAAGCCATCTGTCCTCTGACCTCTGTCTGTTTTCAGTCTCTTTCTAATGCAGCCAAGTACTTACTGTTTATATTTTATCAAGTGTTTGGAGTTGTTATCTGCAGGAAGATTTGTACAACCTCTTCTCTCTGCTGCCCTTATCAAAAGTTTGTGATCTCTTATTAGACAATTAAATATGTTTATATCTACGTAAAGTGATACTGCCTTTCACTAAAGTACACATGCAAACACGTATGGATGGATAAATGCAAGCAAGTTTGTATGTATGTATCTGTGTCTGTATTATTGAAGCATAGTTATATACAGTAAAAAGCACGTATCTGATGAATTTTAACAAATATGTATCCCATGTAATCATGCTCAAATGAAACTATAGAGCATTTTCTACACTCCAAAAATTGCTTCTTTACAGTCAGTTCCCACCATCATTCCAGAGACAGACACTCTTCTGATTTCTATAACCTCAGATTAATTTTGCCTATTCCAAAACATCATTTAAATGTGTTCTCTTATATCTAGCTTTCTTGCTCAGCATAGCGTTTTTAAAAAATATTTATTTACTTATTTTTATTTATCCCCCTTCCCCAAGATGGTTCTCTTGTCTGTCTGCTAGTTGTCTGCGTGCCTTCTCCAGGAGGCACCGGGAACCGAACCTGGGACCTCCCACATGGGAGGCGAGTGCCCAACGGCCTGAGCCACATGCACTCCCACGGGCTGCAGCGTCTGCTGACCTGTGGCATCTGCTTGTTTAGGCGTCTGCTCGTTGAGGCAGGTACGGCGTCTGCTCGTCTTTAGGAAACGCTGGGACACGAACCCGGGACGTCCCATGTGGTAGGTGGGCACCCAACTGGTTGAGCCACATGCACTTCCCTCAACATACTGTTTTTGAGGTTAATCCATGTTGCATGTTTCAATAGGGCATTCCTTTTTTATTGTTGAGTAGTACTCCATTGTATGACTATAACACAATTTGCTCAGTCATTAACCCATTTGTGGATATTTGGGCTATTTTCAGGCTTTGCCTATCATGAATAAAGTTGTTAGACACATCCTGTACATATCTTCTTGTGGACACAAGTTCCATTTCTCTTAGGTATATACCTAGGAATTGAAATGCTGTATCATGAAGTAGATGATATTTAACTTTATAAAATACTACCACAGAGATTTACAAAGTTTCACCACCACTTCAATAAATGAGTGCTCCGGTTGTTTCATTTCATCACCATTTGGTCTGATATGTGTTTTTGCTCATTTCTGCTGTTTTTGTGAGTATGAGTTGATATCTTATCTTGAGACTTGTGTTTGTATTTCCCTCATGATTAATTATGCTGAGACCATTTGATGAGCTTACTGGCCATTTGTGTATCTTATTTTCTAAGGTTCCATTCAAATCTATTGTCAATTTTTATAGGTGGTTTATCTTCTTATTTGTAGGAGTTCTGTGAAAAATCTCTTTTGGCTATCTGTTATTTGCCAAATACATATTGTGAGCATCTCCCCAGTCTGTGGCTTGCCTTTTCAATTTCCTAATGTTGTATTTTATATGAGCAGAAATTATTAATTTTGATAAAGCCAATTTAAATTTTTTCTTTCGTGGTTAGTACTTTTTGGTTTCTGTCTAATAAATGTTTGCCTATCCCAACATCATGAAAATATTATCCAATATTTTCTTGTAAAAACTATTGTTCTAGGTATTATGTTTAAGTCTACAATAAATTGAAATTTATTTTTGTGTAAGGAATAAGAGAGAGGTAGAAGTTCACTTTCTTCTACTGAGATAATCATCCCAACACCATTTGTTGAAAAGAGTATCCTTTCTCCATTGAGTTGCCATGACACCTTAATTAAAAATCAAGTAACTGCTTGTGGGTTGATTCTCTATTCTGCTTTTCTTGAACTGCTTATCTATCCAAACTCTAATATAGTACTTTGCTGATTACTGCCGATTTTTCCTAAGTCTTGAAATCAGATAGTATAAATCTCCCAATGTTTATCTTCTTTTTCAAGACTGTTTTAGTTATTCTGGATCTTTTGCATTTACATATCCTTTTTTTTTTTATTTTTTTATTTTGGGTAAAAATCAAAATTTTCACAATACATACCAACATTTGCAAAATGATATATAAATATATATGCATATATGTGCATTTGCTTACAAAAATGTTATTTATGTATATATATAAATATATTTTAAGAGGTGTTTAGATACCCAAAATATTACATGGAACCCACTCAATGTCTACAAAAATATCTGCTGGGAATTTGATTGAGGGTACTTTGAATCTCTAGATCAATCTGGGCAGGATTGACATCAAAACAGTGTTGAGTTTTTTGAATCTATGATCATGGTAGACCTCTCCATTTATCTAGGTCTTCTTTAATTTCTCTCAATAATGTTTTGTGGTTTTCAGTGCACAATTGTTCGGCAGTTCCTTTTTTAATGACCATGTAAGACATAGACGTACAAGACACAGGCCCTGTCTCAGGGTACTTTCAGTCTCGTAGGGGAGAGACGCACAAGGCATGGAAATCAGCCCCACGTGCTTGAAGACGACTCGCCACCCCCAGCTGCCTGGAGGGCTGCCCTGGCGCTGCGTGGACGTGGCCTAAGCATGTTGCAGCGGCCTACCTCCAGTCTTCAGGTATTGACCAAGCACCGGCTTCTCATCCAGACACTGTGAACACAGTGCTGCACCTGGCACCATCTCCTGGGGAGGGAAATGCCAAGACAAGCATCGAATAAATAATGACGCCAGCGAGCAATCGTCCCGTGCCCGGCTTCGTCTCTGTGCTGTGCTGGGGGTTCTCATTCAAGCCCCACAATGACACCCGAAAGTGAGGGCTCTGTTCATGCCCATTGCACAGATGCCGTTTCTGGAGGTGAAACCATTCGGACGAAGTCACCCGGGTGGTCAGCAGAGGAGTGCGAAACGGTTTTGTGGAAACCGAACCACGTGGAATGCCGTGGGCAGGCTCTGGGCTCACTGCTCTCCCCGTCCCCACTGCCTTAACTGCCGCACGAGAAGAGCAGAATGATGGCCCAGAATCTTCCTTTTCACCTGGCGGGCCCTGGCGGCTCTTGTCAAATGCCTACCACCCTTTACGGGACACAAGGAAACACCCCTAAAATAACCAGGGGTGTAATTTTGTTCCAGGCAAAAGTTTTCTCAATAGAATTGATTCAGGCCAATGGAAATGGGCAGTGATGGTTTAAAGAAAAAAAATCACAGGGGACACGCACAGGGAGAACGCTAACTTTTTTGCACAGGCTATGGAACAGCCACTATGCCGTCTTTGGGAGAACGTCATCCAGAGCTCTGAACTGCTGGGCTGCAGAGAAAAGGGTTTCAAGACCACTGGGCTGAAGTTGGTGATTTTGCTCCAGGAAGGTTTCTTGGAAGGGAAGGGGGCACACCCACAGGACAACACAGCCCAGCAGTGCCGGACGCTGGCCAGCCTTGGCCCTCCATCCTGTTCCCTGCCTTCGCTGTCGTGCCTGGGGACCCGGGAGCCATCACCTGGGGTCCAGCCCTAAAGGAGGCGAAGCTCATCGGAGGTTCTGGGCTTGAAATCTAAGGACAGACTTTCTTGGGGGAATGGTTGAGTTTTTCATAAGCAAAGATTGTGGCGTCTGGCCTGAACCCACCATTTCTTTTTGAGACAGAGATTGAGGAGGTGGGACAATGATAATAGTCATCCTGGTGGCGATGAAAGCAGCTGACGTTTTTGGAGCAATGGATGGAAAAGAACAGACCCAGCCACGTGGAGCCTTCAACCTTTCCACAACCATCTACGAGGCAAGTGTGATTCTTATTCCTGTTTTACACTTGGTCATTGGAGAGGCCTATGACCTGCCCAGGTCAGACAGCACAGGTGATGGTGGGGCCTGGATTTTCACCCACCTGCCTGCGGGCTGAGAAGATGCACCTGGTGAGCTTCATCTGCTGTTCTCAGGGGCGGCTGAGTCACCATTTCCTCTTGACCTGGCTTAACTCAACCCAAAAAGACCAGAGAAAGCTGTGTCCATCTCTTTCTCTTTAAGCAAGATTTCTTAAGGAAAGAGAAGGAAGGGGAGGGGAGGGAAAGCCATGCCCCCAAAGCAGAAGAAAGTCTCACTATTACATCTGTCTGAGCTCAGGCCTCATGACCACCTGCTGGCCTGAGAACGGCAAACGTCTGAGACAGCTCTTCAGCCAGGGTGAGTGCCCTCTCCAGAGGCCGCAGAGCTCCCTGTCCTAGGGTCAGGCATCCAGGGACCCCCCTTTTCCCGCCTTCCCAGTCCCCTGCCCAGCACCCTGCACCCCTTCTCCCACAGGAAGCAATCCGGGGGAAAGTAAACAGCAGAGTTTGTGAGGGCCTGGAACAAAACTGCCATTGTTTCCACTCAAACTGCTTGCAGGGAAGACAACAGGTTTTTTCACTTTGCAGCCTTCATAGATTAGCTGCAGAGCAGGTTCACTCTGCTCGTCTGGAAACTGCGCTCTCAGTCGTCGGGGTTGGAAACGCTCTTGGAACTGGGCTTTGGAGACTGGCGGCTGTTCCGCCCAGGGCCACAGTGGGGGCCCCCCTGTCCCAAGCAGACCCCGCCCGGCTCGAAGCCCGCAGCCCTCAGCGCCTGCCCTGTCGTGCTCCGCCACGCCCGCCGCCCTCTCCCTCCCACCTCGGCCCCACCCGACTTTCCGCAGCTCTCCAAACACTCTTGTCATGCCCCAAACCCTCGCACTCGCAAATGCCCTCCCCCTCAAAGGACGAGACCCCCAGACCCAGCATGGGGGTTGCGTGTCTCCAGCTGGGGGAGCCGGCATCCTTCTCCCCACAGCGCAGCGGCCGCGACGAGGTGTCCTGATCGTCCAGGACCCCATGCCAGCAGGAACTGTGGCCTCTTTGCTCCCTGCCGGGCATACGTAGTCACTGGGAAATATTTGGCTACACAGGTGATGTGGACCTGCACGTGGCAGGGCCACGGCTGAGACCCCTGCCCTCCCAGCGCCATCAATCCTGGTGCCACCAGCCAGCCCAGCCTAACCCCAGGAGCCTGCCTTAGCGACCTCGCACCTCGTCTTCCTCTCTTTCGCCCCTGCTCCTGTGTCTTTACTGGCATGATTTGGGGTAAGGTTTGCTTCTGCTTCTCATGCTTTAGTTTATTTCTGCTGCTGGCTGGGTTCCGGCACGTTCTTAGCGTGGTCACTCATGGCGGGTGTATTTTCCCAGGGTGACATAGGAAGGTGCCGGAAAGATAGGGCAGCCCAGCCACGCGCCGGGGCGTGGAGGACCAGGCTGGAGATGGGGAGCCGGGGCCAGTGTGTGGCTAAGGCGCTCCAGGTTATTGCCCCAGCCCCTGTGGTTGCCCGTGGCCTTTGTCACGGCCCACAGCGTGTGTCACTGCCCTGACGCACAGGGAAGGAGCTGGGCTGACATCCCACAGCTCACCCCTTCATCTCACGTGGGAGCCGCAGGTGCTGGGAGGGGCCCCTTCCCCCCACTTGGGTAACTCCGTCCCTGAGCTTTAAAAGGAACCCATTTCGATGGGCCTGAGCAGCTGGAGGAGCTGCTAAATGAGCTGGAAGCTTCCCTGACTGGCCATGGCACAAAGGAGCTCTGCAGTCGCCGCCTCACGCCCTCCAGCTGCCGAGACTGTTTGCTGTGGACTGGAAGCATCTCAGATTCTAAGAATCCCATTCGGATCCCTGGGCTTCGGGGTAACAAGTCTGTCTTGCAGGCTGTGGGGTCACCCTTGAGGCAGGGGACAAGGACTGGGGGCCGCTCCGGGGCAGGGAGAGGCCTCACAGTGCTGGGCGCTGGCCCGAGACGCTGGCCATCTGTGCGAGGGCCGGCCCCTCTCCAGCCGAGCCGGGCTGTGAATTGCAAACACTCCTCGCAGCTGGCCGAGCTGCCCGGGCGCGCCACGTCTCTGACCAGCACCGTCACTTCTGGATCGTCTAGGCCGGTTCTGCCCAGACCACAGTCAGCTTTACCTCCTGGGATTACGGGAATTAGGTGGGCCGGGTCCCTTCCAACCCAGTGGCAACAGGCATTGAAGTCTATACTTGAAATAGAATAACCTGAAATAGCAAAGGAGCTGGGCATGCTCCAAGGTGCTTTTGGAGAAAACTACCGGAAATGCGGAAGGATGCTGGCTACGTGCAGGAGCCGGGCTGTCGGATCGTGGTGGGCTGGCCAGGGGCCACGGGCGCAGAGGCCGGGACGGCAGGGCGGCTGCCACGGGGCGGGGGAGCAGGCCAGGCTCCACGCTGCCTTTCGAAGGCCACCTCGTGGGGATGGGGAGCACGCGGCCCCTTCCCAGAGGCTGTGCAGAGCAGTCCTGGAAAAGGCAGCCGCCAGGTTTGGGCAAGGAAAGTAGAAAGCTGCAGCGTGCTGGCAGGGGCTGCCGACGTGGGGAGGGGGTGTCTCCTGCTGGGCCCTGGACCCCCGGGACCATGCACAGGCTGGTGGCTTGGCTGTGAGTGGTGGGGGCGGGAAGAAGACACTTCCGTGGGCTCATAAACAAAGGCCTGGCTGCTGCCACGGCCGCTGCCAGTGGCTTATCCTGGGAATTGGTCAACGTGCAGTAAAATGGAGGTTGTGTCCGACGAGATCCGCCTCGTGCAGTGAGGCGCGGCTTAAAGCGTTTCCAAGGGATTCGCGTTAGAGCTGCCGTACGCGAGAGAGCCCCCAGTCAACCGGACCCCTCGGCTGACGAGATTTGGGGTCCCTGCCCCCGAGTCCCCCTCTTCGTGTCGCATGCCACGTCCCAGTCACTAGGCCCAGGGAAGATGAACGCATCGGCTTGCTCATCCACAAATCCGGGATCAGCGTGGCCACGTGCAGACGCCACGGTGTGCGTGGAGAACCCCTGCAGAATCAGGAAGGGCCTCTGGCCTGGGCCTTGTCCATCAGACGACCCTGAGCAGAGAGACGCGTCGGGCAATCGCACAGAGGGTGGAGAGCAGTGGGCACGGCGGGGGTGAGGGAGGGGCTTGGCGCGGCCTTCGGGTGAGCAGCACAGGGACACCCAGCGAGCTCTGTGGAGCTAGCGGCCCGTGTGAAAGCTGCCTTCCCAGGAGGAGGTCTGCGATCCGCGGCTCTCCCAGAGCTGCTGGTGGACGGACGGACCTTGTCAGCCTCAAGGAGCCTGCAGACACGGCCACTGTCATCTGTGCTGAGTGTCCCCAAAGCCTCCCGGGAGGCAGGCGGAGGCTGGGAAAGGAGGAAGAGGAATTCCCCTTAGGAACAAATCCGACGCCGATTCCCAGGAGGAGCGGAGCTGAGCCGGCGGCTGGCGCCCAGGCCTGAGCGGGACGGAGGAGCAGGCCTGCTTGGCCCCTCCGCGTGGACACGGGGCGGCAGGGAGCCCAGGCCACAGGCCCCGGCATCCACAGAGCCGCGGAGAAGCCCTCGGCGTCGGTCTGAGCAGCCCGTGGCTTTCTTGGGAGAGCGCCCCTCCCCCACTCGCTGCTTTCTGCCGGGAAACAGAATCACCTGTGATGAGGAGGCGGCTGGCGGTGGCCCGCGGTGAGGGGAGACTGCAGGCGGCCACGCCAGCCCTGGTGGACGTGGGCCGGACTCCGGGAGGACCCAAGAGAGGGGCCTGCGGCGAGGCGTGGCTGCCGCCCCCGGGATCCAAGGCCGAGGGTCACCTGTGCTTGCAGAGTGCAGGCCCCTGGGCCGGCCCCCTCCTCGGGCCGCTTTACCCCGGGTGCCCCCGCGGCCACGAGAGCCTGCCCTCCCCTCCCGCAGGGCCCCGGCTGCCTCTCCCAGGAAGGCACAGGCAGGAGGGGCTCGAGGCAGCCCCCACCCGTGGCTCCGCAGGCCCTGGGCCTCCTTCTGTCCTAGCTGCGCCCACGTCTCCCCGACCCCCGCCTCGGCCGCTCCAGCCAGCGGGTCTGATGGGGGGCAGCCCCCCTAGCCCCCTGCCCTCTGACTCCCGACGGGAGCCGGTCCTTCTCCCCTCCCCTCCTCCCTCCCCTCCCCCCCACCCTGGCCTGGGTGTCCGTCTGTCTGTCTCTGGGTCTCCTGTCCCACACTCGCCTCTCCAGCACCCTTGCCCCTTACCACCTGTTGAGCCAGGTCCCCCCACTTTCAAGCCCCATCTTTCCCACCCCAAAGCTTCCAGCCCAAGTTCCCGCCTCTCCTGCATGTGCCAGGTGCCCCCCTTGGTCCCGCCCTCTCTGCCATCCACACCCCAAGTCACGGCCATGTGCGCCTCCACCCTCACCCCCTCTGCCCGGTACCCCAGGTCGGGCACTCCACCGTGGCTCAGCCATGGCCTGTGCCTGCAGCAAGCTGGGCGCGTGTCCTCGCCGGCTGAGCGTCTCATGAGTCCACGGGAAGTGGAGCCTCGACTGACCGTCCCGAGCGGGAGGCAGGACAGACCCTCTCGGGACCCCTCCCATCCTGGGCCAAGCACAGACAGAATTCCTCCTTCTCTGTGAGGATTTCCTTTAACACTGCCAATCAGGAGTTCAAGGTCGGGGTGGGGGTCATGCTCCCTCCACAGCTCCTCCTTTCCTCCGTGGACACCTCAGGCCAAGAAGCTGCTCTGGGTTCCAGCCGAGCCACGAGGAACTGCCCCGACGGCCGCCTCCCGCTTTGGAAACGCCTGCTCATCCCGTGCCTGTGAGTCACCCTCCGTCCTCCAGCGACCCCACTCCCATGGCCTCAGTCCTTTGGCTCTGAGATCCAGACTCCCCAGGAAAGCCAAGCCATCAGGAGCGGGCACGGGGTGCGCCTGGGCGCTCTCGAGACCCCCGGGCCCCCGCCCCGCACTTGCGTCCGCCAGCAGCTGGGCTGGTGCTCAGGAAGAATTCGGGGCTTCCCTTGGCCTCCCCATGATCACAGTGCGAGGAGAAGTGATTTTCCCAAGAGGGGAAATCCTAGGAGAGTAGACTCAGGACACAGGGGCCTCGGATGAGAAGGAGGCCGGTGGCTGGGGAGGGGCTGGGTGCGGCCCGCAAAGGGGCAGAGGGCGGGGGCCACAGTGGGGGTCTCAGAGCCAGGTCTGGCTCGTCACCCCACCCCGAGCCTCAGTGTTCTCATCCGTGAAGTGGGGGCAGTGGAAGCTCCCTCCTGGCCCAGGGAAGCAGACCGGGGGCATCGTGAGTGCAAACCTTTGGGCCCTGGTGGAGAAGCTTCCCGCCCCGGCCCCCTGGGCGCAGGCAGCTCGGCGCGGGGCCCGCTGCGGCATCCAGGCCAGGCAGGGCTTGCTCCGCATCCTGTGGTTTGGAGGAAACCGCGTTTGCTCAGATGGGTCCAACCAGCCCGTCTGACCGACGGGGACACAGAGACTCAGAGGGGACTCGATCGGCCCAAAGCCACCCGGGGTCCCTGACAGCCCGGCAGTCCCCCACCCCGACCCCGCATCCACCCACCGAATTCCCGGCCGACCTCTCAGAGCTGCTCTGCCCAAGTCTGTCTACGCCAAGCGGCGCTGTGTGCTCACCAAAATGGCGGCTGACATTCAGCCAGGTTCAACTGCCGGCCACGAGCACGTGGCCACGGGGAACTGGCCATCATGGCTCGTCAGTGGTGCTCAGGTCACTCTGTTAGCTGGGAGTGAAGCCTCCACGTGGCGCCAAGGCAGCCTGCACTCTGCAGGTCGAGCGTGGCGGCCGGGGAGCAGCTTTCCGTCGTGCAGCCCAGGACCGGATTCCGGAAAGCTCTGGACCCCCGAGAGAGGAGCAGGGGGTCCACACAGGCGCCCCATCCCCCCAGCACGGGCCCACTCAGTCCCCATGCCTCTGCTGGCTCCCACTCCACCCACGGCGCCCACAGCTTCCTCCCTCACCGTCCGACTGCTTCCTCACAGCGGCTCCCTCGTGACCTCGCTTCCCCGTGACGTGGCCTGCGCGAGCCCCCTCCCCAGCGGGGCGCCCTTCAGCTCTATCCCCGTGCCCCGTTTAAATGCCCCCTGGCCCAGCTGCTTCCTCCACGGGCAGAGATTTCGTGCCTGGGAATCTTCTGCCCTGGGGGCCAGGTCCGGGCACCTGAGGCTGCGAGGGGCGGGCACAGGGGCCCAGATGCCAACCTTGCCCTCTGGAAGGGGGTGGCAATGGCGCTCCTTGTCGGCTGCAGAAGGCGTGATGTGCCAGGCGTGGGCCTGAAGATGGGCACGCTCCCTCACAGCTGTACCCCCGGGGTCTGCCGCCACCACCACGATCTGCCCCAAACCCTCCGTCGCCTCCCCACCCGGCAGCCGGGCTGCTCTCTGTTCCTGGAGCTGTCGGAGGCGCGGGACGGGGCAGCAGCAGGCTTCCGCGCTCAGCTTCTTTCACAGTGCGGGACGTCCGTGCAGTCCCGCCGTGGGGCGGGTCAGAGCTCGGCCTTCTGGCTGCGGTCGGGCCGCTGTTTGGTTAGACTGCGCTGGCTCCCCAGCCCCCAGCCCATGGCGCCGTTTGGGCCAGCAGGACGCGCGCTGCTTGACGACCACGGGCAAGCCCTGTGGACGGGCATCTCTGCTTTGCTGGGGAAGCGCCCAGGGTGGCCTCTCTGGGTCTGTTTAGCCGTCAAGGCCCTGCAGGCCGTTTTCCACGGAGGGCCCTCACCCCGCGGGCCCCCAGGCAGGGAGGGTCCCCTTGGGCAAGGGCGTCCTGCAGGCTGAGTCGTGGCTCCTCGTGCTTGGATCTGCATGTCCCTAAAGGTGAGCGATGTGGGCCAGGGGACCTCTCTGTTCACCGTCCGTGTGTTTTCATGGTGAAGTGTCTTCGCGTCTTCTGCCCAATTTTTAAAATAAACTTTTCATTTGGGAATAATTTTAGATCTATAGGGAAGTTGCAAAGCTAGCACAGAGGGTTCCCGTGCCCCTCACTCGGCGCCCCGAATGCCACCTCGCGGCACCGGCATGCACATGTCCCGTGAGAAGCATCGTGGGTGTGCAAGTAGGACCCAGTCCGGGCTCGCTTCAGAGTCCGGTGGTTTCCCGCTGGTGACCTTTTCCTGTCGCAACAGCCTGCGGGGCATCCAGAGACCACAGCCTCTGTCGGCTGACGTTCCTGAGGCGCCCCTGGCTGCTGGGGGGTGCTGCTAGGTCTCTGCGGAATGTGCCTGGGCTTGAGCCACCCAGGGATGCTGGGTTTGGGGAAGAAGCCCACCCACCTTACCAGGGCTCCCTGCGGCCAGCGTGCCCCTTCCCTGTTGGCGTCGCCCTCGAGCCCCTGGCTGAGCCCCCACTGGAAGCCGCGGTCCTCTTGGGAAGCAGGACCCTGAGCCCAGGCCAGCTCGAGGGCGAGGAGTGGGGGCTCAGTGCCGCCTCTCGAGGAATCCCCGGGAACTTCTTTGCGCAGGAGACGCCTCTGTCACTCAGCCAGTGCCGTCCGTCAGCACGGACAGGCGTGTTCACTCTACACGGCGGGTGCCGATTAGTGCCCGGGTGCTTGCCCAGCTGCGGCCAGCGGGCGCCGTGTCCCTCTGACGCCCACCCACCCCCTCGTCGTGGGGTTTGGGTTTGTGAGCACTTCCTTACTTTCTGGCACTAAGGATGCGTGTGTTTTCCACGTCCACGTCCACGTCCGCGTCCAGGAGTCAGCCATTTCCCCAAGGAGCCCTGCTTCCCCTCCTGGAGGAGGCCTTCGCCCCAGGACTGGCCCGCTGCGTGTGCTCAGGCTCCCGGGCTGCCGCTGCTCCTGCGTCCCCGCAGCCGGCGGAGCTGAGGAGCTCACTGACTTCAGGCCAGGTGGTGGCTCGGGGTCCTTTTTGATTTCTGGGTTTTTTTTTATTTTAAACTTTATTGGCATAGATCAGGCACAGACACATCCTCATCTTAAACCTTCGATCCATCCTATCGCAGCCTCCCACTGGGCCCTCCCTGGGAGTGACCCCCGGCCTCTTCCAGGCGTCTCCCCATGCTGGGTACGGGATTAGCCGGCCCACCTGTCCCTTGGGCAGCCATGGGCAGGCGGAGAGTTGGGGAAAGGCTGGAGGGGCCTGCTCTGGGCAGTGGGTCTCCGGGTCTGGGGCACTGGCGGCAGCCGGTGGAGCTCTGGGGGCACGGGGCTCCCCGGGCAGGGGCTCGCCCTGACCCTGACTCCGCCAGGCCCCGGGAGCTGCCTCTGGAGCTGGGTCCCTTGGCTGGGGCGGCCAAGCGATTGGCAGGAACCCAGGCCAGCCTCGCCGCTGTGCGGGGTTCTGCCCCGCCGCCGGGCTCCGGCGCTGGCCTCCAGCTCGGAATCACCGTCAGGAGCGCGAGGCACGGGCCTGGCCCTGCCCCCGGGGCAGGCCACGCTCCCCCTCTGAGCCGCTGTGCTGGTCCCTGAGCTGTTACCAGGGTGGGTTCCTCGGGAACTCAGAGCACTGGACCTGTGACCTTCAACCCGTGGCAGCACACGGAAGGTGCCGGCAGCAGAGGCTGAGTGTTGACCGGCCCAGGGCACCCAGGCCGCACGCAGCTGCCGCAGTCACCCCCAAAAGCCAGGAGCCTCACTCTGCCGCCGTCGGCCCGGGCGCCACGGCTCCCACGCCTCAGTGTCCATGGGGAGCAAGCTGAGGGCAGCTTTGCGCCGTCAGTGGGGATTTGCATCTCTGCACTGCCACGGCAGACTTCAGCCTGGTCCAGCCGCGCCTGGGCATGGCCGGAGCAAGTCCACCCCCAGCCCGCTGCAGCCAGGGCCCAGCGGGGAGAGGTGTGGCTGGGAATGGCTGGCGACCCCGAGCAGCTGGGGGCCGGGGGGGAAAAGGTTTCAGGGCGAATCCGGTGCTTGGCCCCTGGCCCACCTGCCAAGGCAGAAGCCCGCTGCCTCGGGGTCGGGCATGGGGCGCTCAGCACCCCGGCCCTGCAACCACAGCGCTGGTCCTTGCTGAGTCCACACGGACCGTCCTGCCCACCCCCTGGCACCGGGCACCCAGCCCTGGGCCTCCTCCGGCAGGTCAGGCAGCCAAGGCCCAGAACATTCTGTTCGATGCTGCGGTCCTGGGGGCAGCCGGCCGAGCCTGACCGCGGGCGAGTCCTGCTCTCCCCGAGCCTCGGCTTCCTCGGGGGCGTCGTGCGGTTTCCGCCTGCACGAGACGACACCCTCAGGGGCCTCTCGACGCAGCGTCCGTGCTGGCAGCGGTCGCCGGTGGACCTGGCTGAGGGGTCCAGACCCGCCAGGCGGCCGTGGCCCTTACCAGGGGCTCACGGCGAGCAGGGCCGCGCCCGGGAACAGCCCTTTCTGCCTTTCCAAGTCCCGCGCCTCAGTTGACCCTGCTCGTTTGCTTGAAGACCCTCCCCCCCGCCGCCCCCCGGTTTACAGGTGGGGAAATGATGGCGTCGAGTCACCAGAGACCCGCACGCCTGCCCCACGCCCCGTGGCCTCGCCAGCAGCCACTCGCTCCATGGCCCTAGGCTGTGCTCGCCCGTGGGCACGGAGACCTCAGCTGCAGGCACAGCCTACCTCAGCCAGGTGTTCTAGAAAGGTGAGGGGCAGGAAGCTCAGGTCCTGGGTGGGGAGCCTCAGCCGGAGGAGGGGGGCGAGCGCAGAGGCCGAGCGATGGGCGGCCACTTCCCGGTGAGCTCCCGAGGCCACCGAAGCGGCCCTGGGCGAGCATGTGACCTCAGCGGGTGAGGGTCCCCAGGAGAGAAAGGGGGGCCTGGGCACAGCCCCTTCTGTTGCCTGCTCCCCGCCAGTTGGGGTGCTCCCCGTGGGAGTGAGCATCCCACACTTCCAGGGTGTGCCGGCACCACCGCCAGGGCCACTCAAGAAACCAGACCCCGAACCCAGTGGGTGGTTTCATCCGAATCCAAAATTCGGGGTGCCTGGGTGCGGGGGAGGGGGAGCCACCATCAGCTTGGAGCCCGTGCTGGGTCCGCGCCCCAACCCCCCGCCTCTGTCACCTGTTCCTCAGCCCCCCTTTGCTCCCAGTGCTGGATGAAGGGGGCAGAGGAGGGGTTGACAAGGACGGGTGCCCCGGCTGACCACGCATCTCCCCTTGTGCTGAGGAGATGACTTCTCGCCCACCTTAGGCCGTGGTCCCGAGGCAGCTGAGCGCTGTGTCCTGGCCACAGCGGCCCCACAGCACTGTGGCCCTCCCTCCCCCTCCCCCTCCCTCTCTCTCCCTCCCTCTGTCCCTCCCTCTCTCTCCCTCCCTCACTCCCTCTTCCTCCCTCCCCCTCACTCCCCCTCCCCCTCACTCCCCCTCCCCCTCACTCCCTCCTCCCTCCCCCCTCCCTCCCCCTCCCCTTCATCCCTCCCCCTCCCTCTCTCCTCCATCCCCTTCCCTTCCTCCCTCTCCCCCCTCCCTCTGTCCCTCCCTCTGTCCCTCCCTCTCTCTTCCTCCCTCACTCCCACTTCCTCCCTCCCTCCCTCCCTCCCCCTCCCTCTCTCCTCCATCTCCTTCCCTTCCTCCCTCTCCCCCCTCCCTCTCTCCCTCCCTCTGTCCCTCCCTCTCTCTCCCTCCCTCTGTCCCTCCCTCTCTCTTCCTCCCTCACTCCCTCTTCCTCCCTCCCTCCCCCTCCCCCCTCTATCCCCCCTCCCCCTCCCTCCCCCTCACCCTCACCCCTCCCCCTCCCTCTCTCCTCCATCTCCTTCCCTCCCTCCTCTCTCCTCCCTCCCTCTCCAGCGCCCACAGAGGGCCTCCAGGTGTGGTGCACAAAGCCTGCAGGTGTGGGAACCCCCCTCAAGGGCTTGCAGGCTTTGAGCTGGGCTCGGGGCTGGGGACCGCGCAGCAGAGGCGGGGAGGCCCAAGTTCTTGGGGAGAGCGTCAAGTTCCCGGCAGAGTGGACGCCCCAGTGCACACGCCCACGCCAGAGTTCTCCAACGCAAAGGGAAAGGGGGAAACCGCCCCTTCAAGAGACCCTGCCAGGAAAGGCAGAGGCCCCCGGCAAGCCACAGAGGTTGAGCGACCTGGAGACCATTCAGTAGACAGCAGGTGTGACAGGAGCCCGCGCCCTCGGGAAGCTTCCCGGAAGGCAGCAGCGGCTTTTTTGTTTTGCTGCCAGTCCCAGCGAGTGTGAGATAAAGTAGAGGGGAGGGGCCGACGAGCACCTGCTCAGGGCGAGTCCCTGCGCGCTGTGCACGCCGCTGCCAGCGGGCAAACCCAAGCCACCTGGGTAGGAGCATCCTTTGGGGCCCACTGTGGATGAATTAGAATGAGCTTGGGTAACGGGTGCCGGCGAAGGCTGTCGCCCGAGAGCGGCTGCGCAGCCTGCGGTTTCGGTGGCAATCTGCGTTCCCAGAGCTGGGACGGCAGGTGCCACCAGACGTGGCGGCCTCCCGGGGTCTCGGGCTCGAGGCCATCTGCGCAGCCGTCCCAAGAAGGCGGCCCCCATCTCCCTCCGACTGGCTCCTCGTTGTCCCCCGACCCTGGGTGTGCGATGGCCGGATGTCGTCTCCGCTTCTTGCCCCTTTGCCGTCCCGTGGAGAAGGGGCGTGAGTCCATGGTCAGAGGATGGCCAAGGGGAGAGGGTGAGGAGGAGACACGGGAGGGACGGCCTAGGTGCCGGCCACGGGCTGCTGGCCTGGAATCCTGGAAGCCAGGGCGAGTGGGGCTGGAGAGCCAGACCCCGGGGCTGGAGCCCCCGGAACCAGCACCGGGCCCTGGCGTCCTCCACGGGGGCCCGGCCCAGGGAGCCGAGCTGCCGCCACCCCAGGCGTCCACAGAGAACACGCTAGGACCAGTCCCTGGACTTGGGCTTGGGGAACCGCACAGGGCAGGGATGAGGGGGAGATGCGGGAGGGGGAGACGCGGGCACGTGCCTGCTGCAGCTGGCATGGGGGTCGGCAGGGGGGGCGGGCGGTGGGATGGGGAGGCCAGGCCTGGGGAAGGGGAGGGAGGGGCCGAGAACAGGGGCAAAGGGGAAGGAGCACAGAAAGCCTGGGCCCCCGAACAGATCGCACGCTCACGTACAAGTGTGTGCACCCAAAGAAATAAGCATCAAAATTTAAAGTTCTTTCAAATGACGCCTCTTCCGGGCACCGTTGGGCAGAACAGGAAAGGAAGTGATGCCTGTGCTCGCTTCCCGCCCGGCCAGTGGCCACCTGGTGGTCCCCGGGACCCCGGGGGGAGGGCAGAGAGGCGGGGGACGGAAGGGGCCTACCTGGTCCCCTACCCCGACTGCGAGCGGGCGCGGGGGGAGCGGAGACGCCCCTTCCAGGCGAGGCACGAGGCCCACGCGCGCTCACAGGCCCCCAGTTCCCCTTCCAAGGGAGCTGGGAGCGAGGAGGGGGTGCACCCCAGGCTGCTCGGCCTCCGGGTTCAGGACCCCCACCCCCGCCCAGAGCAGCGAGGCGCGCGTGTGGAGGGTCCCTGGCGGAGCCCGCCCGCCTTGGCAGTGTTCCAGGCCCTGAGGGATGCCCAGTGCAGGGAGCCAGGGGGTTCCGGCCCCAGCCAAGCAGGCCCCTCCCCAGTGTGCCCAGAGGAGCCCCACGGGACCCCAGGGGGCCAGGAGGGGGGTTTCCTGAGCCAGCAGCCGGGATGCTGCTTCTCGGGGGCCTCAGCTTAAACGCACGTGTGTGGTTCACAGACGCTGCCTGGGGCCACGGAGAGGACCACGTGGACAGCGCTGCCGTGGAGCAGAGACCCCGCCTGGCTCAGAGCTGCCAGGTAAGGAGCGGCCGCCTCGCTCTGTGGTCTGACCTAGCATCACAGCCCTTTGTCGAGGGTCGGCGGGTGCTGACGTTACGTGGGTCTGCGCTGTGCGTGATCTGGGGTCTCGTGGACAATGAGACGCGTTTCTGGTGTTCTAGTGGCTTCTGAATGGACCAAGGACGGGAAAAACATCTTCAGGTGATAAAGACAGGCCTGGGGGTCCTCAGGGGCAGAGCAGGAGTGGGTGGGAGCTGGCGTCGAGGGTGCTGGTTGAGGGGCTGAATTCTACCCTGTGCTCTGGGCGTTCATGTCCATTTGGATCAGGTGATTGGCAGTGGCTGCCTGGAGCTGTGTTGAGAAGGACTCTGAGGCCCGCTCAGGCCCTGCAGGAAAGCCTGTGTGATGGCAAGAGGAGGGCAGGGTGTGAGCGTGTGTTTGTGTGCTCGTGGATTCGCGGTCTTGTCCCTTGCCTTCAAGTTTGCCTTTGGAAGGGAATAATTCTTCCGGCGGCTGCCACTGCCGAAAGGCTGCGGAACCATCTGGGCCCATGTGTTCAGAGGGGGTGTGTGTCGGCAGGTGCATAGCCGCCGCTCCTCTCTGGGCTCGGGGAGGCGCGTCTCACAGGACGGGGACTCCCTGTGATGCGTTCCTCAAAGGCGCGGGCTCGGCTATGGGCTGCGCCCATGCAGCCCCTTTCTGGGTTTTTCTGCCTCCAGAACCCAATGGGTTCGTTTTACCGTTTCCGATTATTTGAGACATTGCTGCCCATGCTGTTCATTTTAACCCTTGCGATTTATCACAGCAAAACAGGCTGTGGGGACCATTGACTGGGAAGGGAACTTTCCAGGGTGATGGGAACGGTTGAAAACTTAGGGCTTCGGGTTTCTCAGGAAATGCCTTTGTCAAAACTCAATGACGCAAAAAATTTTTAAAAAATTAAAAAGGAATAAAGAAAATATAATTAAAAAAAACAAAAGGAGAACAACAAAAAAGAAACCTCAATGACTGGTACATGTGATTTGTGCATTTCGCAGACTGTAGATTTTACCTTAAAGAATCGCAGGCAAATGCTGAACCCTAGTCTCTGGCGGGCTGAGGGATTCAGGGTGCTGTGGGCTGCCTGCCTCCCCTTTGAAGGGCATAAAAGACAAGATGGGTGGATGCCGGATGAAGGAGAGACACACCCATCTGTGATAGAGCAAGTGGAACAGGATGTGAATAACTGAAAAACCACGAAAGGCGAGTTCTCTGTGCCCATCCTTCACAGTTTCCATGTGTTTGAAATTTTTCCAAATAAAATGTTGGGGGAAAATTCTGGTGGTGGGTCGTGGGTGCCTGTTATACCATTTTCTAGGCCTTGCTGAACCTTTAGAACCTTCTCTAGCTCCCTGGGGTGCATGGAGTCGGGGCAGCTGCTCAGGCATGCCCCTTTCTCATCGCCGGCCGTGGCCGCGGCCCCCGTGCGAGCCCAGCCCGTGCGGGCGTCACCAGGTTCTAACAGCTCAGGCTGCACCTTAAAGCGGGTCTGGTGGAAACACACAGGGCTCCTCTGCCAACGGCGTGGGCCACGCCTGCGGGGGCGTAGGGCCGTGCGGGGCGGCTGCAGGTAAGTGGGGGCGGGCAGTGCCTTTGTCACCATCCAGGCTGAGGTTTGGGGTGGGGCAGGCGCGGTGCAGAGTTGGGGGCCTCGAGAGCAGGACCCGGCAGCCATAGGGAGCGAGGGGAGGTGTGGTGCTGGGCGTGGACCCCAGGGGCCTGGGCGCGTTCACTTACTCGCAGGAGTGCATGGCGCCCTCCTCTGCAGCCAGCAGGCCCACCCATCCCAGGTCCACGTGGAAGGAAGGCCACGTGTGCCGCCGGAGCCGAGGTTCTGGTCTCCCTGCAGTAACCGCCCACAGCCTGGTGCGGTGCGAGCCGTCTGCCGGCTGAGCAGAGGCGCTGAGGCCCCCTGGTGTGGCACTTCGGGCTGCCCTTCTAGAAGGTGGGGCAGCCAGGACCCCAGCCCAACAGGTCACGTCACCACCAGCCCTGCCCCGTTCCTGGGCACCAAACCCAAGGCGTGGGATTCTGTGGCTGGGATCTCGTGACCCCATCTGGGGCCCAGGCGCCGGGGCCCAGGGAGGAGTTGGGGGCCTAGGTGGCCCCAGCTCTGGCCTTTGCCAGCAGTCCTGACCCCAGACTACAGGCGGACGAGGTCCTCTCCAGAAGGGGCGGCAAGGCCTACGGGGCGGGCCTGACAGCACCCGGTGGCTGAGCGCTCGATGGAGACGGGGCATGCGGCAGGGAGTGCGCAGCAGGCCACGTGCCCGAGTCAGACCCCAGAAGCCATGCGTGTCCAGCCGTGGGAGGAGCGTGGCAATCTGAGGGGCGTTCGGATGCGGCACCCAGCTAATGGCCAAGGCCTTGTCTGGGCGCAGTAAGGGGTGACGATTCCCCGGGGTTCTTTGGCCGCCACGTGAGGAGAACGTGAGGGAGAAGCCGTCAGACCCGTTGTGGCGCTGAGAGGTGATGGAGCAGAGGGATGGGCTGAATCAAGGGATGCACCAGGTACTGGGGGGCATGGTGGGCGGGGCAGGCAGTTCCCCATACAGGGGTGTCCTCGCCCCAGGAGGGGACAGGCAGTGGGCCAGCTCTCCACCCAGGGTCAGCAGGCCCAGAGTCTCAGGGCCTGGGACGTCGAGTGAGGCCGCGGGGTCAGGCCGGGAGGCAGGTGGGGCCGGGCGGGGGTCTTGCCTGGTACAGGTCACGTCGGCAGGCAGAGGGCAGGTGGCTGGGGGTGGGGGCCGAGGCAGGGCCACCCACAGGTTACGGGCAAAAGCCCTGCTGACCGCGGCCAGTGCCGCGGGGTCTCGTCAGGGCTGTAGGCGGCCCCTCCCGCCAGCACCGACTGCAGTAAATTAGTTTAATGTCATTCCAGATGCGCTCGCAGGGGCCCGGAGCGCCGAGCGCCTGGGTGGGGGCAGCTGGAAGGATTTCTGAGGAGGGAGCAGGTGGGGCACAGAGCAGCAGGGGGCGGTTTTGACCCTCTCCACCTCTGAACGGGGCATGGCGAGGGGGTCCACGAGCCCACTGGCCCAGCGCGCCCCGTAGAGGCGGGCGGGGACTTTGCACCGAGGGCACTGCGGCCACCCTCACCCCAGACACCCCTCGCCTGCTGTCTCGCTCAGCGCGGTCATGGCTGGGCGCCCGTCGGGGGGCCAGGGTGGACGTCCAGACTCCTCAGAAGGAGGAAGCCTAGCCAGGGCCTTGTCCAGCGGGCGGTGAGCAGGGTGCACTTGTTGGAGGTCTTGGGGGCAGCAGCTCCACCAGCTGCTCCTCCTCGGGCGGCAGATTCTCTGCAAGCCCCCGCGAGGCACAGGACTCTCATCCGGGCTCCTCTAAACCCAAAGCGCGTGCGGGAGGCAGGGCAGTGGGCCAGGCCGCGGCATCAGGCCAAAGCCGCGCAGATTGCTTCTAAACCGCCACTTCTCTAGAAATAATGTTTCCTGCCCTTTTGACTTTCCTTTTGTTGTTCTTTTCCCAACTGAAAAGAGCTATTTTGAGAAAGCCTAGATAGCGATCTCATCCACAGGCACTTTGCATAGGGAGGGCCGTTAATAGTCCCGTGACTGACTGGGACTTGCCAGAGTCCAGCCAAGCGGGGCCCACAGTCCAGAGCTCGGTGTCAAAGGCATGGGCAACAACTAGCTCAGCTTTGGTTGCGAGGACAGGAACCCCCCCCCCCATGCTGGCTTGGGCAGCACATGCCGGAACTGCCTGAGGAGCAGGTACTGCAGTACTCTGAGGTCAAGCAATACCATCGGATTTGGCTCTCTCTGTCTCCCACCTCTGCCCCTTGCTTGGGTTTCCTGGGGCCCTGAAGTCATCACAGCCCCAGGTCCAGGTGGAAAGGCAGTGTGCCCATCCTGTGCCCGAGCGACCCCTGTGGCCAGGGGCAGGAAGGCACTGCCTGGTGCAGCTGGAGGTGTGAGCTGGCCAGGAGCTGGGGGTCTGAGTCAGGCAGGAAGGGCCTTCAGACCTAACCTGGGGGCTGCAAGCGCCAGGGTCGCAGCTCATCCGCCCCATAGACGCAGACTTCCTGTGGCCTCCACATGCAGCTGGGCCTGGCATCTCCAGCTCAGGTGCCTCCAGGGTGTGGCTGGTCTAGCACAGCAGCCTCCAACTCCCCTTCTGACCCGTCAGGACGTGTTCGTGCCCAGGGGCTCCGCTAAACCGACCGGGGACGGGTGCTCTCCCTGGAAGGGCCAGGCCTCTGGGGGCTTCTCCGCGTCTTCTCTAAGAAGCCCTCTCCCCCTGGACACTGTGGCTCACCTGGAGTTGACAGTCCCTCGCCGCGCAGCAGCTCTGTTTGCTTCCTGGAGATCGGGAAGGCGTGGCGGTGCCGGCTGCTGACGCCTGCCGTGTCCAGGGGGCGTCTGGGATGTGAGGACACGCTCCCCCGCTTATTCAGCCGGCCAGGGATTTCAGCCTCCTCACCTCGTCTCTGTGAGTCACTGCCCACATCCATCCTCTGCCCGGCCGGCAGCTGTGGGCTATGGTGGGCTCCCTCAGCCCGACCCGCCCGGCCGGGCCCTGCCAGGCTCTGTCACCAGCAGGTACGGGAATATGGAGAAGAGGGCATGCCAGGCTGGCAGTGCCAGTGGGACGCCTGTCCTTGCCTAGGCTGGACGGCCCCTGGCGTGCAGGGCAGCTGCTGGGATTTGGGGCAGGAACCGAACGCGCCCCTGCTACCCAGTGCTGCCTGCGGCCCGAGCAAAGCACACGTTGCCGGCGCCCTTTCCCGGCTGGGTCAGACCCAGCCCTCCTGCAGCCGCATCTCCTAGCCTGGCCCGGGGCGAGCGAGGTCTCCCTGCGGCCGGGAGCCCCGGGAGCAGGGCGCGCGGAGGAGGGGAGCTGCTGGTGGGGCTGGAAGAGCTGCGGTGTGTCCTGATGGTGCACAGAAAGCACGGCGGAGCGGAGAGCAAGCCCCTGCCCCGGAGGCGGGCACGCGCCTCATGCTTTCCTTGTCCCCTCGCTTTTCTTTCCAGTTTTACAGCACATAGAAGGTCCCTAAATAGTCCATTTCTCTTGCTTTTGAACTTTATTGAAAGAGCATCATGTGGGGTGTTTATTACTCTATGACTTGCTTGTTCCCTGAACGTCCTGTCTCCAAGGTGCATCTGGGCCACCCGAGGGTAAGGGCCGCTGTCCTCGCTGCTGGATACGGTCCCTGCATGGAGACGAGCGCCCTCCTCAGCTGACCCCGTTCTCCTCGTGGTGTACAAGGTGCTGTCCCAGGGCCGCTGTAAGCCTCCCTGAGCCTGGGGGCTGCACCGGGCGCGTCTCCGCGGCGTGAACATGCGTGCACACCAGGCTGGGGTCCCCTGCGCAGCAAAGGGGCGGCCCCCGCATACCACCCCCAGAAGGCCACGCATGTCCACAGGCGCCACGCCTTGCCGGCGCCTGCTCTCGTTAGAGCTTCTCCTTTTCACCTGCAGTCCAGGGGTGGAAAAATTGGATCTCATTTTCTATTTAATCTTTTCATTCACAGCAGAAAAAGAAAAATACACATAATCTGAAACGTCCAACGGTTCTGCAGGACAGTTGTCCCTCCCAGGTACTACCTGCCCCCCAGCCCCACTTCCTGTCCCTTGGGGTGATCATGCCCAACACCTGCAGCTGCCTCCTTGGCGTCCGCCTCCACATCACTATGAACACGTGTGTTGCTACCTCTTGACTTTCCGTTTAGACATTTGCATCCACGCTCTACGCCAGACTCCTGCACGTGCCTTGGCAAGTACCGTACTCGGTGTTTATTAGTTGAGGTAGCTGCCGTAGATAGTCGAGCCAAGTCGTAGGCTCTAACCGCCTTTCTTTAATTGCATGTCTCCATGGGCTTCTTGATGGCCGTTGGTGGCTGGTTTGCTTGCCCGCTTGCTTGCTTTTCTGGGCGTTTATCACTGAATCAACCCCAAACTCTCTTCTGCCCATGTAAATCTCTTCTCAGCACTTGCAAATGCATTCGATTATCTATCCAGTTCGTATTCATGAAGAACTATTTTCTGAATCCTTCTGCTGCTCCAATCTGGACTGGATGTTCTCCGTTCCTGGTACACAACTGACATTTCCAAAGTCTTCTTTCTCCATCTTCCCGGGAAGTGTCTTCACCTTGCTCCAGTGTTGGAGCCCCTGCTTTTCAGATCCCATATCCAGATCCCACCTTCTTGGTTTGCTGCCTTGTTTTCACGGAGTGCATCGCCCAGGAGCTTCCTGAGGGCCTCCTGGGAGGTGCTAGGTGCTAGGGGGCTGCATTTGTTGAGAACTCCCAGGTCTCCCATGTTTCGATCCTGCCCTGACCCTCAGGCCCCCTGAAGGCGGGGTCTGTGTCTGGTCTATCGTGCACCCTTGTTCCCTCCATTTCTCCTCCTCACAATAGCATCTCCTCCCTTTCTGTCTATCAGCTCTTCATCAATCTTTCAGGCTAACCTCTTCCAGGAAGCCTTTCTGACCTTGGGGTGGTCACTTTGCATCACTTCCAGTACTTATTATTTATCTGCACCACACCATTGGCAGACTCGTCATATTTATTAATTCAGCACACATTTCTTGAGCACTACTCTGTGTCTCAGAGGATTCTGCATGCCATCAGGGAGCATCTCAGGAAGTTGGAGCTAGAAGGGACCCATCACACAGGTAGATAATTACAGGGCTTACTTGCCCAGCAAGAACCCAGCTGAGGTCTCCTGACTTCCAGGCTCTTGCCCTTCCTATGAGAAAAGCTATCAAAAGGGACTTTAATGTAAAGAGGTGACAAATAAGAATCAACACCTGCAACAAGAGTTTCTTTCACAGGAAGGAGGGAGCTTCTGCAATGGAAGCGTTAAGGCCAATGGGTTCAGGCAGTTATTTAATGACAAATGGCACAAGATTAGATGCTCCATAAGTTAGTGTTATATTGGACATCAAACAGCAGTGGTGATGATGAAAATGATGATTGGGATGATGGTGATGGTGATGGAGATGGTGATGGAGATGGTGATGATGGTGATGGAGATGGTGATGGAGATGGTGATGGTGATGGTGATGATGGTGGTGACAGTGATGGTGATGGTGATGATGGTGATGGTGATGGTGATGATGGTGGTGATGATGGTGGTGATGGTGATGGTGATAATGATGGTGATGGTGATGGAGATGGTGATGATGGTGATAGTGATGGTGGTGATGGTGATAGTGGTGGTGATGATGGTGGTGATGATGGTGATGATGGTGATGGTGATGATGGTGATGATGGTGGTGATGATGGTGATGATGGTGGTGATGGTGGTGATGGTGGTGATGATGGTGATTATAATGCAAATAATGGTATCAACCTCTGTGGCCCCAGTTCTTAAGTGCTGTTTCTGTTCTCTGCCAAGCCCCACGCTGAGTGCCTTGTCTGAAATGGCTCACTTAATCCCCACCCCTACTCCATGAGGGATGTTATTTTACTCCGTTTACAAATGGAGTAACTGAAACGGAGAGAAATGAAGTGGCTCACAAATGATGGAGCTGGGGTTTTGACCCCAGAGAGAGGTGCACATAGGTGCTTCTGAGCTCTCTTGGTCCATGAACCTTAATCTTCTGATATCAGACTTTGGAAATGAAGACACACACTGGCAGATATTCGTGTTAGGATTTAGGGACCAAGCATGCAGCCACCAACAGCAAGTGTCTGTTGCCTGTTTCCTGGAGGAGGGGGGCAGGAGGGATCCCTGCAACATCTCCTACCCAGAGAAATAGATTTCACTGGCTATGAAAACTCATCCTGTCGTTTTGGACAACTGAAATTCCTGAGCGTCTGGAGCCTGGGGCTGTGTCAGAATCCAGAGGAGACAGACTCCTCTGGGCACTACTCAGAAACCGTTGGCTCCAGGACACACCCGTGACACAACCATGCTCCCACCTAACTCAGACAGCAGCGGTGGAAGTGGCTGTCATCAGCGGGCTGGGGCCGGGGGGGAGGATGTCCCAGAGAGGTGGGACATTTGCAGTGGACGGGAGACATTGGCCACAGGCTTATTCAACCCTCAGGAGCTAATGCGTGTGCTGCTGGGAGGCATCTGCCCGGCCGTGGATTTCCTCTGTGGCAGAATTTCCTGTGCCCTTGACCTCGAAGTTGTCTCTTTGTTATTCCCCCTTCCTCTCAAACTGTGCCCATCAAGAGGCAGATAAAGCTACTTTTTAGCAGGAAAGGAGCGTACACTGGGGGTTCTTTGAACAGCCTGCTTCCGGCACGGTAGACGATGCCCGCTTCCTTAAGCGGAATCGTTTCCTCTGCCGATGCTGGGCCGTGATGTTTCAGGGCTGGTCGGTTTCACGCTACCAGCTGGCAGGATTCAGTTCAAAGAGCCGCAGTCAGCCAGCAGCACATCTGAGATGTTAGGCATTCCCTTCCTGAGAGAGTCCCGTAGATTCCAGGGCTCTACCCTCTTGTATGTATTTGTTACATAAATAAGTGTGGAGAAGCGAAACAATCCCGACTCTGGGTATTCCACATTAAGTAGAATCATTGATATTGATTCCCATCTAACAACCCCTCCCCCAAACCAAAGACAGCAGAAGCTCCTCCAGGGCTGCCCTTCCAGCTTCGTCGTGACTTGGCACAGTGTGGCATTCAGCCCATGCCTGCAGAACGAGTCAGTGATGAGGTTGAATGAGCAAAGTAACTGCTAGGAGGCCCCAGTTCATGACCCTGATGGACAAGAACTTAGTGGACACTAAGCCAACCCCATTTTCAGGACATGGGTCTTCTCTGGGGACCCTGTCCCTTGCGTGTGAGCTTACCGGCGCACTTCCCCACTGCCCTGATGGCCCCTGGGTCGAGATGGGCTCCGTCGGGACCACGGCTGCACGCCGATGCCCAGGCCAGTGCCTGGCACGCAGAGAGCCCAGGAAGCAGGCTGAGGCTGCACGGGCCTCACATCTTCTAGAGGCAGGACTGCAGTGTCCACCCCACAGACGGGACCCCCGCTTCCGCTCAGCACAGCGCCACCTGCCCCCCGACTTCTCCAGGGGCGCCTGTGGGTGGAGGCCACAAGATGACCCCATTTAACCCTTCCCTGGACAAACCTGGGTCCGCCAAACGCGGCCGTAAGGGGGTCTTGGCTGCCTTTGCCCCGTAGCGTGAACTCGGTGAATTGTGAGCAGAATCCTGGGGTATCAAACGTGGGAGCGGCTCTAGGCTTCCAGCCCCTTTTCCACCCAGCAGGAAGCACCGTGTAAACCCTTTGCGGGGGCAAATGCTGGGCTCCTCCCGCCGTCTCCTCAGGTAATCCCACAGCAGCTGGAAAGTGCGGCCGTTATTTCCCCATTTTAGAGATGAGGAAACCGAGGCTCGGATGGGTTAAATATCGGCCTAATGTCCCCTAAAAAGAAACCACGTCAGGACCTGAACTCTGGCCTCCCGGTGCAGACCCCACTACCGTGCTGTCCTCCCCACACGGCGGTGGGAGCCCCTCTTCGCGGCCTTTCACCCCGAAGAAGCCGGCGTGGGAAACACTCACCTCACAAGGCCCCAAGCGCAGTGAGCACAGTGGGGAGGACGCAAAGAGCCGCGCTGGGCCCGCCAGCGTGCCCACCCTTGAGCCTGGGCAGCTCAGCAGCGTTTGGCCGTCCTGAGGAGCCAGCTTGGCCTCACGCCCCCGGGGCGGGCAGTGTGGTCAGCTAAGCTTTGTCCTGCCTCTGGGGCTTGGACACAAAGAGGCATGAGGGCCACATGCTCAGGTTAGGCAGGTTTGGGAAGCGAGCCTTTGGCCTCAGGCCCTGGAAGGAGTTTGTAGAGCACGAGCAGGATGTGGGCAGGGGGTTTGCAGCTAAAGGTATGGGGATGCAGGAGGGGGACTTCCAGAACGAGCAGAGGGCTTCCCGGGGACAAAGGTTGATCCAGAAGAGGGGAGCCATTCCAGGGCCTCCGGAGGAGCCCATGCTGGGCAGGGGGCTGCGACAGGCACCGAGCCGGTGGGCTGGCAGAAGCCAGCGGGCGCTTTGACCAGGCCAGGCTCAGGGCCCCAGCAGCTCGGACCACCCATTTCCAACCAGGGCAGGGGTGTGCCGTGCAAACCCAGGGTGTGGAGACAGGATGCCAGGTGGTGGGGCCCAAGCCTGCGTGCCCCGTGTAAACTCAGACTAATAACTGGCAACCCTTGGCCTCAGCGGCCCCTTCTGTGAAATGGGACTGACCAGCCCCTCAGCAGTGCTGCGGTGGGAAATCTGAGAAAGTGCTTAACTGGAAAGCACTGTGGAAAAGAGCGAGCTGCCGGGCAGAGCCATCAACACCGCAGCGACGGCCTGGCGAGGGAGGGGTGGTCAGCCGGGCTTCTCTCCCGCTGCGGGCTGGCAGGTTCACGCACTACTTGTCAGGAGCTTTCCAGTTCTCTAGTCACTGCCTTAAGTCATTTTTTCCATAGATTAGCTTCTCCCAGGCTGTGTCATAAAGATTTTTTTCTAGCTGGATTTTATTTGCATTCGACCCACATTGAACTTTAAATCCCCGTGTCCTGGATTTCATCCCACATTTGTCCCCCACACGCACTCTCCAAGGAGCACAATCCTGAGTTCTGACAAAATCGCCCTTGGGGAAGGTCCTGGCTCTTCTCCTTCACATAGAATGATGGAGACCAGTGGCAGTGCCCCCTCGAGCGCCAGGACTCTGCGATGACAGAGAAATGATTTACCGCCGAGCGCGGGCACCGCCAGGTCGCGCACAGGGCACAGGTACTGGCGGGAGATCCGCGGCCGTCCCCGCCCAGGCTGCTCCAGGAGGCCACTGGTGAGCTCGGCGATGCCCCTGCCGACAGGTGGGGCCGTGACGGTTCTGCCTTTGATGCCAGCCGCGGCCTGGAAGCACCGGCCTGCGCCCGAGCCGCCGAACCGCACAAACCGATGCTGCGCTTCCTTGGAGCGGCTTGGGGGACCACAGAGGAGGTCGCGTGGGCCTTGCCTGCCTCGAGCTCTGTGAGGCTGAGCGCGCCTCCCTCCAGGAAAGCATTTCTCTGCACCTGATCTGGCGCGGACGTCCAGTACGCGCCCGACCGTGCTCCCAGAACCCAGGAGCCGCTGGTGCTCCCTCTGTTCGGATGACACCTGCAAACAGAAGGGCACCGGGGGGCAGACGCCAGGGCGCTTTTGACACGTGGGCCCCGGGGCTTGGCTCTGCAGAGGATACTGTCGGCTGGGAGGCGGCGGAACCCCGGCCGTGCCCGGGCAGCCCTCCCCTTCCTCGGCAGGTCCGTCCCCCGCCAGGCAACCCCCCTCGAGAGTGGCCCTCGCAGGTCCTGGAGGGCGGCCACCGAGTCCTGCGGCCGCAGAGTGGGGTGTCCCGGCTGCTCCTAGACCCCAGGCATGGGGGTAGCGGGACCCGGCTTGGGGACAGTCTCGGAGGGCCGTGGTCCCCGCGCAGGGTGGCAAACTGCCACGCGTGCTCCAGCCGGGCCGACCCCTTCGAGGGACACGGACAGCTCTGGTGGCTGCTCTGAGGCAGGCGCCATCTTGGCGTGGGCTGGGCCCGCAGCTGTGACAGTGCTGTGGTCACCAGGTGTCCACGTCTCCCCCCTCCCAGGCCCGGAGGGGGCCAGGGACGGACCGGAGTGGGCTCAGGGGTGATACAGGCGCCTCTGAGGGGCACCATTTCACCACTTTAGTGGCCAAAAAGCTGGCATGTGCGTCTCAGGTGCCACTTCGCGGGGGGCCCATCCTCACCGGCACACACCTCTGCTCCTGGCCCGGGATAGGCCCCTGGCAAGGCTCAGCTGCCCAGGCCCGCCCCACGGCCGGCGGCTCACAGCGAGCTCTTGGGGGAAGCTCTTCAATGGGCCCCAGTGCAGACCGCGCCTTTGAAATGAGACGTGTCATGGCTAGAGACTCATCAGCGGTGACGAGGAAGGCAGCTGGCTCTGTCCAAATGCGGGAGGCGAAGGAGGGATGGAACCTCCCAGATGCCCTCAGGAGGGAACTCCTACCAGCTGTCCACCCGTCCCGTTCTCAGGGGTGTCCTTGGCAGCGGGGCCAGCCCCATGCCTCACCCATTCGTCCAGTCCACGTCTCAGGGGAGGCTTGACGTGGCCAAGGCAGCCTTCCCCGAGAAGAAGCCGGGAGCCGTGGCCGGGAGCCGTGGCCGGGAGTCACGGAGTCACGGGGGCAGGGCCTCATTGCCGTAAGCCCTCCCCACCCACACCTGCAGCTTCTCGTAGCACCATGCAAAGCTGTGTGCAGGACCCTCACAAATGGCCACGAACAGGCCCTGGAGGTCACGCCCGGCCTGGCGTGACTGCCTGGTGTTTCGCTGGGGAAGCCGGGCCTCTGGGCCACGGGGCGCCACCCGTCCTGGACAGCCTGCGGGACCCGGCGTGGGGTGGAAGGCATCCAGGGGGCCTGCCGCACCCCCCAGGCAGTCGGCTTTGCCCAGTGTGGCCATAAGGGAATGGAAACCCACCCCTTCACCTTGTCTGCTGAATCTCACGGCCATGCCCAGAGCAGGGCAAACAGCCCCCGGTGACCTGCTCAGACCCACGTTTTTGAGATGCCAGGACACCACGGAGATGGCGCTGGCCGCTCGGCCTCTCTGGACCTGCGGAGCGGGTGGAGCCAGGGAAGGTGAGCGAAGTTGGGCCGGCGTTGGGCAGGCGTCTCCGCCCCCATCCGTAGAGCCCTCGGCTTGCGCACCTGTGGTAGGCTGGCGCCGTTCCCGGCGCTGGAAACCCAGCAGCGGGCGAGGCCAAGACCCTGCCGCTGGGGGGCGCGCGCTCCCGCTGGTGGAAAGAGGCAGCCGGCGCACGCACACACGCGAGTGCAGACCAGGCAGAAAGAAAGCAGAGACAGCAGGATGGGGGCCGTGGGCGGAGGAAAGGCCTCCCCGGGCAGGGATGCTGGGAGGCACCCCCAGGTTGAGAAGCGCGTGACGACTCGGGGAGCAGCTCTCCAGGCGCCAGGAACGCCATCCTGAGGCAGGAGAGGACGTCGGGAGCTGAGCCAGGAGAGACGGGGAGGAGCGGAAAAGGGCCTGGGCCGAGGGCCCTCACCTGGTGCAGGTGTCCCGGGCGCTCGGGCCGCTGCACAGGTCGGCCTGCAGGGGGCGGGCACGGGCTCGGGTCAAGCCGCTGGCCGAGCACGCGCGGCTCTGCATCTCCTGCAGCCACAGCCTCGGCCCTCCGGGCCCCCACGGCAGGGCCAGCCCCCCTCCCCTGCCACACCGTCCCCCTACCCCCCAGCTCTTCCCAGCACAGCTGCCGGCTCCTCCCAGTCACCCAGGCCCACCAAACCCTGTCACAACTGAGCCTTTAGCCCACTCTCTCCCTGCTGGGGGTCACCGCCTGCCGACAGCCTTCCCACCACCCCCAGAAAGCAGAGACCCCTCCCCATGGCCCACAGTCCTCCGCTCCAGCCTCCATCACCTGGTCGCATCGTCAATTAGCAACTAATCTGCAAGCTCGCCCCGCCCCACCCCACAGGACGTAGACCCTCAAATTCCCCGGCACCCCTCACTCTTCCCGGCACATTCAAGGGGGCTGTGCTCTCGGCTCCGGGAGAGGTGCAAGGGAAAGGGGAGGACGGGGCTGCCTGCAGGGAGGGAGGGAGGGGTGGGGTCTGGGGACCCACACCTGGAGGCCGGCCCCACCCTGCCCTGCACACAGTGCGACGCTGGGCAAGCAGAGGGGGCGAGCAAGCTGACCCCTCTGCCCTGGGCCACGCCCTGTCCACCCTGCACCCGCGGGAGGGCCCACGGAAGTCCCAGAGGTTAGGAGAAGAGAGCCGTGTCGGGGTCCTGGGGCTGCCGTGACGAAGCCCCACAAACTGGGAGAGACGTCTGTTCTCTCCGAGCTCTGGAGGCCGGCGGTCCACGTCACCACGGAGCCAAAACGAGGGCTGCCAGGGCCGCGCCGCCGCCGCCTCCGGCTTCTCAGCTGCCGGCAGTTCCTGGCTCGCGGCGGCTTCCCTCCAGCCTCAGCCTCAGCCTCCTCCGAGCGCGCCGACTCTCCCCGCCGCCTCTTACCAGGAGACACGCGGCGGCGACCTGCCTCAAGGCCCCTAACGCCATCACAGCTGCACAGACCCGCTACAGGTCTCGGGACGGGGGCCCCCGACGGCGACCGCTGCCACCCCTCGCCTCACAGCCCCCGCCCAGCCCCACACCTCGTCCCGCGTGCATTTCCTCCCGGGCCCTGCCCCCCTGCCCTCCTTTTCAGATTTATAGTCACCCGAGTTGTTTCAAACCAGAGCTGCAAGCAACTCTGCTGTCCTCTGATGCCGCCCCCAGCACGGCCCACGGGACGGGGTGGCCCTGGGTGCAGAGCAGTCGGGCCTGGCCTCTGCCCTCCCCCAGAGGCGGCTGCTGCCCAGAGCGCTGCACCCTCATTCTCGGGGGCAGCATGGGGGGCTCAGGAGCATCCCTGCCGGAAAACACTCGGAGCATGGCTCCTGCTGAGGTCCTCCCCCCCGGGGACCCCTACAAAGGAGCCTTTGGGAGGTGTCTGGAGCCAGCCCGAGGGGCCACGTGACGCCGTGTCGTGCCTCCGCCCCCCGTGCCCCGTGGCATCCACGTGTGGGGTCCCACTTGGAGCAAGGCTGGCGGCAGGCGGAGGCGGGCCGGAACCGGGAACTGTCTCCTGCGCCGCACTTTCCTCGTTAGGAAAATGGACCGAAGCGCAGGCAGGACGTGGGCACGGACGGCTCTCGTTACTTCAGCCACGGCTGGGTGCTAGGGAGCTGGCCCTGGACTGGAAGCGAGGCGACCCCCTGCAAGGACCCAGCCCCCGCAGCCCCCCAAGCGGGTGGGCAGCTCGTGGGACAGACCTCGCCGGCCGCGCAAGCGTGCAGTCATTCCGGCTTTGAAGAGACGTGTCCGCTAGCAAAGGCTTCCCCCTTTGAAGGCAGAGCCACGTCCCTGCAGGGCCCATCCGGGGGTGAGCCCCTCTCCCGCGGGGCCGCCCTCGCCCTCCAGCACCGGGCATCCGACCGCGAGCTTCTTGAGAAGCAGCTTTGGGGCCCATTCAGCCAGCGTTGGCTCAGCGGGGCAGCCCGTGCCTCCCTCCAGGAGCTTCGGCCCTGCAGACCTGAGGTGGGGGCGTGCCAGGGTCCCCTCAGGGGAGCCCCCTGCGGGCTTGGAGCGCCAGAAGGGTTCAGGCAGCCTGAGAGCGGCTTGTCAGGGCATCTGGCAAGCAGAGTCCCTCGGAGCAGGAGGTGGAGAAGCGAGGTGAGTGGGGAGGCTCCTGACACCTTAGGAAACCCTTGCATGAGGGTCCTGCGGGCGCCGCGCTGCGGCCGAGTCTACGATGCCGGTGACGGCAGGGCCCCGGCTCCTCCTGTCCCAGCTCCGCGTCCCTCCGAGCTCTGCCCCCCCCCCCGCCTGCCTGTGCCCCTGTGTGCGAACCTCCCCCTGGTAGAGAGACGCCAGGGGCCGGCTTAGGGCCGCCCTTCTCCAGTGTGACTTTGTCTAATTGACAGCTGCAAAGACCCTTCCTCCAAACGCGCTGATGTGCTCAGGTACCGGGGTTGTGCCTCCTGGGGAGGCGCGGCTCAACCCATGACGGCACCGAAAGGCCGGTTCCTTGGTGAGCCAATGGCGGCTCGTCTTGGGGGGCTGAGGCCACAGCTCTGTGGGGCCACGGGCGAAACCCCGTGGAGGCCGGAGGTCAGACGGGGGGAGCCACAGAGGGTGCTCCGGGGCAGAGGCTGTGGGCTCCGTCCTCCACCAGCCCCTCCAGCTCTCGGCCTCTGCCCTGGCGGACAGGACCCCGCGGTCCTCGGGGCGTTGGGTCGGCTCTGTCCACGCCCTGGGGCCCCACCCAGCTCGCCGCACACTTCCCCTGGACAGGGTGGAGGGACAGGCGGAGGCCACGGGCCTCTCCCTCTGCTTCCTGGGGCCCGTGCCAGCGAGGTGCCAGGCTCCGGTGCTGCCGGTTTCCGCTGGGCGCGCCCCTCTCACAACATGTGTCCAGCTCTGCCCAGGAGGGAGCGGCAGCCGCACGGGGTGTTTTCTGGGGGGAGCACGTCTTCCCGTGGAGAGGCTTCACAACGCCCTCCACCAGATTCCTCCGTGACGGCCGCTCCAGTGCCGGACGCAGCACGTGGCAGCCCCCGGCTGGAGGGCCCTGCCGCCCCCGAGGCCTGGGAGACGAGCGAGGAAGGCCCAGCTCCCAGCTTCTGGCGTAAGCCACCGGATCTTGGTTTCTTGACCTGGGAAAAAGAAATCGGAGTTGCTCCGCCCTCGGGGTGGGGGTGGCTTCCCCGGGCTGGAGCCCTTTTTGGTTCCCACTGAGCCAGTTCTGGCCCGGGGTGCCGGCCCTCCCCGGCGCCTGCACGGCTCTGCCAAAATCCTCCTCTGGCAGTGGAGGGAGAGGCGCAGGGGGCAGACCGCAGTCCACGCTCTCAGCCAGGCCCCCGACTGCCGGTCACCTTGACCGGTCGTTGTCGTCTCCTGGCCCGGCTGCTGGAGAGTCGACACGTTTTCCTCTGCACAGCTGGACTGCGCAGAGGAGCGGGCAGGGGGCCCTCGGGGAGCTTTCGCAGCGCCTTCTGTCTCTGTGATTGATGCTGCCCTTGAGTGGGTGCCCCTAAGCCGCGGGACCCCGCCCCCGGTACCCTTCCCAGGGGCTTCGCCTGCGGCTCCGAGGCCGGCACAAGCTGCCCCCAGCGCTCGCGGCGAGGTCGCGGCCTGCCGAGGCGCAGTCCGTGAATCCGTCTGAAACGGCCTCCCTTCTTCCAAAGGCACCCGTGGGGGCCTCGGAGGACTTCAGACTCCTGCAGGCGCCCGCGTCTCCTCCCCAGGGCCCTTGTTCGAAACAAGCCATCAGAGTGCGGCGGCCGGACGCACAGTGGCTTTTCCAAGGGATTATTTCTGGAAGAAAATTCCGCAGGCCCCAGCGGAGCGGTGGGGCCGAGCCCAGAGCTCCCAAGTAGCTCCCCCAGGGCCGGTGGGGGACAGGCCTGGCCTGAGGTCTGGACAACGCTGGTGAGCCGTGTGAGGCCGTGGCGCGGCGCCTGCCGGGGGAGGGCTCCTGGGAGCCGCCGCGAGGCCCGGCTGTGGATGCCGCACCCCTGACCTCCTCTTGGGCTCGGCCTGTCTTGCGTCCCTCGTCTGCCTGGGCTTGGGGCAGCAGGAAGCAGGTCTCCGCCCCTGCCTCTCCTGCAGCCCACTCCCCACCCTGCCCCAGCTCAGGCCCAGCACGCCAGGCCGGCAGGTGGGGGCTGTGATTGTGAGAAAGGCCTGAGGCCTGCTGCCTGCACCCCTCTCCTTATGAGAGTCCATGGGACGTGGTAGTTTCGTGAAAGAGAAACTGAGGCGCTGAGAAGCCCAGAGCGCCACCCTGGCAGCGCCAAGGCTGGGATCGCAGCCCCCTCCCATGAAGAGAGAACGCCCCTGGGAGCAGTTTGGGGGCTTCCATCGGGAGGGTGGTGCTGGGCTTCCTGGATGGAGAGTCCCAAGAAGTCACCGACGCCGGGAAGGACACAGGAAGGGCGGGGGGCCTGGCCTCCCACAGTCTGACCTGCTGTCCTTGCTGCTGTCGTGAGAGGCCCAAGCTCTTGTGAAACAATTAAATACAAGCCCAGACAATGCTAACAGTCAAAAATGTTTCAATTCTCAGTCTGGCTGATGGAGTCTCTCCAGATAAAATTTATTCCTTTTTTATTTTTAAAGAACAAATACATTTAAATTTGGTGTTTCGTGTGTCTTCAAAATCTATTTCAGTGGTTGCATCCTTTGGCCAAATAATTGTGGCCCACCCTGCCTGACTCCTGGCATTTTGTTTCTCGGCTTTCTTCCATTAGGCGGAATGTGTTCCCGCTTCCTCTATCTGCTCACAGCTGCGTATGCTTACTTGGATCTGTGGCTTCCATGGAGGGAGGAGCCGCTGGGCTGGGAATGTGCATACAGAGGGCGCTCTGTAAATGCTTCCTGGTTGGGCGATTGAGCAGACCTTGGGAGGATGGACTCATGTCCGTTCTCCCCGTCTCAGGCCAGCTTTCTGTCTGGATCCCGAGGCCCTGCCCCCACCCCCTCCCCACCTCCCCCAGCCCTCTCCAGCTGGGCATTTTGAAGGTTTCCGGTCCCCACCCTCCCATTTCTCTCTTTTCCTCCTGGTTCAACTCTGCCATTGGGGTGGGAGGGCAGGAGGGGGCTGGTCTCCACCACAGACTCCCTTGCCCCACCCAGCCTGCTATAGGACTTCTCTAAAGGGGAGGGTTAGCAGAGACCCAGAATGCTGCAGGAATGGGAAATGGGGTGTGAAAGGTTCAGAGCCCAATAGCTCCAGCCTCCTTTGGGTCCTGACAATGCCTGACCCTCACCTTAGCTTTGGAGCTCCATCCTCAACACATTTGCCCCTTTGGGGAATGGGGCCCTTAGGGTGAAACTCAAACCTGAAAGTCAAAAAAAGAGTTTTCTATTCCGTCGGTCTCCAACCCAAAATTTCAATCCCCCAGTGAGCTCTGGGCCTGATAATAGAGCCTGAAGTGTGTCCGAGGATTTGGTGTTGACAGTGTGTCATCAGCAGGCCAGAGCTGCATCTCCAACATGGCAGCCGCTTGCCACACGTGACTACCAAGACCATTTAAATGAATAAAATGAAATAACATTTAAAATTGAGTTCCTCAGTTGCACCAGCCACCTTTCAAGGGCATCATCACAGGACGTCCTACTGGGCAACGCCAGCTGGAGGCCTGGAGATATTCCTTTCCCATCTGCATCCTTCTGAGATAGCTGTCCACTCGAGCAGGGACCCATCCCGACCCTGAATCTCATGCCCAGCCTTCCAGAGCCCCTTGGCCCCTACCTCCTCTGTGCCCACCCCCACCCCACCCCAGCCTATAGCACTTCTCCCTCCTCTTCCACGGAACTTTACAGAATGCCAGTGCAACAATCTCAGAACTGCAGAACCAGAAAGGGCCTCCAAGAGTCATCGGGGTCAGCTCCTCCTCTCCAGACAGATATCTGGCAGCAGGATTTACAGCTTCCATTTCTCTTGGATTTGTTTTCTTTCTAACTATTCTTCCTGGCCAGACCGTAAGGGCCAAAACTCTGTTGTCTGAGATGAGCCTCCCTCTTAGGAGAATGGTCCCAAAATCCCATGGGAAATTGGCGGGGGGGGCTGTGAAGACAGGGTATAGTTGCACCCCAGGCCACATGTGGCACATGCTCACTCGGTTTGCGGATGACGTTCGGGAGCTGCCCTGGTTCATCTGGAAGAGATGCCTTTGCAAGGAGCTGCTGGCTGGGGCGAGGGGTGCGTCTTTCACCCGCAGAGACTAGAACACCTCGGAGGATCCTCCCACTCTGGCTCTGCTGCCCTTTGGGAATAGGTCAGGAACCGTAGAGGGTTCCTTTCCCAAGGCACAGCCAGCAGAGGGCTCTGCCAGGAGGGTTCTGTGCAGGAAGCGAGGGATGAGGTGGGCGACCTGCTTGTCTTATATGGAAGGTCTGTGTGCTGATACCGTGCTGCTGGCAGGTGACTCAAGGGCCTTGGAATCCACCCCCACCCCAACCCCACACACTCCTCACGGATTCACATGGCCGACGTGACAGCCTGGAACCATCTGGAAATGGAAAGCTTGAGGGAGACCAGGTCAGAGGGATCTGGGCTTGAGCCCCTCCATCCCAACCCTCCGTCCAAAAGGGCTGGCGAGAGCCGCAGGAAGGTTTGACTTATGGTGACTGAGTCAGCCCGTCACCCTCAAGCAATGGGCCAGCGTGTTCCCAAGTTCGCACAGCTCAGCTCAGGAATTTGCCTATCAGGGATTTCGCCCAGCTGCCTCTGGTCTCTGTGGCATGCTTCAACCTCAAAAATCTGGAAGCCTGGGCGCATGAAAAGGCAAGCATCAACCTAACACATTCTTCCCCCGACATTGTATTACAGTTTTATTCCTCCCAGAAAGCATCTGCTCCTGGATGTTGCAAAATCAGATTGTGGCATTTGGTTCTCTAAGGAAATGCTTTGTCTCCAGTGGCAAAGGAGAGAGGTCCTAGCAGGGCTCTGGGCAGGGCAGGGAAACCAGTGCCACTGGGTGCCCAGGGACCTGGCTTCTCCCACAAGAGCTGGGGTGTCCCTGAAGCTCTGAACTCTAGGCTTTAGAGCCACACCTGCTCCACACTGCGGGAGCCCCCCAAGCCCCTAGGCAATTGTGGGGCCTCTGGGGCCAGGGCAGAGCTGGAGAGCTGGGAAGAGGGCAGCCCCTGACATCCAGGCCGAGAGAGCTCAGCCAGTCAGTGTGGACTGTCCCTAAGGCCTCTGACCTCTGTGTCTGGCATGGGCAGGCCAAGCTGGAGGGACTTGTGCTAGGCCAGGAATTGTGAGTACATGCACACACATGCTTACACACACACTGGTGTGCACACACAATCACACACGTTCACACTCGCACACAGACATGTATACACTCACATGCATACACGCTCACACAGACACGCACACACACAGAGACACAGGCATGCACACACATGCACACATGCTGACACACGTGCACATGCACACGTGCTCTCACACAGACATGCACACACTCATGCACAGGCATACACATGCTCACACACACAGAGACATGCACACACACTCACATGCACACAAACGCTGACACACAGATGTGCACATGCTCACACTCACACACAGATGTGTACACATGTCCATGCAACACATACACACACAAACACACATGTACACACAGGTAATGGACATGAAGGTCACACGCCTTGCTTTTGGATTCCAGGTGGAAGACCTGGAGATCCTGCAGTTAGAAGTCCCCATCGATCCACACTGCAGCAGAGTCTTCCGGCAGCATGCACCAGCTAGAGGCGGCTCCCCCTGCCCTCTTCCCTGTGTGGGCCCTGCCTTCCAGCCTTTTCTCCAGGAGGCAGAGTTCAAGGTCCTCTCTGTCCCCCCTAAAGACAGAGCTTGCAGGAAGTGTGCAGGGATTTCCATGGGTGGTGCTGCACCCAGGTTAACTCAGTGGCCAGCCCCACAAGATGAGCCCCACTGTCCCCAGCTCAGAGAGGTCACGTGGCATGCCCGAGGCTCGCTCAACAGGTGAGGGAGAACCGCCGGAGGACTTGGGGGGTCGCAGTAGGTCATGCCAAGCGCAGGAGAGCGGAAAGCCCACTGTCTGGGGCTGAGGTCTGATCCATCACCTCCCTCAACAAGGGACAGGAAGCTGTTCTCCTGTCTATTCTGTCACCCAGATGGCTGCCCCTCTGTGCACTTAGTTATTATTTTCTCTCTAAGTGTGGTCTATGAACATGGTTTTTAAAAACCGGTTCTAAAGGGTATCTGCAAACATGCACATCAGCCCTCGAGGACTTTCAGGCCCCCGATCCTGTGGTCTGCCCAGAGAGCGACGCAGAGAGGACTGTCCACACATGGGCAGGAGGGAGGGAGCCCCATGGCATCGCCAGCCCTGGCCCGCCCGACGCGCCACCGTGATGGAGACCAACCCCCCCATGCCTAAGGCAGGATTGGCAGAGGGAGCTGCTGGGGCCAGAGCCGGTCAGCCAGGCCCCAGGCACGAGCAGGGCTGCGTGGGGACAGCAGGGAGAACCCGGAGGGGGTGGTCTCCCGTCCAGCCCAGCCCCCACCCCTCAGTCTGGGGAGCACAGGCCTCCTCAAGCCCCCCAGACATCCCGATGCGTTTCCCAATGCCAGGGCCTCGTGGTGCCAGCTTCTCTTTGCTGTGGGCCTGGGGAAGGCGGGGGCGCCAGGGCGGCCGCCGGGGCATTGGAGGCAGTGGCCGGGGCAGAGGGGCCAGGAACAAGGACAGGAGCATCCCTCCATGCAGGAAGTGGCCAAGAAGCCCCCTAGAGATGGAAACCTCGGAGAACCCACCCCCGCCAAGACTGGCAGTTTTGTCCACCTGCCACGCCCGTGAGCGCGCCCAGCTGCCCGCAGCAGCCGTGCCCTCCCTTGCCATCCCTCCCCAGGGTCCCATGTGTCAGCATGAGCTGGGGAAAGAAGGAAATGCCTCGAGGCCTTCCCAAGACAGGTGTGTTGGGGGCAGGGAGGAGGAGTCTTACCTGGCCGTGGACATTGGTTGTCAGGGCTCCGTCGGCTCCTCCAGGCTGCAAGAGTTTCTTGGCACCCCGTGTTCATGATGATGCGGTCCCACGTTTTGTAGGATGCCCCTCTGTTGGGTTTTGTCGGGTGTTTTTCCAATGTCAGACTGGACTTGAGGGTTTGGTGGAGGGAGGTCAAGGGCCCTCGTCACGTCCCCTCCAGGGACACGCCAGCATCCCTCCCTGGTGGTGCTGGCTCTGGCCGCCTCAGGCGGCTCTGGCTAATTCCTTGTTTAGTTTGCTAAAAGCTGCCAAAAGCAATATACCAGAGGTGGGTTGGCATCTACAGGGGGTTTTATTAATTTATAGGCCACAGCTCCGAGGACACTCTCTCCCCGAAGACCAGCTGCCCATGGTCTCCGACTCCTCTGCCACCTGGGAAGGCACACGCGGCCTCTGCCTTCTCCTCCAGGTCTCGTCGCTTTCAGCTTCCTGGTTTCCTTGGCTTCCTCTCTCAGCTTCTGTGGGTTTCTCTGTATCTCCCTCTGTATCCGTTGCAAAGGACTCCAGTAAGACGGTTAAGACCCACGCTGGGTCATGCCTCTTTACGTGAGCTAATCAAAGGGGTCCCACCTCCAGGAGTTCATGCCCACAGGAATGCGTCAGCCCCACGGACGTGATTTCCTGGGGTCTGCCCCGCATCAAACTGTCACAGCCCTCGTTTTCTGTAACAGCTGAAACCACAGGTCCCCGGTGTCTTAGCATCGGGTGGGTTTTGATTTTGGAAGACTTGAGGTTTGAGAAACGTAGTGTGCTACGACAATGCTCCTGCGGTATCCAGGCCAGCAACCTGCAACGAAACCCGTGGCTATTTCTGTAGTGAATCACGACTTTTTACCCTCACTGGGAAAGAGCCAGTAAACAGCCTCAGTGCAAATCGCCAAGTTCCCAAAGACGCCTGTGGGGACCTCGGAACAGCAGCCGGGCGAGGGGGCCTGCGCGCCACTGCTCGGATGCCCCACAGGTTTCTCTGTGCAGGGGCTTGCGAGGGGCCTTGGGGGTCTCCAGCGCTGCCCCTCAGAGCTGCAGTGAGTATCCTTGTGCCGAAGTCCTCGGTGCATCTGTCAGGGGCACTCCTGGGGGGAGTGGGTAACAGCTGGCCCAGGCGTGTGCTTTCGACAGTTTGTGCCAGTTTGCTCTCCTGAGGGGGTATTTTCACTCATCTCCTCGCCGTGGTGCAGCACCTGCTCCCCACACCTTCCCCAAACTGCGTTTTCAAAGGACTTGTCTTTGAACGCTTGAGCGGTAAAAACTTACAGGTCCCTGTAGTTCTAGTTCCAGGCGGTTGAGAATGTTTTCATGTGTTTAAAAAGCTGTTGGGATTTACATTTTTTCACTGAACTTTCTCCTCATTTGCCATTTTTTCTTCTCTGCTGGTTAATCTTGAACTCTTTGTTTTTATTTAACTCTTTTTCTGACATAAATGTTGCCGGTTCTCTCCCCAATTTTTCACTTTGCTGTGAGTTTTGCTGTTCTTTGTGCTATAAGACATTTCATTGCAGGCACTTAATCTCCTTTTAAAGTCTCTGCATCTTGAGGAATTCTTTTTTTTTTTTTTTTAAGATTTTATTTATTTATTCATTTCTCCCCCCCTTGCTGCTTGTGCTCGCTGGGTCAGCTAACCACACCGTGCGGGCGGGCCTGCCTTCACCAGGAGGTCCCGGGAACCGAACCCGGGGCCTCCCATATGGTAAACGGGAGCCCCACTGACCGAGCCACAGCCGCTTTCCTTGAGGAATTCTTAAAAAGGCCTTCTGCATGCTAAAATCATATTGCTAAAAACACTTTCCGTGCTTTCTTCTAGTGATTTCCCTTTTACACATTTAAATTTTCGGTTTGAGGTGAGGATCCCACTTTTCTTGCTTCTGATGGGCTGGATCCCTCGTCTGAAAGGACACCTTCACTGTAAAAACGACACGCATCTAGATTCGGGTCTATTCCACCCTATTGATTTGTTGACCTATTTGTATGCCAGCAGCAAAATGGCCTGGACAACAGGGACTTCACAGTGTGTCCCAACCTCTGAGGGGGCTGCCCCACCTCGCGCCTCTTCTTAGAGAAGTCAGCCGATGTTGCTTGGGCACTGCTTCTTCCACATGAACTTTAGACGCAAGTTGTTTAGTTCCCAGAGCCCTGCTGGTATGGGACACAGGGCCGGGCATGGGTTAAACGTGCCCAAGCCCCCGGGAGACAGCACGCTTGTAACAGGGCGTTCCTTATTCAAGAGCAGCGTCCTTCGATCCAGCCAAGCTTTAAAATGCCATCACCTCCCTACAGACTCTGCATGTTCCTCACTGTTTATTTGTGGATGTCTTATTTCACCCCATTACAAACTGGATCCTTCGGCATGCTTCCTAGCGGACGGTCAGAATGCTAGTGAGGTTTTAATACCCACGCCGTCCCACTCACTCCCTGCATTCTGTTTAGCCCTGAGTTTCCAGGTGTAGCCTCCCCTCCACTACAAGCACGCACGGCCCTGTGCGTTTGCCGTGTTCACACCTGGAATTCACGTCTCTCGTTTAGCTGTGTCAGCTCTTACCTCCGTAGTGGGCTTTTCAGCGTTAGCAGGGACGGCTCCCAAGCTTGCCACCAAGCCGGCACTGGCCTGTGGCTCTCCTTAGGAATACGCGAAGGAAGCGGCCCTCGGAGCCTGCCCTGGAGTTTTTAACGAGACGTTCCCTTCCTTCCTTTCTTTTGGCCCCAGATTAGGTGGCTGGAGCTTTTTTGTTTTTGTTTTTGTTTTTGTTTTTGTTTTTGTTTAATGGAAACAATCTTTTAATGGTTAAATAAATTTCACAATGTCTACGGTCAGATTTTAAAGTTATTTTATAGAAGAATACTTAATGATATGCTGTTAACTGGAAAAAACTATCTCATATAACAGTGCATGTTGGATGGTCCATATTCTCTAAAACAATAAAAGGGAGTTCCTATTTCTCTCTCGCTCACTCTCTATTTATATAGGACTATATAAAGAGCTAAATATAAAAAGAAAACTAGAAGGATTTACACTAAAGTGAAGCCAGTGGTTATTTAAATGGAACCTCTTTTTGGCTTTATGTAATCATTTTATGTCATCATTGTGATTCAATTATCTCGCACACGTTCTCTTTACTACTCCCACACCCCTTCAGCTTTATGTCACCTTTCAATTCGATAAACATGCTGACCTTGCTTCCTTTATTTTTTTAATTTTTTAATTTATTTTATTTTATTTTTTTAACTTTATTTTGTACATTTAATAATTGAAAACAAAAACAATTAAAAACTAAAAAGTAAACACAGATGAATGAATATATACATTTCTCAATTAAATGTAATGGATACATGTAAA
>JAKSZT010010873.1:396083-440356 GCA_026826555.1 Tolypeutes matacus | reverse complement strand
TTTGCGCCCCCACCCCAGCTGGGCCCAGTCCGCGAGGCCCGCCTTCACCCGCAGCCTGTGAACCCCCCCGTGCCCCTCCCCAGCGGACCCCTTCTCGGCTTCCACGTCTCCCTGCCAGACAGGGAGGCTGCTGGGCTCCAGCAAAGTGACCCCACTTCGCACGAGGAGCCCGAGGCCGCCCGTGTCCCAGGAGGCGCCGGGACCAGCGTGAAGGGCGCCCCTTGTTTTCCTGCCTGTACGCGCCCCAGGCTCTCCCGCTGTCACGGAATTCTTTGGGGCATATTAATTCTGGCGGCTTCTTGGCCGCAGCTGCCCTCGGCGGGCTGAGCCGGCTGAGATTTCCTCAACATCAAGCCGTCTCCAGTGGCTGCCGCCGCAGATGGCAGGAGCGGGGAGCCCGGGGACCTTGGGGGCGGGTTTTCTGAGCAGGGCTTGTGCCACGAGGTGGGCCCGAGGCCTCACCCCAGGCGGTCCTGGCCTCGCCCCCGGGAGGGCTCTGGAGTCCGCAGGGACCCCAGCCCATCTCTAGGGGGTCTTGGGCAGCCCCCTGGGCTCCCTCGCGGACAGTTCTGGGCCCCAAGCTCCGGGCAGAGCGGGAGGCCGTGAAGGTCAGTGCCATGACCGCCAACCCCCACCCCAGCCCCTCCAAGCCCACCCACCCCAGGAGAGCACTGGCCAGGAGTCGGGGGGCCTGCGCTCCCAGCCATGTGACCCGGGCAATCTAGAGCTTTCCATGCCTGGCCCCCTTCTCAGGAGAGTGGCGGGACGACGGCGCTTAGGAGGGCAGGTGTGGGAAACACTTGGCACGCCATGCCCCCCGCGTCCTGGCCACGTGAGAGCCTCAGTTTCCCTCCCTGTAAAGTGGGGCCACGACCCGCGAACCTAACCAGCGCTGCCATGCGTCGGTCTCCGCGGGGCGGCGGGGCCCCGGGCGGATGGGCGCTCGGGCCCTGGTCAGCGGTGACGTGCCAGCCCCACGCTCTCCGTGAACTCAGCTGCTGCCGCAGTTCCCCGGCTGCTAAGACAAATGTTACTCAGTGCGTTGGCTCAGCAGCAGGAATTCAAGCCCGAGGCGGGGAGGCTGGGGGAGCCCTGGCTGACCGGCAGCCCCGGGCGCCTTGGCTTTCCCGCCACGTGGCGAGGGCCTCTCCTTTCCCTCCCGGGTTCCGTGGACGCCGGCCTCCGGCCCCTCCCGTGGCCCCCTCCCCGTACGGCCTCCAGACACCGGATGGGGACCCTCCCTCGTCAGCCGGCCTCACGAATCACAAGGTCCTGCGTCCAGCAGGACTGCACCCACAGGGATGGGTGAAGACCAAGGACAGGGTTTTCTCTGGGGTCCCTAACTGCATGGGCCACAGGTGCCCAGCCCCCTACATCTCTGTAAACTGTGAAGTGCCGCACACGGGAAGCTGAGGCCATCGCTGCCCCCCATTGCCTCGGCCGGGTCATCCTCCCCTGACTGCCGCACGCGCTCGAACTGTCCCCAGACAGTCCCCAGAGCGTCACGATGGGGCTGTGTCCTGAGGCCCCAAATGAAGGTCGCCTAACTGGCGAGTGCTCCGTGCTGGGGGGCCGTCCCCTCGTCTGCCCCCAGCAGCATTTGGGTCCTCGGGCACGAGCAGAATGGGGAGTCGCAGGTCAGGCCCCCTCTAAACCGCTGGGGCCCCTGCCACCCCATCCCGCCTCCCAGCACGGGCTCCCCTCCTGGTGAAGCTGGGGTCTCCCCCCACCCCTGACTTTGCTGCGGACGCTGTAGAGGCACGGGAGCACACACCGTGAGTGGGAGGAGGGGGAGGGAGCGCCGGCAGCCCCTGCCATGCTACTCTGCCCGGCACGCCTGAGGGACCCACTCCATAACCCAGCTCCCCGCCAGGGGTGTCAGAACCTGCAGGTGAGGCCGTGGCGACTCAGAGAGGGTGTGCGACTGGCCCTGGGCCACACAGCCCACCGGCGCTGGGGCCGGGCCGGGCTGCCAGCCTGGCGTTTGGGGGCGCCCACCACCCACCCGTCCCAGTTTCCTCTGGCTGTAGAGCCAACCCCCCGGAACTTAGCGGTTGAAAACGACAACAGTGTTTATTTTTCACAGTCTACAATTTGGGGAGAAGAGCTTGTCTGTGCGCCACACGGCATCGGCTGGAGGGGCTGGACTGGGACCAGAGGGTCCACTTCCAAGGGGGTGCCCCAGCCAGATCCCATTGGGGGGCTGGGGCTTCCCAGGACCCAGTAGCTCCCGAGGGAGAGGAAGCAGAAGCTGCAGGAGGAGAGGGCACGCCCAGCATCTCTTCTGCCTCAGAACGCAGATTCGAGGGGAGGGGGCACCAACCCGGACCCCTCAATGGGAGCAGGATAAGAGTTGGGGGCACATCGCCTGATAAGTGAGCCCCAGGGCTCTGTACGAGTGGCCGAGTCTCAGCTTGGCGGATGGGCCGCGTCTCTCTCCTGTGCTGAGCCCAGGCCCTGGCACTATGACGGGATGTACAAGGTTGGCAGGGACGCTCCGCCGTCCCTTGTGGACCTGGCGCCTCCGGCGCCCACCCTCCCCGCCAGACGCAGGAAAGGCATCTCCATCCGCTGTGCGTTTCCCGGGTCTCGGCTAAGCAAGCCGCCACGTGCCTCCGGGTGAAGTCAGCTCCTGACCCCCTCACGGTCAGCCGGCTTGCCCGCCGCCCCTCCGGCGCACTCTTGTGTGAACCGAGAGGCCTTGTCTCTGCCGCGGCTGGTTGGACACACGATGGGTTGCCAGCACCTCATTGACACTGCTGGATGGAAATCCCGAAAGCTGTCCAGCGAGCTAGCAAGGCACAGACCCAGGCTGCGCAGGTCACTCCGAGGCCCTGGGAGAGGCGCGTCACGCCGACAGAAGCCGCGTGGCTGGAGCAGTTGTGGCACGGTTGACAAGGGCTTCCCAAGGTCACCCTGGCTGCAGCCCCAGCCCGGCTCTTTCCACGACAATGTCGGTGTGACAGCCCCAGCCTTGGGGTTAGGGAGGGCCTGGCTCGGTACTTTATGGGGATGTTTGGGGTTTGTCTTCACCGAGGACCGGCTGGCGGCACCCTCTAGGCCACTGCCCCTCTGCCCAGGTGGCCTGGGACTCCCACCAGCCACTGAAGAGCCGACGAGGCCAGTGCCAGGGGCGCTGCTGTTAGTGGTCAGGCACGTGGGCTCCTGGTTCCCTTCGAGTCACTGGCCACGATTTAAACAAGAAATCGCATTAGCACAGGCATCATGCCACAGTGACCAGCCACAGAGCAGCCACGCACAGGCACCCTCCAGCTCCTCCAGTGAGACCCGAGGCTGCTTCCCCAAGGGCCCTGGACCAAGGGGGGTGGGTGGCACTGGGTGCACAGACAGGACAGTGTCCACGGGGGTGGGGGGTGATGCTGGGTCCACGGATAGGGCAGAGTCCACGGGGGGGCGATGCTGGGTCCACGGACAGGGCAGAGTCCACGGGGGGGCGATGCTGGGTCCACAGACAGGGCAGTGTCCACGAGGCCCGGGACTAAGAAAACCAAAAGGGAGGGCGAGGCCAGGAGAGCGGCCCTCCCCCAGGCTCCAGGAGGTGCTGGCTCCACGGACGCAGCGCTGTTCCCTCCCCGGGAGCTGACCTCTGTGACCTTGGGCCAGGAGAGACAGCCCCATTCACAGATGAGGACACCAGGTTTCAGAGCTGGCGAGTGATGGGCCCAAAGCTGACCACGAGTAAGGAATCCACTCAGACGACCATGGGGCCTGCCCTCTGACCTGCCTCCTAACCCGCTGTCCAGCACCACAGGGCCACGTGTGGCTACTTAAGTTTATTAAAACCTAATAAAATTAAAGATGCACGAGCCACAGTTTACATGCTCAATAGCCACATGTGGCTGGGGGTGACCGTGTTGGATGGGGTGAATCTAGAACATTCCATCATTGCACAAAGTTCCGCTGGGCTGGGCTGCTCTAGGGCTTTAATGACTGCAGCACCCCTTCAGGCTCGGTGCGGGGAGGGGGCACGCCTGGCCACCCCCCACCTGCCCTGTACCCGGGTCCGTTACTGGGGCCTCGATCCGCCATGGGAGGCCCAGCCGTGGCAGAGCCTGTCCTCTTCAGCGCCGGCTCACCACGCTCGTGCATGATTTCCAGCCCCCACACAGCTGCAAGTGGGCATCATCGTCCCCATTCCAAGACGGGAGCCCCGGGGTCAGGGAGGCCCCAGGGGGTGCCCAAAGTCACCACTGGAAGCGACGGAGGCGCAGGGCATCTTTCCTCTCCGTGACGCCCGTGCATCTTCCCCATCAGACACGGCCTGGGCAGGGGCTACCTGGAGCCGGGCGGCCATCAGGGAGCGTGTGGCTCGCCACAGCCACAGGGCGCCATGTGGGGCGCCCAGTCCTCCCTCTGCCAGAGGGGACACGGGGCTGACCCCGGCACGCCAGGGCCCCGTGAGGCCACAGAGGGAGCAGGACCAGCCCAAGGTCCAAGGCCGCCACGGGGCCAGGACCCCCCCTGGGGCTGTGGCACTCGGCCCCCGCCTTCCTGCCGGGCAGTGCGCCTCTGGCCGGCCTCGGGGCTGGTCCAGACGTTGGGGCCAACCCCTGGCTGGGGCCCCTGGAGTCCACCTGCTGTCCCCGCGGGTGGGCAGCGTTCACCACCTTGGGTGGCCACTCGTGCCCACCCACACCTCAGCCGGGCAGGGCCGGGGACCCTCAGCGGCCTTGACCCAGCTGGGCACTGAGGGCCCAGTGAAAGCGGGTCAGGCCTTGGCAGACGCCACGAGGAGGCTCCTTTTCAGGACCCACCAACATGCCACCTGCCCCCCAACATGCACTTTAAACCAGAGCTGCACCAAGCCGCCCTGCGAAAGCTTCCAAAACTCAGAGCGCACCTCGCCCACAAGTCCAGCAGCTGGACGGCCACCTGGGACCCCAAGCGTGTGGTCCGTGGGCCCATCTTCAAGCACAGCGTCTTCCCTGAGCAGCGGCTCATGCGGTCTGGGGGTACCTGGCACCTGGCAGATGGCACACGGAGCTCCACCCCTTCCCTCTGGGCTCGAGGTCAAGGCTGGGGCTCACCCACACCCCCCCGAGCTCAGCCCCAAGGTGCAGCTGGACGGATGAAGGCTGGACAGACGAATGAGCAAATGAAGCCAGCTGACGCCTGTTTCTGGAGCCACAGACTGAGCATCCTGCAGCCCAGATCCCTCCATCCAGGCCCCTGGAGGGGCTGCCAAGGGGCTGAAGCCCCCCACCCCCACTGCCCACGCTCCCACCCCACGTGGCCCTCATCTCCTCCGGGTCATGCCAATTCCGGATTGGCGGGCAGGGGCCGGCCTTCCCTTGTCCTTGGGCAGGGCTGCCCCTCCCCACGGCCCCTGCCCCTCCCCTCGCCACCAGCCTCGCTCGCTGGTGGGCAGGGGCCGCCCTGCTGACCGAGTGACGGCCCAGGTGGTGGCGCCCCTGCCTGCTTGTTTCCTTGCCCACTGACTCCATCAGCCCGACACTGGGCGCAGCATCTGTGATGGCAGAGACGCCTGCCGGGCACTGAGGGCGCGGGGGGCGGGGGGCATGGAGCTGCGCTGCCAACACACCGGCTCAGAGGCCCTAGAACATCTCGCCACGCGGGCCCTGCCTCTCGCCCACGGCGGGCGCCAGAGCTGGAGAGGGCTGCACCCCACCCCAGGGGCATGCACCCCCAAGTATAAGCCCGGGAGTGCCCCTGCCTGGGGCCAATCCTCCTCGTGCCCAGCCACGGCGGCAAGCAGCCCCGTTGCACCCCAGCTAAAGTCCACGGGGCGCGGAGTGCGGACAAGCGTGCAGACTGTGGCGGCGAGACTCGGACTGAGCGCCCACTGGCAGCAGGCCCTGAGCGGCCCCGGCAGGGGGGCTGGCGGCGGCTGCTGGCCACACGGGCGGGGGCCGAGGCGGCGGGACCGGAAAGCTCCATGGCACAGTCGTCCTGAGCGACGGGCTCTGCCGCCCGTGTCCGTGCTGGTGACAAGGACCTGCTTTAGCGGCTGCTGGGACGTTTGAACGGGGCAGCGGCAGGGGCGAGCCCGAGGCCACCACCACGCCCCCGGCCCTCGTCCTCGCCTGCCGGGTGCCACCAGGACTGGCCCTGGGGAAGGATGGGGGCCGGCTCATCTCTGGGCCGAGCCGTGGGGGACAGGGAGGGCGAGGGACACGTCTCCCGGAGAAATGCCCACATTGAGCACCCGCTGTGTGCCCACACGAGCCCATGTTGAGTACCTGCTGTATTCCTGGGCCTCCGAGCCCAGAGCCCGTGGTCATCCTGCTACCTGCCCCTCTCCCTGAGTCTCCACCAAGAGGGTCTCAGGGTGGGACAGAGAGGGGGGCAGCGGGGGCAGGACAGCCAGGTGACCAAATGCAAACCAGGGTAGGCAGCCAGAGCAGGGCGGGGGCTCTGGGAGGGCTGCTGAGCTGAGCAAGACCCCCCAAAGCCTGTCACTGTGGGGACCTGGACTTCAGGCAGAGCTCACCAAGGCGCCAGCTGTGCCCAAGGCGGGAAAGCAGGGATGAGCTCCCCCTCTCTCCCCCTCCCCACCCCGACTCTTCCTCCCTCTCCCCTTCCCTCCCCTCCTCCTCGCCTCCCCTCCTTCCCTTCCTCCACCCAGATTTGGCCCCCAGAGCCGCTGGCTGAGTGGCCGCTGACCACAGCAGGATCCTGGCCTCCAGGCAGGGGTCAGGCGGGGAGTCGGCATGGGGGCAGTCACGTCCTGTCCCCGCCAGCCAGTGGCAGGCATTTGGCCGGGGGCCACCATGCCTTTCAGCACACAGGGGTGACAGTGTCTGCGCCGTGGCAGGGGCGCGGTGGGAGGACGTGGGCCTGGAGGCACTCGGCAACGCCTGCTGTGCTCCTGGTGGAGGCGGCAGGGCAGCGGGCCGTTGGGGTGGCTGCGCCGTGGGGCCCAGTGGGCTCCGGGCTCCTGGCTCCCACCACAGCGCCATCAAGGTGGTTTCAGGGTAGCTGGAGGCGCCCCTCGCTCCACCTCGCGGGGGTCTGCCTGTTCAGGTCATCTCCATGCTGTTCGGCAGGCGCGAGACGCCGCAGCGGGAGGGTGACGCGAGCCGTGCTTCCTCCCCCGGGGGGCGGGGCCAGGCCTGGGTGGGAGCTGAGGACATTCGCCCCTGGTGCTCCCGGGACGCCTGGGGTGCGGCCTGCCTCCCTGCCGTCGCCCCGACCCCCCAGACGAGTGACCTCTGAGCCCCAGAGCAGCCAGCTCAAGCGTCCTGCTTTCTTCCTTCCTGTCTTCCTTCCCTCCCCGCTTCCTTCCTCCTTTTAAATACCAACAGGGAAGACCCGGGCTCTGTGCTCAGATCTAGGCTCAGTGCTCATTCTGGAAAAGCCCGTGGTCTGGGACTCCGGCCCAGCCCCCAGGACTGACAGGCAGGAACTCACACAGCCTCTCGGGGAAACTGGTCGTACGTGCCAAGCCCCAGCGAGTGGCTGCCCTGGGACCCATCCCTCCCCTCCTGGCCCTGCACCTGGGGGCCAGAGAGCACCCGCCAACGACACGCCCAAGGACATCAGCCCCAAATTCAAGCCACCCAGGAGCCTGTCGGCAGGAGAAGGCAAATCCGCTGTAGGAGTATGACAGAGCCAGGAAAAGGAGCCGCCAACTCACACGAGGGACGTGCGTGCCAAGGAGGGGGCTGGACACAGAAGGGGCACGAAGTGGAGAGGAGACAGGTGAGGGGGGCAGTGATGGGGAGGGGCCTCGGCATCTGGGGCTCGTCATGCCCCGTCCTCGCCGGGAGCTGGCTGCAGGGACACGTTCATGTTGAACAGCGTGCCAAGGTGCACCCTCGAGACTCACACCCTTTTCTGTATGTATGTGATGTTCCCATTAAAGGTATTGAAGATCTTTTTAAAAAGAAAGTTCTCATTCTGCCTTTGACTGTCAGGTCTCTGCACCTCCACTTCCTGACCTGTGACCTGGGAATGAGCAGTGCCTTCTTTGCTGCCTCGTTGGCAGGATTCCCCCCCGCAAAATGCCATTAAACCTGCAACCTTGGGCCTGGCTGCTTGCACTGATGGAAAGGCAGCAACTCCGACAAGGAGCAGCTGTCGATTTGTCTTTCTGCAGCGCAGTCTGAGCACACACAGCCCAGAGTGCCGAGATGGCATCTCTGTGGTTTCCAGGACTCTGGTCCATCTCCCTGACCCTCTGGTTTCTTCATCCCCAGCTTTGTCTCATGGCCTAAAATGACTGCCTCAGCTCCCACCATCACAGCTCTTCTCCCCTTCCCTGCTGGGATGCAGAGGAAGGCACACTCTTCCACCTGAAAGTCATGCTCCTCATGCCCATTTACCAGGTCAGAACCAGGGACGTGACCATGTCTGGTTGCAAAGGAGGCTGGGAAGCAGAGCCTCTACCTGCAGCCAGGTGCCCATGTAAAGTTCTAGAAGAAGGGCGCTCGGGGAGTGTGGGCTGGTCGGGGAGCTGGCTGGAGAGCTCTGTGAGTGACCTGGGCGTCCAGGCATGGGAGGGGCCTGCAGTCTAGCCGTTTACCTCAGTAGTAGGGAGACGCCGAAGGTTCTTGAGCCCGGGAGCCGCCTGATCACTGCTGTCTGATGCCAGGGTCGAGAGGGTTTGTGGGCTGAGGGTGGCTGAGGGGCTCCAGGGCAGGGAGCGAGGCTGGGCATCGGCTTCCCGAGAGGCGTCCCAGAGCCACGGGCAGAAGAATCTGGACACTGCGCTGCTGGCCGACAGAGGCTCGCTCCGAGACTCGGTTTACTTCCTCCGTTGGTCGCCCCTCACCCCTCAGCTTCCTCGGGCGCCTCCGCTTTGCCGACGCAGCCGGCTGAGGCGGTGAGGCCCTGGGGGGCCGTGGCCAGAAGCGCCAGCGGTGGTGCTCCTGAGGCGGGGGCACTGACCCCCGGAGCCCACAGAGGGTCTCGTGTTCAGAGGCGGGTCCCCACGCACCGGGCCAGGCCGAAGGCCCCACACGCCGCGAGCCCCCAGGCTCAGGGGGCCTGGCACGGTGCGCTGCCCTGCGGGAAGCTGACGGGGTCGTGGGGGCACAGCGCCAGCGCGAGGCCGGCGGGGGAGCTGAGGGCTCTCAGCAGCACGTCACAAGCCAGACGCCCGCCGCCGGTGCGTGGTCAGCAGGCGCGGCCGGTCCACTCCACGGAATATTGCTCGGCTATAAACAGGAGCGACGGCCCGACACGCCGCACGGACGAACCTCGGACCGTGTTGCTGAGGGAAGGAGGACGGGCACCGCCGGACAAGTGTCGACGGAGCTGCTGTGTGAAGAGGCCAGGTGAGGAAACCCACAGGACCGGAAGCAGGGGGTGGCCGCCAGGGGCTCGGGGACCCACGGGAGTGATGCTGGGGCCGGGGCTGCTTTGGGAAGGGGTGAAAACGCTCTGGGCTTGGGTGGCGCTGCTGGCTGCCCAGGCCCAGGGAGCCGCACCCCTTGGAAAGGTGACTTCTGTGCCGCGCGACGCGGATCCCAATTTAAAAAGCAAGCGAGAACAGCACGCGTGACTGCTCGGGTGGCAAAAGGTTCTGGCGCCGCCGCCCGCGCGCCCTCCCCTGCAGCTCTCTGCTGGGGGCAGCCTGGCCTGCGCCCCCTTCTCGAGCCTGGGTCCTCTGGGCGCGGCCGTGAGGCCTGAGGCGCTTTCCCTCCGGGGCTGGGCCCACGAGGGCATTCTCCTCCGCTGAGTAGGGGTCAGCAGAACCGGAGCCGAGATGGTGACGTGCCCTTGGCTGTGGACGGGCTCGCTTCTGGTAGGGGCTTCTCTGTGCGTCTCACTTTTTCTTTCAACGAATAAGCGTTACTTTAGTGATCTCTAAAATACAGAATGGACTTTAAAGTTGAAGCAGAAGTCCGTGCTCTGGAGCCAAGTTTGCGCCTGAGCCTGGGCCTGGCAGGAGCCGATGGCGGCTGAGGCGGTGGGAGCAGAGGGGCCGCCGCACCGAGGGGCTCCAGTGAGGGGAAGATGGAGGCTCAGGCCCCGCCTGGACTCTTTGTTTTGGCAAAAGAAGCAGGAATTCCGGAGGCGGGGATTCCGATGGGATCAGGGTAATGCCTTTTCCTTCTCCTGGCAGACGGCCTGGCCCGCCCACGGAAGCGTGGCCACCTGGGGCGTGGGCGTCCGAGGAGGCCTGGGCGAGGGTGCAGTGGGTGCCTCGGGGTCTCTCGCTCAATGCCCCGTGGGCCACCTGATGCTGCCCACGTGGCCCACCGAGCTCGGCCACGGCACAGGGACCCACGAGCCACCGCGGGGACAGCCACGAGGCTTCCCAGGGACCCTGCCCGCAGGTTCTGGGGAGGGTCTGCCCTCAGTGCCCACCAGCCGATACTCGCCTCCCCGCAGACTGCGCGGCTGCCCTCTTCTTTCACTCCTTCCTCTCGTTCCGTCCTTCCCTTCCTCCGCGTGCACTTGGAGCTCCTCTGCACCCGGAACTGTCCAGGCACCCCAGGAGCGGCCACTCATCCCGGGTGAGTGAGGGGCCCCTGCGTGCCACCCCGAACCCAGGCTGTGCCCCCTTGGAGCTCCGTCTCCACAGCCTGGGGTCGCCGCGGTGGGCAGGGACCCGCCCTGGGCGTCGCTCAGCCCGCTGCAGGGCGGCGTCTCCAGCCGGGCCTGGAGCCGGTTTCCCGGCTTGAGCTGGAGGAAAACCCAGATTCGCCTTTGCAAAGCGGTGACATCTCTGAGACGCCCCGCTGGCCTGCGCCCGCCTCCCAGGAGGGTCTGTCGTTTTGGCTCACAGGTCGTTGCTTTTCTTTTAAAGGGGCCCTGGCTGGTTTGGTAGGAAAAACAGCAAGGAACTTCCCAGGCAGGGTTCACGGGCCGATGTGGGCAGGGTGCCGGGAGCACACAGGCTGGTGGTCTTGAGGGGTCTGAGGCTGTCCAGAACGCCCACCCGCCCCACGAGGGCAGGCGCAGGCAGCTGCAGACCCTGGGTGGCAGCCGGGGGCTGAGGACATGGCACGGATGTTTCCGGAAGGGAGAAGGCGTTTCCCCCCCAGGTCCCCTGCGCCGTGGGCACAGGCGCCTTCCCGTGCCTCCAGCAAAACCAAACCCCCTGGTCAGGGGCACCTCTTCCAAGGCTCCCTGAGAAGACGGGTGGAAACGGCTGGAGACAGCGCAGCTTAGCAGACACGTGACCCGCTCTGCCTCCAGCCTTAGCCCCAGGCCCGCCCCTGCCACGGCGGCTTCAGGTGGCAGCTCCGAGGTCACTGCCTTGGGCAGCGCCTGCTGCCCCCCGTCGCCCCCTGCCGGGCACCTCCTACCCGCCCCCCCAGGCTCCTGCCTCTCCCGCTCGTCCCTCTGTGTGGGTGGCCACGTCGGTCCCTCTCCTACACGAGTCCTGTCGGGAGCTTGTCTGTCGGGGTCCCCACCCTCACCCACAGTCTCACCCAGCAGTCAGCTCTGGAGAGGGACGGGGCTGGGGGCCTGAGACCCCTCCTCACCCAGAACTCTAGGCGGCAGGACAAGCATGTCCCTCCTTTAGCAGACAGAGCCTTGAGTGGGCCACGGAGCGCCGCAAGCACGTGGCAAGGACGGGATCGGGGCCCTTGGTGACCAACGTGTCCCGGGCACCCCTGCCTGGTGAGGGGTGGGTCATGCCAGAACCAGCTTTTCAGACTCAAAATCCTGGGCTTCCTCGGGACACTCACACTGGACACCCCAGACCTTGGTGCCATGTTCACGAAAATGGTTCCCAAGCCCTCCCTCACCGTTCCCATGTGGGGGGCTCCCACTTCCCCAGAGAGCTACTGCCCAAGCCCCACTCCTCCGTGGTTCTCAGCAGAGCCTTCTCCTGCACCCCAGGCCCCTCTGTCAGGAGGACACGGCCCAGGCTGGGGTGGGAGAGAGGGACCCCCTGCCTGGGAGCAGCTCGGGCCCTACCCTCAGGGGCGTCTGCCTGGCCCTTCCTCCGAAGGCCCTGCTCAGTGCACCTTTAGCTGTTGTCCTCCCGCCCCTGCCCCCGGGAGGGCCGGCAAAACCCCAGGGACAGAGGGCAACGGTCATGCCGTTTGGGTAGCCCTCGGTGCCCGCCGCTGGCAAACCCTCCCACACAAACCTGGGAGGCAGGGCCTCTTCGGGCCCCGTTTTGTGGCGAGGTGAACAGGCATTGCAGCTTCCAGCCCTGGGCTGCAGCGCCAAGGTCCGTCCACCCAGCTGTCGTTCACCTGATGCATACAAGCACGGACGAGCAGGAGCTGGGGCGGGTGGGCGCCTGAGCCCACCGTCAGGCCCACCGCGGGATGCCCGGGGCCCGCGAGTCACTCGGGGGCAGAGGCCAGCTCCTCCCTGGGGCACAGGGCGCGAGGCAGCTCTCCACCATGGATGCTTCTGGCAAGTGGGATTTCCAGAGGGGCAGGGCGCGCTGGGGCCAGGGACAGCGCTCGCTCGGCCGGCCCAGGACACGGGCCCACCCCAGTGCACGTCCACCCTGCCGCCCCCTGCCTCTGGCGTGCGGGTCCGGCCACCCGTCAAAGCTAAGGTCTCTGCCGCGCATCTGAAGGCAGGAGCTGGGCCCGGGCGAGCAAGTGTGCCTGCCGGCCGAGGGCGGGGGGCCGGGGTGGGGAGTGGTGTCCGGGAAGAGAGCTGGCTCTGCAGCCCAGCTCCGAAGCGTGCCGTCCGTGCGGCCCTTTCTGGGTGTCAGCTTTCCCCGGGAAGTGGTCCAGCGCCGTCGTCCTGGCAGAGCTGAGCGTCCAGCGAGAGCGGAGGGTGTGGGGGACTCTATCGGTAAAGACACGTGACGTGATGACAGTGGCACGGCGGCCCCGTGGCGAGGCCCGCTTCCCGGCCCAGTGCCCACCCCTAACCCTCTGCCAGTCAAACGACGTGCAGCATCAACTGTCGCTAGGCAACACACCTTCCTCTCGGTCCCCCAGCCCCCACTAAGCCCGGGCAGTTGGGGTGCCGCTGCCAGGGGTCTCAGCCCTCAGCAAAGCCCCCAGTCGTGGCCCCTTCTTCCATCCCCTTATAATGAAGTCAAACATTACCACGTAAAGTAAAGTCAGGATACCAGCCCCCTCCCCTTCTGCGGACACTTTGATGTGTAGGCTTCTGGAACTTTCTGTGCCTTGATGGCTGGATGGCCCTCTAGTGTGTTTATCAATTGGATCGTAAAGCATTTCTCTCACTTAACACACCAGAGACGTCTTTCCATGGCGGCACACGTAGGACCTACTGATTTTAATGCCGGAGCGTTTTGCTGTGTGTGCATCATGGCTTCTGCCGCGAGGCCCCCAGTGTGCACAGGTAGGTTGGTGCTGTCTCCTGCTCTCACAAACGTGCCGCGGTGGGCCCCTTCGTCCACGTGAGCGTGACTTCCCCGTGGCCTGCCTGTTGGGTGGATCCCTAGAAGCAGGAGCTCTGGGTCCCAGCGAGCACATGTCAGGCTGATTGCGCTGCCAAACCAGCCTTCCAGAAATCTGGGCCAACCTATGCCCGGCAAAGGCTGCGAGGGCTGGCCCCACGCACCTCCAGTAGCACCGCGTCACCAACGGTGCGTGCGTCTGAATGAACATGTGAAAAATTGACGCCTCATTTCCTTGCTCTGCATTTCTGTACCCCACTGGCCTGGACTGCAGCCCACTCTGTTGGGCGGGGAGTGGGAGCTGAGGAGCCCAGACGCCCACGTGTCAGAAGGGCCAACTGGCTTGCTGCCTCCAGAGGCCGGCAGGGAGAGGACGGACTTGTGCCCCCCCAGCATCAGCACCAGCTCCCCTCCTGCCCTCCCCAGACTCCATTCCAAGTCACTGCTGCCCCACGTAAGAGGCAGCCAGACTGGCCACACCCTCAGCCCCCTCTTTGCAGATCTGTGACCGTCAGCTTGCTCTTCTATCCCAAATAAGGAGCACTGTTCCCTAGGGAGCAAATGGGCACGTGGACTGGGAGAGTGTGACTTCGAAAGCACCCGGCATGCGGTCAGTGCTCAATAAACACTTAGCAGCTGCTTCATCATCATCCCTATCACCACCACCATCATCACCATCAGCATCTTCATCCCCACTGTTATGATTCAAGTCCTAAACCCTGGTCTCGTGAATGCAATCCTACTTGGAAATAGGCTCTTTAAAGATGTTCCTGGTTACGCTGAGGCCAAGCTGGGTCAGGCCTTAACCCAATATGACTGGCATCCTTATAAGGAAAGGAAATTCAGACAAAGAAAGGTAGACAGCCACGTGCTGGAGGCAGAGACTGAGAGAGGGCGTGGACTGCTGGCAAGCCACGGCCAGAACCCTGCAGACTTCAGAGTAAGCGTCCTACCGACACCTTCATTTTGGGCTTCCAGCCTCCAGACTGTGAGACAACAAACATCTTCTGTTTAAGACAACTGGTCTGTGCTAGTTTGTTACAGAAGCCCTGGCAGGCAAAGACAACCACCATCAGAGTCACCACATCACCACCATCACCCTCATCACCATCATCACCACCTTCACCATCACCATCATCACCATCACCACCTTCACCATCATCACCACCATCATCACCATCACCATCCATCACCACCATCATCATCACCATCACCATCATCACCATCATCACCATCATCACCATCATCACCATCATCACCATCACCACCATCACCATCACCACCATCATCATCACCATCACCATCACCACCATCATCACCATCATCACCATCACCATCACCATCATCACCATCACCACCATCACCATCATCACCATCATCACCATCACCACCTTCACCACACCATCATCACCATCATCACCACCTTCACCATCACCATCACCATCATCACCAACTTCACCATCATCACCATCATCACCATCATCACATCACCATCATCACCACCTTCACCATCACCATCACCATCATCACCATCATCACCACCTTCACCATCATCACCACCATCACCACCATCACCATCATCACCAGCATCACCAGCATCACCAGCATCACCACCATTATTCATATTTCCCCTGGAGAAATCCATAAGTCCTAGGATCTCAGGCCACATGCTTGAGTCCAGTCCCCTCAATGGCCACAGGAAAGGGGCCCAGGGAGGGGGAAGATGCGCCCAAGACCTCTCCCCTGAGAGCAGAGCTGGGCTTGCACTGGCTCCCAGGCTCTGGCTCTCCCCTTGCCCATGCTTTACCCTCCAAATGGGCCTCTCCTCAGTCTTCTGGGGGCAGCACTGCCAGGACAAGGAGCCTCCTGCCAGCCCATCCTTTGTGTTTAATTGCCAGCAGTGAAGCCACCGAGAGACTCTTCCGTAAATAAACAAAACTGCATTTCTGTGTCAGATGGAGGGTGGAAAATGACTCATAGGGAAGCAGCGTTCCAAGTGTGGTGTCCTGTTAGGAATTAAGCGGGTCGGGTTTCGGCGTGCCGTCCAAGAATGCTGTGGCTCCTTGCAGGGGATGCGCCGTCAGTGTGGGAGCTGGTGGGGGGTGCTGGTCATGGCAGCCAGCAGAGCGAGATGCACCCGAAGCCTGGAAGCATCCGTGGGAACCTCGATGCCCCAGCAAACCCGGCCGCACATTGGCACACGCCCTGCGGTTGGCCTCTGCCTGCTCTCGGCGCTGGAGTGGGCGGCACCAGGCTTGGCACAGCCTCAGAGCTGGGGCCGTGACTGAGCTCCTTGTGGCCATCATTGGGGCCGACATTGGCCTGATTTGGTTCAGAGTCTGAGCCACAGGCTTGGGGGCTCTCGGGGGCTTCTTGGGGACGGCCGTTTCAGGGGAACAGCCCCTTCTGTGCCCCTGCTAGCGCCACGGTTGGGTGAGGAGTGGGGCAGCACAGCTTGGGGAGTAAAGCGAGGCCCCTCCCTGGCCCCGGTGTGCCGCGGAGGCGGGGCCAGGCTGGCAGGAGTGACGGGGCACACGCGTGTCCTCCCAGGACCGGCCGCTCGCCTGCGCGCTCCCCGTGCGGGACCTCCTCTCACCTACACAAACAGCCCACTCTACGGACGAGAAGCCTGAGGTCCTAGGATGCCCCTTGAGCCTGGGTCCCCAAGGCCAGTGTCCCGCCCACAGCCCGCCGCGCGCCCTGTCAGAGCCAGCGAGGGCTTCCCCACCACGGCCTCTCGGGACGCCGGAGGAACTGCCACGTCCCTGGCACTGAGCCGCGCCCTTCATCCTTCCGCTGCTGTGAGCCTCGGCGGCTGGAACGCAGCCAGGCGTGCGTCATCCCCACTGCGCCGTGCGCTGGCCTCCCCGGGCAGGACGCGCGCTGACGTCTACAGCCCACCCAGGAGTTGTTGCTTCTCGGCTGCCCCGGGAGAGACACCAGGGCTCAGAGGCCAGGACTGGGTCTCCAAGCCCAGTGGCTCTGCCGAGTCGTGGGAGAGGGGTCCCCAAGAGGTCCTCGGGTGACTCACAGCGAGGGCGGAAGCTTCGGGGCATTTCCTCCCAGTCCGATAGAGATGGAGATAGAGGCAGAGACAGCGAGAGAGATGTCGGGAAAGCAGATGGTTTGGCGTGATCACCCCAGACTTCCCCACCTGCTACAAGGAAGGAGCTTCTATTATTTCCATGGACACAGGCCTGGGAAGTCTATTCTGTTACAAAAAATCACAGAGGAAGATGAAAACAAACCAGCAGAGCCACTGAGCATCCACCCACGCCAAGTGCGGGCGAGGACGATGTTGAAAGCAGCTAGTGCGCGTGAAGGGGCGGGGGTAGAAGGTTTAGGAAGGTCTTCTCTGTGCTGAGTGTCACCCCCCTTCTTAGAGACTGAAGATTTCTAATGTCTTCCTGTAATCCTTGGATGCCAGACGTGGCACTGGTCCATCAATCCCATGTGCACCTGCACAGATGGAATCAGGCTACATGCGCATTTTCATGCTACCTCACATCAAAAACAGCCCTGCCAGGTCATTAAAAAGTCCTCCGCACCTGACTTCCCTGGCCGCCCAGCACGTCGCAGAGAGCCTGGCGGCTCTCACCTGGCCCCAGTGGGCTTGAACCCGCAGGCGTTCCAAGCACTTGCTCTTGTGACTGACACTGAAGTGGACACGCTTGCACACGGGTTTGTCTGCACTTTGGATTCTCTCCTTGCACCAGCTTCTAGAACAGAGGCCCCTGGCTCAGAGTGCTGAAATCCCCGCAGGCTGCCGATGGAGCGCTGAGCGGTGGACACGAATCGAAACCCCGTCCTGGAAGACAGCGACGCGGAAGGCGGCACCCGGCAGCGCGGGCAGCCACACCCAGGGTCAGCAGCTCATCTGCACCTGGCACCTTGGAAAAGTCACGGGTAGGAAACCTGCCGCCGGGGAGGGGAACGTCCGCCCGGCGTGCCTCAAGCCCCTGCCCCAGGCTCGGAAAGCAGCCTAGGGGCTGTGGCGGTGAAGTAAGCACGGCCAAAGGGGCTGGCCCCTGTTGGTGGAGACCCCTGTTAAGAACTCGCCAGTGACGGCTGTGCCGATCCCACAGAGCAAGCCGCACCCATCCTGTCCGGAGGGTCAGGGCTCAGCTGGCGGAAAGAGGGACGGGGTTCGGGGGATCCTCCCTCACACAAAGGAAGCCCGAGACCAGACAAAGCCAGCTGCGTTTGTCAGGCGGCGGCAAGCCCAGGGCCCACGCCGGCTCGCCTGACTGCGCTGCAGATGGCGACACTGCGCGGCCTGAGGGCTTCCCACCGCCGCGTGGCCGCGCCCGCGTGCTGCCCTGTCCGTTGGCCTCTGGGTGTCCATTTAAACGTCCCCTTCCTGCCCTGGGGTCTTGCTGCTGGATGAGAGTTGAGCGCCCTCTGCCAGGGGATCCGTTGCCCACCTCACCCCCTGGGAGGGGCAGGGCTGGCGTCCCTGGTCACACTTGCCCTGTTTCATGAGCCTCCATCCTCACTGCCTTAGGAATGCCCGTTCCCAAAGGCAGCAGGGACCCTTCAGGCTTACTGAGCCGAGGTGGGAGAACCGTGAGACAGCGGGGGCATCGGACCCTCGTCCACACAGGGAACGAGGTGCCAGGAGAGGCTTTAGCAGGCAAATGCTTCTCTCACCACACAAGGTGAGGGGGGCCAAGGAGAGCCAGAGGAGTCCAGGAACCAGCATGCATGGTTTTCCTGCCCTACCCCACCCCAGGTTGGCAGCCCGCCTGGCCCGCCTGGCCCGCCTGGCCTACCTGGCCCACCTGGCTCACCTGGCCACTTGGGACCAGCATCAGTTTTCAGGTGAGAAGCCATGGCTCAGAGAAGAGGAGGAGGCCCAGAAGGGAGGCCCAGAAGGGAGGCGAGGGTGTGGAAGGAAGCCCAGGTGACCACCCCCGCTCACCGCCTCCTGCCCCCAGGCAGGGCCCTCCTCCACACTGCCTCCATCTACTTTAGGAGCCAGAGGGGAAAGGTCAGGGTCAGGGTCGTGAATTAAGCAGGCTTAAAACAAGCCGTTGTGTTCATTAAAAGAGCAAACTTTGACATTGGCTTCCTGTAATTCCCCTTTTTAAAAGAAGATTTATTCATTTATTCCCCCCCTCGTTGTTTGCACTCACTGTGCACTCTCTGTCTCTGTTACATGCTCCCTGTGTCCGCTTGTCTTCGTTTAGGAGGCACCGGGAACCAAACCTGGGACCCCCACATGGGGGGGCGACCCATCGCTTGAGCCTCGGCCACTCCCTACTTGTTGTGTCTCCTTGTTGTGTTATCTCGTTGCATCAGCTTCTGGAAAGTGCTAGCGAAAGGCCCACACAAATGGACCAGCACCGGGTCCTCTGCCCGGGCAAGACGGCAGAAGGGGCAGAGCTCACGGGTCCAGTGGGGAGGTCTGCTCACAGGCCCCCGACACAGCTCGGAGCACAAAGTGTGACCCCCGGCTCTGAACGGTGACCAGAAAGGCTGGCGGCTCGGCAGGAGCAGACATGCCCTGCGTGGTGTCAGGAGGAAAGTGCATTGGAGAAGGCTTCCATGTCGCACCAGAGGCTGCGGGGAAAGCATGGTCGCCGGTGTGGCCACGCCCAGAGAGGCCACGGGCTTCAAACAAAGCTCCACGGAGACCACTCAGCGTCGGGGCCCAGGCAGACCGGGGCCTCCGGCCTCACAGCCCAGAGCAGCCGAGGGCCACGCGTGCTCTGCAGGCGCGGGGGGCAGGCCCGCCCTGGCTGCTGTCACGGAGCGTGCCCTGCCGTGGGAGGGGAGGCTCCCGAACAGCCGGCGCCCCGTGGCTGACCCCCGCTCATCTGGGGCTGCGATCAGGCCATCGGGACTGTCCCTGGCAGTGCGTCGGGAGCCGGGCTCTGCAGCCTGTGCTGAGGCCCTGACGTCAGCTCACTCTACAAAGTGCTTTTGCAGCCCTGGCCTGGTCCTCCGAGCGCCCCAGGCAGGGGGATGTTTCCAGAAGCCTGTTAGCAGGGGAGGGAAGGCGAGCTCTCCCTGCCCCCACTGCGCCTGCCCCAGGCCCCCAGGGGGTCCAACTCTCACCCAGCAAAGGCCTCCAGGCTCCCCATGTCATGCCCTCCCCCGAGCATGCCCCGCCCCCAGCCCCCAGCCCCCAAGCTGGGCTGTCTCCTGGGTGGGCTTGGGCGGACCCAGCTGCATTTCAATATGGAGACTCAAAGAACAAAAGCCCCAGGGAGCCAAAGGCCGGCACAGCGCCCAGCTCCGTGGGCCTGGGGGACGGCGCTTTGCAGCACGAGAGCTCCACGGGCTCACGCGATGTACCCAGCACCTTTTCTACCTGTTTCATGTCGGTCTTGGCGCAAATGGCCAGACCACCATGATTCCAGGTGCTCCTTGTGACACAGTTGTGGGTTCAGGCCGGCGCTGGGCAGACACGGCTGTCTTGGCAACACCTGGCAGTGCCGTCGTGGCCTCCACATTTAGGGAAGGAAGGTGGTCTATGGAGGCCAGGTGTAGGTGCTCCAGTTCTCCACTGCTGCGTAACAAGCGACCCTGAGACTTAGTGGCTTAAGTAACGCCCTTTGTATTGCATGTCAGGCTTCGGCAGGTCCGGAGTTCAGTTCCTCAGGGTGTTGATGAAGGGCCCTGGGTGGTTCACGGAGAAACTGTCCTGTGACGAGCGTTTTCTTAGGGTCTCCTTGGGCGTGTGGGCAAGAGCTCCGCAGGGTTTATAATGGGGCATCGGATGCAACCGTCAACATCATAAAGTATCGCCAAGTTGCTCTCCCGTGAGTGTGAAGCAGTGCGCGACCCTGGTCATGCAGCATGGGCATCCTTTGCCAAGGTCATCTTACATCTAGAGGAGAGCGCGCTGTGTGGCGGGCAGGTGGCGGAGCCGCAGCTCCCGTGGCATGGTGGGGTCTGGAGGGCGAACCTGGGTTTGCGGGAGGCCAGGCTTGGCAGGCAGCTGGGGCAGAGGGACCCCCAAGGAGGGGCACATTTGGGGAGGGTGGGCAGGTGGCCCCCACTCAGATGAGCTCACAGCGTGGGGTGGGGTGGGGTGGGACCACCGCGAGGGGTGCTGGGAGGGGGCTTCCGGCTGATTCCCCACTGCAGGTGAGGGGGCGTAAGGGACGTTAGCAGGAGCAGGGCCAGAATCCCTTAGAACGAGGTCAGCAAACACGTTGCTTGCTGCTACATCCCCCCTCCCAGGGTCATAGTGTCACCTGTCCATCATGGAGACCCCACAGTGTGGCAGGCCAGGCTGCACAGCCTGCAGGAGGGGCCACTCGCCATTCAGATCCAGTCGCCTCATGGATGCAAATGAGCCAGGTGTCAGGGGCCAGGTGTCAGGGGCCAGGTGACATGGGCCAGGTGACAGGGGCCAGGTGACAGGGGCCAGGTGACAGGGGCCAGGTGTGAGTGGGCTCACAAGGTGCCAGGGACACACGCACTCAAGCCAGCATGGAGCTGTCTTCTGTGTTCCTGAAGCTTCTGGGTGGTCCGTGGAGCTCCAAGGGCACCGGGGAATGCTGGAGTTTGGCAGCAGAAGGGCCTCAGGGAGGACCCGGGGCAGCCCACTCGCTAAGCTTGTGAGGAAACTGAGGCCCAGAGGGGTGGGCCAGCCCAGGGCCACACAGCTCGAGAGCCAGGAGCGAAGGGGAGGTGGGCGTGGGGGCGGGGCCGTGGGGACAGGCTATGGGACTGTGGGGAGGACGCTGGCGTGGGGAGGAGCCCGCCTGGCGTGGCCAGGCTGGCCGAGGGGCTGGCGAGTGCTCTTGGGGGGTCTGCCTGTGTGGAACATTCTATTGCTCTCGCCGACCACACCGGGTGGGGTGCACTGAGGCCCAGGCAGGGCGCTTGGGGCCCCGGCTTCCTGGGAAGGGCTGCCCGCCCTGCACTGCACCGCCCTCTAAATGGGAGGCCCCGCGAGCCCACAGACGGGGTGGGGGGCCGCCCACCCCAGACTCCCAGTTGCCTTCGGGGCTCTCGCCCAGAAGCACCAGCGCCAGCGCGGCGGGGAGGGTTTCCCACATGTGGAGCTCCGGGGGCTGCCCAGCCTTTGACATGGGGCCGGGGGTTTCAGGGGGGCCCGGCACCTCCTCCTGTCTCCCAGCCGGGCTGAACCGTCAACAGGATCTTGGGGCTGGGGGCTGCCGTGGCCAGAGGGCACAGGCTTCCCTGCTGCCAGCGGCACCGAGCTGGGGGCAGCACACAGGGGGCCCCGTTTCGTGCTTCTCTGCGGGGGACCCAAGCTGAGGGCTCGATGCGTTTAGGAGGAAGGTTCTTTCCTCCCAGCAGACCGGCAGCGAGGCGAGGGGCACTGGGGGTTCTCTCCTGGTCACCGTCTTTGGGGACTGATCCCGGGCTCCCCTCCAGGTTTTCTCCCACCGGGCCGCCCTCCCGGGGGCTCTGGAGTTACCCTGATTTCCTGCGCAGGAAGCAGACACCTGCACTCTGGGCGCATGACCCCCATCGATGGACAGTGCAGCGTCCTGGGGGAGACCGGGCAGCTGGGCTGAAGACGGGGCCGGGGCTGGCCTGGGCGGCCTCAAGGCTGAGCTTTTCTCTCGGGGTGGGGGTGCAGGGGAGCCCGCAGATCCCGGCACGGGCTAAGGGCGGGCTGGGGAGGAAGTGCCTGCGGACGAGGGAGCCCCGTGAGGCTGCTGCCGTCGGAGGGTTGCTCAGGGCAGGGGCGCCGGCCAAAAGGGACTCAGGGTGGGCTTGGCAGGAGCACGGGGGCCAGGGTGACTCCACAGGGAGGCCAGGAGGCCAGCGGGGAGAGGGGAGAGGGCGTGGGTGTGGGCTCGACCAAGCTCCGCAGCAGGCATGTGGACGCTGGAAGGGAGGTGGAGGTGGGGAAGGGGGCTGGGGCTGGGGACAGAGGCTGTGGGGCAGCCCCAGAGGGGTCCCAAGGGGCCCTGAGGCTGTCAGAGAGGCAGGTAAGGGGAAAGGAGCAGTGAAGGAGATGAAGACGAGGTCAGAGCCACCCCTCACTCACCGCTGAGCTCTGGGCCCTTCTTTCACCTTCGCCCCAAATCCCTCAAGGTGTGAGGTAGGAGGCGGGGCTCTCTTCCCAGGTGTATTTCAGATTCCTGGAGCCCCTCAGGCCTAGAGCACCTGGGGGCATCTAATGGAAAGCACCCCCAGCTCCCCCAGGCGTTGTCATGGCAGCAGCACTGATCAGTCGCCACCCTGTCCCCGCTGAACCTCGGCAGAGCCTCAGAATCCTCGACTCACTGTCCAGCAGCCCCTGGGGGTCAGTGAGAATCAGCACAGGAGCTGAAGTCGCCGATGGGCCTCCTGCCCGCTGCCCGGCACAAAGCAGAGCAGGGCGTCGGCTGCCGAGGCCAGAAGCCAGACTATCCCACATCCTTCGGGCTCCAGGGGTAAGCCCACAACCCCTTCCGCATCTTGTTTCCTTCTCACTCGAAGTCATGTGGATGGAGGAGGAACCCTCAAAATACAAAGTAGATGGGGAGAGAGCAGGGTCTGGTGGGCTGTTAGCTTTTCCATGGTATTCTGGAAAAGTCTTGCCTTTGGGGTCATACACACAGCAAGGACATCCCAGCTCCCCCACCCAGCAGCTCTGTGCCCCCGTGAGGTCTTTCCCTCTCTCTCCTCACATGGAGCTCCCCACTTCACCCACTTGTTATGAGGAGGCTGCATTCACCTTATTCTTAAATAGAACACAAAGTTTAGAAAAGAAGAGGAGGAGGAAAAGGAGACAGAGAGGAAGAAGGAGGCAAGAGAGGGAGAGGAGAGAGAGAAGGGGGGAGAGAGAGGTGGCTCAGAGCAGGAGCGAGGCAGTGCCACAGCAGACTCACACCCTTGCCGTGGGTAGTCCCTGACCCACTTCCGGAACTCTCCAGCAGCCAGTGAAAGGAAGCCATGGTTGTTACAGAGTGAAGTGAGATTAGGAGGTGCAAAGTCGCAGCCCAGACAGCTCCCCATTGGTGCCCTACTCCCACCCCCAAAGCTCATTGTTATTGTGTTTCTCTGTTGATTCTGCTTCCAAAGTAATTCATTGCTGCCCTGATTTTTATTATTTCTTTTCTTCTGCTTACTTTGGATTTAATTTGTTCTTCATTTTCAAGTTTCCTAAAGTAGAAGCTTAGAATACTGGTTTTAGATCTTTCTTCTTTTCTAACATATGCACTTAGTGCTATAAATTTCCCTCTAAGCACTGCATCCCACAAATATTTGTGTTATATTTTCATTTTCATTTCATTCAAAATATTTTTAGTTTCTCTTGAAACTTCTTTGACCCAAGTGTTGTTTTGAAGCATGTTGTTTAATCTCCAAATATTTGGGGGTTTTCTAGCTATCTTTCTGTAACTGGCTTCTTGCTTAATTACATTGTGGTCTGAGGAAATCCTCTGTGATATTCTTTAAATCTGTTAAGGTGTGTCCATGACTCGGGATGTGCTCCACCTTGCTGAATGTTCCCTGCGAGTTTGAGAAGAATGTGGATTCCGTGGATTGTTGAATGGAGTATTCCACGAATGCCAATTCAAGCCACCGATTGATGAGTCACTCCATCGCCATCTCTGCTGGCATTCTGCCTGCTGAATCTGTCAGCTCCTGGCAGAGACAGCCTCTGACTATAATGGTGCATTTGTGCATTTCTCCTTGCACTTCTATCAGTTTTTGTCTCATGTATTTTGACCCTCTGTTGGGTGGCACATACATTCAGGATTGTTTGGTCTTCTTGGAGAGTTGACCTCTTTATCATTCTGTAATGCCCCTCTTTATCACTGGTAATTTTCCTTACTCTGAAGTCTGCTTTGTCTGAAAGTAGTTTAGCTACCCCGGCTTTCTTTTGATTAGTGTTAGCCTGGTATATCCATCCATTTACTTTTAATCTATCTGTGTCTTTTTATTTAAAGTGGGTTTCTTGTAGACAACATATAGTTGGGTCTCGGATTTTTATTCTCTCTTGTCATCGCTGTTTTTAATTGTATTTGGACCATTTACATCTAAAGTGATTACTGATATTGTGGATTAATATCTAACATATTTATAACTATTTGCTATTCATTGTCCCAATTCTTTGTTTCTTTTTTCTTTTTCTTTCTTTCTTTCTTTTTTTTTTTTTTTTTTCTTTTTCTTTTTTGCCCTCTCTGGCTTTAACTGAGCATTTTATATGATTCCATTTCCTCCCCTGTTTTAGCAGTTAAATTTCCTTTAAAATTTTTTTTAGTGGTTTCCCTAGAGTTTGCAGTATATATTTACAATTAAGCTATGCTCACTTTTCAAATAACGCTATCACACTTGGCACTTCACAGTAGTACAAGTGCCTTGTAACAGACAGTTTGATTCCTCCCTCCAACCTCATACAAGTCTGCTAGCATTCAGTTCACTAATCCTTGAGCTATAATCATCCAATAAATTGTTGCTATTATTATTTGGAACAAACTGTTATCTGTCAGATCAATTAAGAATAAGAAAAATGAAAGATTTCATTTTACCTTCATTTATTCCTTCTCAAATGCTCTTCCTGTCTCTCTGTAGATCTGAGTTCTGACCTATATCATTTTCCTTCTCTCCAAAGAACTTCTGTCAACATTTCTTGCATGGCAAGACTTCCTCTGTTTTTGTTTGTCTGAGTATTTTTTTCTTTCACTTTGAAAGGATCACTTCACTAGATAAAGAATTCCAGGTTGGTGGGTGTATTAGTCAGGGTTCTCTCGGGAAACAGAATCAGCAGGAGATATCTGTGAATAATATGGAACTCTAAAAGAGTCTCTCACGCGACCGTGGGGACGCACAAGTCCAGGTTCCTCAGGCAGGCTGCAAACCAGGGGCTCCGATGAAAGCCCGGTGAAAGGTCGCTGATGAGTCTCTGGGAGAAGTTGCCTGTCCAATGACGAGCTGGGAAATTCTCTCTGAATGTTGAAATCACTTCCACTCTTAAGTCATTCAACTGATTGGATAAAAGCACCACCCATCGATAATGCCATCTCCCTGATTGATGCAGATGTAATCAGCCGTCCACGCAGTAAACTCACTGGTGATCGAAGTCCACAAATGCTCCCGTATTACAATTAGCCCAGTGCTTGCTGGAACAAACACCTGGACACAACTACCTGGCCGAGTTGACACATTAGCCTAACCATCACAGTGGGTTTTTCAACATTTTAAATATTTCGTTTCACTCTCTTCTCGCTTGCTTAGTTCTCAAGAGAAGGCGGATGTCTTGTCCTTGTTCTCCTGTAAGGTAATTTCCCCCCTGTGCTTCTTTCAAGATTTTCTCTTTGTCTTTGTCTTTATTTTTCTGGAGTTTGAATAAGAGATGCCTGGGGGTAGATTTTTTTGGTTTTGTCCTGCTATCCATGTCACTGAGATTCCCAGATCTGTGGTTTGGTGTCTGTCAATAATTTTTGAAAATTCTCAATTATTACTTCAAAGATTTTTTCTGTTCCTTTCTTTCTTCTCCTTCTAGTTTTCCCATTATACTTTTTGTAATTGTTCCACAGTTCTTGGATATTTTGTTTCATTTCTTTGTGTGTCTTTTTTCTCTTTGTTTTTCAGTTTGGAAATTTCTGTTGACATATCTTCAAGCTCACTGATTCTTTCCTCAACTGTGTCCAGTCCACTGAGACACCCATCAAAGGGATTCTTCATTTCTGTTATGGTGTTTTTCATTTCTAGTGTTTCCTTTTGGTGCTATCTTAGAGTTTCCATCTCTCTGCTGACGTTACCTATCTGTGCATAGTGTCCACTTTTTCTACAAGAGCCCTTAGCATATTAACCACAGTTAATTTAAATTCTAAGGCTGAAAATTCCAAAATCTCTGCCATATCTTAGTCTAGTCCTAATGTTTTCCCTGTCTTTTCAGACTGTGTTTTTTTGCCTTTTAGCATGCCTTGTAACTTTTTGTTGAAAGCCAAATGATGTATGGGGTAAAAGGAATTGAGGTAAATGGGTTGTTAGTGTGAGGTTTAGTTTTGCTGTAGCTGTAGGTATCAGAGGCCAGACTTTCCACTGGAGCTCTTGTTTTCCTCTCCCCTGTTATCCTTTGGTTTCCCTAGAGACTCCTTCTTAAATGGGAGCTGAACCTTTTGTTCTTTCCTCCACTCCCTGTTATCATACCAGAGCCCAGCTGGTGTGGAGGCAAGGAGGGGAGAGGAGGCTCCTGTTATCCTGTGATGAGAACTCAGTCTTTCAGCAGGCCCTGAGATGGCCGTAGGTGAGACAAGGATGCTGCAGAGCCTGGAGTCTGGAAAACCCACGCTGGTGCAGTTCTGGCAGAAGTTCCCTGAAGGGCAGGTGTTTGTTATGGAGAACAGACAGCTCTGAGCATATTCAAAACAGTTCCTTTTACCTTCCCCCTGCTGGAAGCACAGGGAGCTTTTACTCTGATCTTCACGGGGGTAGCTAGTAGGGGTCCTGGAGGTAAAACTCACGAAAGCGTGGGGGGCCCTGAGGCTGAGCCCAGGAGTTCTTCCCTCTCAAGCCAGCCCGTGTGCCATCTCTCTAATTATCCCTACCTGATGCTGGCCTGAATGGTGGTTTCCCCTCCCAGTAGCTGAGCCCTATATCACCCGCATCCCTGGTCTGGGGACAGCAGCTTGTCCTGCTACCCCAATGCTCTAATGGACCTAAGAAGAGTGGCTGAGTTTCTGATTTTCAGATTTTTTCTGGTGGCGAGGACAGGAGTGACAGCTCCCAAGCTCTTTATCTGTCATGCCAGAAACTGGAAGTCACACAGGTGGCTTTTGAGCATTTGAAATGTGGCTAGTGGCTTGGGTGTGAATTTTTTATTTTACCTGATATTAATTAATGTTAATTAATTTTAATTTAAACAGCCACTTGTGGCCAGTGGCTACTGTTTTGGGCAGTGAAGACGTAATGGATGAACGTGTATATTTTGGAGACACAAAGACCTGGGTTCAAATCCTGGCTCCACCACTTCCTGGCTATATGGCCTTGAATAAGCCACTTCACCAATCTGAAGTTAAACTTCCTCATCTCAAAATGGGGGAAAGAATAGCACCCATCTCATAGTGTCATTAAGATGATAAGCTAAGCTTTGTAAGAGCCTGGAACATAAAAAGCAGTCCATAGATATTAACCACTCTCTCCACCCCATGCTTTATCAGATTTCAAGCTGTATCAGTCAGCCAAGGCTGTGTAACAAATAACCACAAAACCTCAGTGGCACACGTCAGTAAGCATTTATTTCTCACTCACTCATCTGCAGTCAGCTGGGATTCATCTGCTCTGGCTGTGCTCAGCAGAGCTGGGCTCCAGGAGTGGATGCACATCAGGGCTGCCCCACGGGTCTCATTTTCTCTCCATCCAATGTTCCAGTCGGGGCTTGCTCTCCTCATGATAAGGCCAGAAGCTCCCAGAGGGCCAGTGGAAACGCACAGTTCATCCACGCCCACCCACACTTTACCGGCCCGGACCAACCTCAGTGGGGCCGAGGGGTCTAATCCTTCCACAGAGCTTGGCAAAAAAAGCTGAATATTTGCTGAAAAATCTTATCTTTCATGCAAACTTATGTTGATGAGTGTGTGAGTTGGCCTTCTTTATTATAAAAGTTGGCACCAGCCCCTGCTTGGCAGGGACGGCAGGGCAACTAGAAGAGTGAAAAGAACAGATTACAGCATGGCTAAGGGTCATTTTCCAAAAGGCTTCACCAAAACATTGGCTCAGGTTCTCCTCCTGCTGATGAAACTCCTGAGTCCTGGAAGGAAGGCAGATTTTGCAAGAGAGTGACCGGTCAGCTTATTAGCGGACAGAACGCCTGCCCCACATGTCCACCCAGGGCTCCTCTGCCCCTGCAGGCTGCTGGAGGTGACCTGGCGCTCGTCCGCCGACTCCACTTCTGTTTATTCGGCCTGTTCCTGCTTCACCAGGAATGATTTCAATTTTTTTTTTTTTAAAGATTTATTTATTTATTTATTTATTCACTTATCCCCCCCGCCCCCACTGCTTGCACTCTCCGGGTCAGCCAACCACGCCGTGCGGGCGGGCCTGCCCCCACCAGGAGGCCCCGGGAACCGAACCCGGAGCCTCCCATATGGCAAACGGGAGCCCCACTGATTGAGCCACAGCCGCTTCCCCAGGAATGATTTCAATTTGTACCCTAATCCACTATCGTTAGAACCACCTGGCAGCACAGCCCCCAGGAAGGACCAGGGGAAAATGGCGCCTCTGTCCCCATTATCCTTGGATGAGGCCAGGGTGGGAAAGGTGGGGTGTTGGAGCAGATTGTGGTGTGAGCGCCGAGCCTGGGTTTCTGGCTGCAGTGCTGAACTTAGCAGCCGAGAGCATTAAAAAAGAATTTTTATTATTCCATTCCTACTCGTTCTTTGATGCCCAGTGGACATCTCTGGGGATGGAAATTCCTGGCTCCGTCTCAGGTACGTTTAGCCGAATGGCTCTCCGCTCCCGTGGTCCAGGCCACGCTGCCTCCGCGTCCCGTGGTCCGTGCCAGGGGGTCTCTGAGGAGACGTGTGTCTGCGCGTGTTGAAGGACCCAGAAACGCTTGCCCACCTCTCCACAAACCAGACTCGCCCGGCCCAGCAGGCCTCCCTGGGCGGCTCTGCGTCGGCGTGACCAGCCCCTCTGCCTTTTCCCACCCAGACTCCTCGCCGTGCACGGTCGCCCCGATGCCACAGAGCACGCCCCAAAGGAGGGCATCGTGCCCTACTGTTAAGAAAGGAGAGGCGGAGAGTCATGTGCCTCGGCCACACCACGCACAGAGGGAAGGAGCGAAAATGCGGCAAAAGGCTAACAGGCCATGGACCCAGCTGAAGGGCTGTGTCTCCATTTTTCTTAGGTTTAAGTTTTCAAAATGGGAATTGGGGGGAGGAGTTTTTAAAATAAAAATTAACAAGCATTTTTTTAGGGGTGGAGGCCTTTTCTGCGCTTGTCAAACTGGAGGCCTAGGATCCGCCGCGCACGTCCCACGCCCCACAGGCGCCCTGGGGTCGGGGCCCAGCATGTCGAGAGCAGACAGGCCCTGGTGTGGGTGTGCGGGGCGGACACTGAGCTGGAGCCCTCCCGTGTAGATGCCAGCAAGCTAGTGCCCCCCACCGCGGCCGTGCCCCCCACCGTGGCCGTGAGCTACCCGTGTCAGCACTGTCTGTTTGGGCTTGGTTTGGTTTCCATAGAATCAGGGGTGTGGCCCTTTACAGTCTCCTCTCCACCCACCCTCCTGGGTCCACACCCCAGAGGTACATCTCCCGACACACCTGGGCAACTTCTGGCACTTTGGATGAGACCGCAACATATAGAATCTGGGAAGTTCTGCTCCACGTCCTCATTCCACGGGGAGGAAGCCGTGGCCAACTCCCTCAACCCCTCCTGCCTCAGGACCTTTGCACATGCTGTGCTCTCCGGGCTGGTCCACCCCTCACACCTGCAGGCTTGGCCTTAAGGTCCATCCACCCCGAAGGCCCCCTCAAGCTCCTGGCCAAGACTGCCGTCTGCCCTGTCCGCCCAGAACCACCAGAAGCAGCCGCCACAGGGACCAGTGCACTGTGACAGGTTTGTGGTGGATGGGAGCTGGGAGGTGAGAACGTCCAGCCACGATGCCAGTCTGGCCCTGGGGAAAGAGAGAGGGAAGGAGGGCAGGGGAGGACCACCTCCCTGGGCTGCCAGAGCCCCCCAGGGATGAGCCCTCCAGCCCCCGCGGCCCCCAGCACAAGCCTGCTGTGCTCCCTTGCTGTCAGGGCCACCCTCAGGGACCCACCTGGCACGGACACTGCCGTGGGTTTGGGGGTCCAGGCGGCCGGGGAGGCTGCCTGCCAGCTTTGCCCCCCATAGCAGCAGGGCTGGGTGCCGTTCCCTTGGCCGCCCACCCTGCCCTGCTGCCCACCCGGGTTGGCACAAGCCTCTCACCTACCTCCTGCCCGGCAGGCTGTGAGCCCAGGAGCGGGGCTGTGCCAGCCTTGCCTGGACACAGCGAGTGTAGGAAAAACACCTTCCGAAAGGACTGAGGTCACGGGGACGAGCGCGGCGCTGCGCTGGCAGGGCCCTCCCCCCACGCCCCCTGCGCCTCGGGAGCGCCCCAGGCCCGGGGAGGGCAGGACGTAGAGGGGGCACGGGAGTGCCTCCAGGAGCGGCAGCTGGGGAGCCCCCCACCCCGTGGCCGCGCCGGGCTCCACGGGCCCAGGTCCGCGCGGGCGTGCGTGTCACCCGCAGGCGCTCGGCCAGGGGCAGGCAGAGCGCGTCCCTGGCCCCGCTGAGGCCGCGGCAGGCGTGAGCGCGAGCGTGAGCCGCCGCCTGCCAGCTGCGGGGCCCCAGCGAGCCGCCGGCCTGGCCGACCCCACATTCCATCGCTTCACTCGGAAAGACCTGCAGGCGGCGTGCCAGGAGCCGGCGTGTCCAGCCTCGGGGCGGAGGAGCGGAGGCCGCGTCCCGCGCGCCAAGTCCAGCCTCGCGCGGGGGCCGGGGAGGGAAACCGAGGCTGGGGGCCAGGCCCAGGGCTTCGCGCTGATGGAGAGCTGAGCCAAGGGCCAGCCCGGCCCCCGGGCAGAGGCGGCACGGTACACACAACACACACAGCACACACACCTACACAACACAACTGTGCCCACGACACACCCACACGTGTGCACACAAACACACAGCACAGATGCCTCACAGGCACACACCACACACTGCACACACACACACAACGCATGTATGCACAAAACACACAACACAAATATACACACCACACAGAAGCACACACATACACACAGCACACAAGCCACGTATACTCACCACACACGCACACGACACGCGCACACACCCCAGCCCGCCCCTTCGCCGAGGTCGTTCCTTTCCACTTCCCACCGGAGGGGCTGGGGCAGAAACAGCTGCTCTGGTTGCAGAAGGAAAACCGCTCCCCACACTTAAGGAATAAGCAGCCAGCAGCGCCCCCAGCCTGCCCCCCCGCACACAGATGCGGCCGCAGCCTCCCCGCTGCCCGGCTCGCCCACCGCAGTCCAGCACAGCCCTCCCCGCCCTGCTGGCCCTCCCCTCGCGCCTCCCGCTGCCCACTCTCAGGCCAGGGACAGGCTGGGCGGCGCCCGCCCCCACTGGCTCGGGAAGGGAAAGGCGGCCACCTGGGGGGGGCTGTTGACCCTCAGCTCTGCCCCTCGCCTCTCTGAGCCTCAGTCTCCCCCTCTGCGAGACAGCCAGGACCTGGGTCCAAGCCCCGCTGCATCCTCACCCTGGGACCTGGGAGCGTGTTGCGGGGACTTGCCAAGGGGGTGGGTGGCACGTGCTCAGAAAGGCCTGATAGCGACCGATGTGGCATCGAGGAGAGGTCGAGGGGCGCTTGGACAGTGGACGGGGTCGCGCCAGGGAGTGCAGGCCACCCTGGAGCAGGAAGGCTGGGCGGGGACCCTCGGCGAGGACCATCCCCCGGAGCTGCAGGGCCACCGGCCCTTCCATCACCTTGTGCCAGCCCTGCAGGGCCCATGCCGGGCCCCTGAGCCCCGGGTGTGAGGCGACGAGCCTGTGCCGGGGGAGCCACCAGGTTTGAGGTCGTGCGCTGCAGCATCCCCGGGATGTCCATGTGACCTTGGGCAGGTAGCGGGTGCTGGGCGTCCGCTTCCCCACCGTCCACCCTCCTGGGGTGAGCAGTGAGTGTGACATTCGCTCTGGGGCACCGAGCAGCGGGCGGCACTTGCCTGCAGGATGTAGCCCTCCTCACTCACGCTCGGCCACCAGGCTCGGGCCGCACAGGGCAGCGGGACAGGGCGGAGAGAACCAGGGGCCCAGACAGGAGCTCCCCCTCCCCCTGCTGGCCGGGGCCTCCAGCGAGGGCCGCACGGCTCGGCCCTCAGTCACCCCGTCCGTGACACAGAACGCTGGGTACGGTGTCTTCCGAGATGGCGCTCAGCTTGTCAGCCTGAGATGGAGACGGGGCACTTGGAGGCCACGTCCCGAGGGTCTTCCCCTCCTTTCTCCCCCTCCCTGGGCAGCCGCAATGTGGGAGATGCCCCGCTCTGGCCTCGGACGCCGCCCAGCTCAGTGGCACCTCCCACTCCTGCCCACTGCAGGTTTCCGTCCAACTGCAGGGCCCGGCCGGTGCAGCCTGGGCGGCCAGGAGGATGCAGCTTCTCCCGTGGGGATCCTGCTGAGCCGAGACTGATGGCCTGGTGATCCCAGGCAGCCCTCCGACAGAGCTGAAGGATCCAGCAAGAAAGAAACCAGGCTTCGGGCCAGGCAGCCTGAGAAGGCACAGGGCGGGAAGGGATTCTGCTGAGCTGCAGGACATCCCAGAAGCACCCGGAGATGCCAGGAATGGCCCAGAAAACTCCAGTGCCTTTGGGGTACCACACACCCAACAACTCCACGAGGCAGCCAGAGGGACCCTCACCTCCCTCAAGCAGCTCAGGTCACCTGGGCTCGTCCGCTCCTCACTGAGCACAGCCCAAGGTCCCCCTTCTGTGGCCGATGAGGCCTCTTCTCTGAGCTCAGTCCTGCCAGCTGCCCCCACGACCCCCATATGCCTCCTTCATGGAGTGCAAAGTCGCCCGCAGGGTCCTGCCCCAGGGCCTTTGCACGGTGGTGCTCACCGCCAGGCCCATTCCGGCCTCAGCTCAACGTCGCCTTCTCAGAGCAGCCTTCCCTGAGCACCCGATAAAGCAGCCTGTCTAGCTAAAAGCTACTGGGAGCAATTTACTAGAAATGGGCTGGCTTTACAACGGGGATTTATTAGGTGAAGCGCCCACATCAAGGCATCACCAGAAGATCCTCCTCCCGAGCTGCACCTGGGTGCTCAGGCCTCTGGCAGGGCACGACCGGCAGCAGGGCTCGCCCCGGGCTAAAGTGGCTTCTCTCTCAGCTTCTGGGGGCCTCCGTCTCTGCAGCTGTCTTCTGTGCCTGCAGCTCTCTATTCCTCTGTTTCTAAAGGACTCCAGGAAGAGGATTAAGACCCACCCTGGGTCCTTAACAGAAGTAATTTAGTCAAAAGGTCCTGCCTACCACAGGTTTACACGCACAGGGATGGACTGGCTTTAAGAACAGGGTTTTCTGGGGCCCAAGGAAGCTTCCAGCTGCCACACATCTCCTTCCCTGGCTTCACCTCTCATCACTGCTCCCTACTTGCTCAACTAGAGACCAGGCTTCCGCGAGGTCAGGGGCCTTTGTCCAGCCTGTGAGCTGAGCCCTCAGCAGAGGACACACCCGGCAAATGCTCATGAATTCCGTTGTTGAACGAATAAATTGAACGAAGGGATCAAAACCCGAGACGGCTCCCTGGTCAGCCTCCCTCCCTGCCAGCCCCCTAGGCATCCTGTCCCACGGGTGCGAGGACAGCAGGGGCCGTGGGGGGCCCAGTCCCACCGGCTCCCTGTGCACCAGCGCCTGGCGGATGGCGCCTTTGTGTCGGGGAGGCTGCCCGCCAGCACCAAGCCAGGACGTCTGGGGCCGTTCGTGGGGCCTTTAATACCCCAGGGCCTGGCCCCCTGGAAGTTCTCTGGAACCCTGAGGCAGAGGGGCCGCCTGGGCCTGGGCCAGTGGGTGCCGACACAGGCCAGTCTGCCGGGCCCGGGGACCCTGCCGCGTGTCCACTCGTGGCTGTGGGCCCCGGGCAGGGGCCCTGCCCCGCGGGCATCACGACACCTCCTGGGGGCTAAGGAAGGACACGGGGTGAGGGGGCCACACACGGCCCGGCCGGCACAAATGGAGTGGCAGCTGTCACTCTCACGCACCAAGTCATCTGACCCTCCTTGAGTTTAATTTCCATTTCCAGCCTCCCGGGAGGAGCGGGCTCCACAGCGTTCCTCGCGGGCAGGTCAGACAGGGCCCCTTTCATCTTCCCCAGACCCACCCACCTCTGCCAGCTTCAAAGGCGGCCTCCCAGGGCTGACATTCCAGGACCCGACGGGCAGCCAAGGTCAGAGAGGAGCTGTAAGGAGAGAGCCCCGGGCTCCCCACGGAGGGCACCCGCCCCGGGCTCCAGCCCCCTTATCTCCTCTGGGCTCCTATGGCCTCTGGGCGCGGAACACAGCATTCCCCAGAGACTGCTACGCGGGGAATGTTCCCACAGGGCTGGGGCTGGCGGGGGCGGGCGCCCAGGACTCGGGACAGAGCCGAAGCCCTTCCACCTCGGCCACGCCTGGGAGCGGCCGACCGCTCGGCCCCGCCAAGCTTGTTTCTTAGCTAAAAATGGGGACCGCTGTGCCCGCCAGGGGGCTTGCTGTGCCGGCCGTTCGCGCCCTCTGCCTGGAGCCCCAGAGCTGGGCGTCCGGCTTCTCGGCCGACTGGCACGTCGTGGCTTCGGCCCCTCCTCTGCAGAAGGAAGGGCGAGAACAGGGGTCCTTTAGAGGGTGCTCCGGCTCCGGGCCCCGCGCCACCCGGGGAGGGCGCTGCTTCAGCACCCACCTCGCAGACCGCCCCGCCGTCCTCGGGACTGCCTCAGCCGCAGGTCGGCAGCCAGGCATCTGTCCAGGCATGGGCTGGCCTTCCAGAACCCCGCGGAAGCCAGGGAGGTCCGTGGTATGGGGCGGCACCCAAGGGCCTGGCCCAGGGGGGAGGGAGAGCCCTGCAGACGTGGCTGTCGCCCGCAGAGCTAGGCGCGGACGCCGTGGGGGCCAGAAGAGGGGAGGCTTCCCGGAGGCGGTGGCGTCTGAGCCGGACCTCGGGTGACACGCAGGAGTGCCCCCGGGAGGATGGGAACGAGGCCTTGGGCGGGCTCCCCACAGGGCTGCCGGCGTCGGCACTTGAGAAGAGATGCTGAGGCTCCGCCCCTGCCCTGGGCCACAAGGTCCCTGGGGAGTGGACAGGTGTCCCAGCCCGGCCAGCCAGGGCTGCTGGGGCAGGTGCTGCCCACCAGCTGGCTTGGATCGCCAGGGCTCGTCGGATCGTGGTTTTGGAGGCCCGAAGCCCCGAACGGGGACGTCGGCCGCCTCTCCTGGGCTGCGGCTGGCCCGGCCGCCCCGCTCTCCTCTCCGGCTTCTCGACACCTGCTGCCTTCTGTCCCTGTCTTTGAAAAGCCTCTGGTCGTTCGGCCGAGGCCCGCCCTGGTTCCGCTCGGCCTCCACCCCGACTGGCCGCGGCACATGCAGAGGCGCGCTGCGTCGGCCCGTGCCCCCGGAGCGCGGGTTCAGATGTGCGCGTGTCTCCTGTGGGGGCGTGCCCTGCTCCCCAGACCCTCAGGCCTCTCCCAAACCCAGGGTCTACATTTGGACGACTCCAGTGGAAAAAGGAGGCAGGTGGGGGGGGGAGGAAGGGGAGGCCCAGAAGCCAGAAAGGGTTTGGTTTCAGTTAGCTACAAGCCGACTTAAAAGCATGCCAAGTATATTCTGAGGCCGTGTGGAGTTGTTTTATTTCCCCATCCACATTTGTGGGAGATCATGATTTAATGAATCCTTTTGTTGATCAGGCAAGAAAAAAATGTGCCGCGGGTTTGAATGTTTCCCGGGCTGTGTTGGTTCTTAAGTCAGAGGCTGAGGCCAGGCGTGCAGACGAGGGCGGCGGAGGGGAGCGGGTCGTGAGCACACGAGTGTGTCGGAGCAGATGGGGCGGAAATGAGAAGCCTCTCTCCCTCCAAGTGGCCTTCACCGCCTCCCCTGGGCTGCTCAGGATGGCCTATGAAACTTTCATTTGTCCCAGGAGGAAACTGAGGCACAGAGAGCGCGAGCGGGGGCGATCCTGGGCTCCTTGCACGGTGATTCCCGTCCGGCCTGGGGCTGCCCAGCGGCCACCCCGCTCGCCCCCCACACCCACAGCCTCCCGCCCCGCGGCCCCGCCAGGCATGGGGAGAACAGAGGAGGCTCTGTGAGGAGGCCCAGCTAAGCAAACAAGGGGAGTCGGCCCTCGGACCACCGGGCCCCGCCCGCCGGACGGTCCAGGCGCAGGGCAGGCCTGGCCTTCCCGCCAGGCCTCCAGCCAAGTGCCACGAAGAGAGTGCTCCGGGGCTCGGCACAGCCGTCCTGGACCATCGTCCACAAAACCACACACATGGGCACAGTGCACCCCCCAGCCGCCCCCCACCACCAAGACCCCGTCGTTCCCAGCACCCCAGGGCCCGCCCGAGCCCCTCCCACGCAGGACCCTCCCCAGAGGCGACCGCTGCTCTGCCCTCTGCACCACGGCTTTGCATTTTCAGTCCACGGGCTCACACAGGCCGTGCTCCGTGGCCGGGCCTTTCTGGGGGCCGTTTCTGTGACCCCCCGGTGTTAGGGCATGCAGCCCTCTGGACTGTCTGCTGCTGTGTAACATCCCACCGCGTGGCTCCAGCGCCCGTCATCACCGTTCAACTCTTTTTGGGCATTTGGGTTGCTCCCGGTGGAGGGCATCACGAGGACGTTCTAGAACATTTCCCTGGCGTGTACGTGTCAGCCCGTTTCTGTTAGGCCGTCGCTGGGAGAGGACTCGCTGGCGGTGGGCGTGCCCGTGAGGCTGCGGGGATGCTGCCGAGCAGACCTCCAGCCCGGGTAGCAGGTCCATCTCCTCGCCAACATTTATATCGTCTGTCTCTGTGCTGTGCGCTGTTTGGTTTTAGATTTTAGTCACTCTGGTCTGTGTGTAAAGGAATCTCATCGTGTTTTACTTTACATTTCCCTGTTTCCTGATGACATTGAGAACTTTTTCAAACATTGTTGGCCTCGGGGTGTCCTCTTTTGCATTACAGCTCTTCAAACCTTTGCCCATTTATCTAAGATGATGCATGTCCTTTTCTTGTGGATTTTAGGTTTTTAGATACCAGTCCTTTTTTGGTTAAAAAAAAAAAATCATTATAAATATATACTCCAATTCTGTGGCTTGCATTGTCTTTTCCTTTTTGTCCAACATTTTATTATGAAAATCTTCAAACATATAAAAAGTGTAAAAGAATTTCATGGTCATCACCCATCTACCTACCACTTGGAGTCTGCAATTAACATTGAATAGACTTGCCCTGCATCTACAATTAACATTGAATAGACTTGCCCTCTCATAATTCTGTCCATCAATCCATCTTATTTTTTATACATTTCAAAATAAGTTGCAGGCACTAGTGTACTTCTCCCAATGTACTTCAGCATACATATCATTAATCAGAGCTCAATATATTTATGGTCCTTGCTTTTATTTGTGATAAACTACAAGCAGTGAAATGTATAGATCTTACGCATGCCGTTCGATGAATTCCAACAAATATCAACCAAAATGTCGAGGTCTAGATGGTGCCCTCGTGCCCCTGCCCAGGATATCCACATCCTTCTCCCCACCCCTGGAGGGAATGTGTCCTGGATGATTCCATGGGTAGAAAGTTCTAGAACAGACAAAACTAATCTGCACTGGGGAAGTCAGAACAGTGAATGGAAGTGATTTCACATTTCCGTGGTGATTGAGGATGTCGGCATTTTTCATGTTACTTGGCCATATAGAAATTTCCTTTGCAAATGGGCTGTTCAAATCTTTTGCCCATTTTTGAACATTTGTCGTAGTTACTCGTTTTCTTAATGTTGCTGACGTCTGATGAGAACTCGTTTCTGATGCTTATACAACCCAACTTACAGTGTTTAGACGGTGCCGCTTCCTGTGTCTTCAGAGCCCTTCCAGTCCTCAAGTGGTGCAGCTGTGCGTCTCCGTTTTATTTTAAACGCGTTATAGTTTCAGCGTTTCCTTCCAGTCCCATGGTCCATCCTGAATTAATTGTGGGGTGTTACACGAGGTAGGAGTGAGATTTTTTTTCCTATAGGTACATCCAGTTTTGCCAGCACCGTTTGTTGGAAAGACGGCCTCCACTGCTTTGCTTTGGCACCTTTGCTGAAAACCAAGTGCCTCTATCAGGGCAGGTACGTGACGTCTCGGCTCCGTGCCCTTCGATTGACCTATTTACTGATCCTCGTGTCGGGACCCTGCTGTGTGGCTTCTGTAGCTTTGGAGTCAATCTTGAATTAAGGTGGTACCAGACACTCCACTCGTTTTTACTTTTCAATGTCGTTTTGGGTATCCTTGCTCCTTTACATTCCTGTATCAATTGTAGGCTCAGCTTATCAATTTCCACCAAAAAAGAAATTCTGATGAGAGGGTCATTGGAATTGTGTGGCTTTAAAAATCAATATATGCCTCTGGTTTCCACATGGGATACGGAAATCTGGCGCACGCATGGCCCCATCCCCACCGCCATCCGCCCACGTGCTCGCTGCTTCCAGGGCCCTTCATCCCACCCCGAAGGCCTGAGCTCCCATCTGGGATCGTTTCCCATGGGCAAAAATTTCATTTAGCGCTGCTTGTGGCGCAGGTCTCCTGGGTTGACAGGTTTTGGGTTTTTTCCCAGCACTTTAGAGACGTTGTCCCACTCCTGTCCAGCTAGGCACCCGGGATTCGAGCCGTGACCCCCCACCCCGGTCTTTGGTGCCATTTCTCTCTGCTGACTTCCAAGCTTCTCCCTCCAGCTTTGGCTCTCAGAAGTTTGACTATGACCTGCCTGGGTGTAGTTTTCTTTGTAGCCCTCTTCCCTACAGCTCAGTGTGTTTCTTAAATCTTTATCATTTTACCTTTCGCATTTAGAGCTAAGAGTCATCTGGAATCGATTTTTTGTACCTGTGAGGTTCAACATTTCAATATTCACTTGGCCCAATGCCACTTATTGAAAATGCCATCATTTCCCCGAAACAACTGAGGGGCCCCTTTGTCATGAACCAGGTGCCTGGACGGGGGCTCCTCAGTCTAATTCTCTAGTTTCATGTCAACACAGCTGTTTTCATTACTTTAACCTCACAATAAGTCGCTGTTTCTTGCCGTGTGAGCCCCCTAAACTTTTTCATCTTTTATTTTGTTGTAGCTATTCTTGTTCCATTGCATTTCCCTATAAATTTTAGAAGCAGCGTGTTGATTTCAGAAAACCTGCTGGGATTTTGATTGCAGCTAATCCATAAACTTAGGGAGAATAGAGTTTCCAGCCCCTAATCAGGGCATACCCTGCTTTTCCTGAGGTTTGTTTAGTTTTCTGCTTAAAGGACTTGCATAGCTTCACGAGTTTAACTGCGAGATAGTAAATGTCTTATGATGTTATTTTAAATGGTATCACTTTTTAAATTTCACTTTCCGAATTGTTTGTGGGGGCATTGAAACTGCGCTGTCTTGGGGCCCTGAGTCAAGTCCCCGCCCTGTCAGCTGTTGGCTGAGTAACGCTAGGCAGACCTCCAGACCTAATTTCCTTCTCCGCAGGCTCCTCTTGTGTCCACGTGGCTCTGATTGTCTTCTGGGGACTGGCCTCCCCCATCTCACCCCACCCCCAGCTCCGGGGGTGGCCCCTGGCCTCCACCATCGACAGCAGCCCTGGTGAACCCCTCTTCCCAGGCTGTCCCGGGGAGGCAGAGCCCGCTACTGCAGACAGCCCTGGGGTGGGGTGGCGCCAGCGCCGGGCTCTCCCCTGCCACGAGGGGCTTCGCAGCTGCCAGCCACGCCATCCCTTTCTGGTGCCGGGCCGTTTGGGTCAGGCTTTCTGTCACCGGCAGCCCAGGAAGCTCCGTGGGGGCAGCCCGGCGGTTTCCCTTGCCAGACTTGGAGCCCTTCGCAAGCAGGAGCCGTGGCTGGGCGAGCGAGAGCAGCGTCTCACGACCAAGGGGGCACAGCCTGGAGTGCGGCGGCCCAGGTGCAAGCCCGGTTCCCACGTCCTGCCACGCTCCCTCGGCAACTCACCTCCCGCAGTGTTCCTCGGCTGCCGTGTGTGAGATGGGGACGATGGTGGGGATTTAAAACTTTGCAAGGTAGAAAGCATGAGGGTCCGGCCAGTGGGCAGCACACAAGCTGGTGTTGCCCAATACCTTCCTGCTCCCGACGGCTGCGTAACAAATGACCCCAAACAGCTTAAAACAGCACACATGGATCACCTTCCAGGGCTGGAGGTCAGAAGTCTCGGGGGGCTAAGCTCAAGGGGACAGCAGGGCCGCATCCCCCTCCTTTTCTGCCCTTTCCAGCTTCTGGGGGCCGCCTGCTGTCCTTGGCTCGTGGCCCCTTTGTCCATCGCCAAAGCCAGGACGCTGGCTGAGTCCGTCCCACGCTGCCCTCTCTCTGGCTCTCTCTCCTGCCCCCTCCAAGGACCTGTGCGATCACACTGGCCCCCAGCGACCCAGGGTCCTCTCCCACCTTGAACGCCTTCCCGTCCTCCCGTCTGCAAAGTGCCTTTAGCCAGCAGAGGGGCGCCTCCCAGCTGCTGGCGTTAGGACCTGGGTGTCTAACTCAGGGCCCCGAGGACAAGGGGGCAGGGGCTGGGCCTGGGGGCTCGTCTAGTCAGCTAGTCTTGTGCATTGCAGACCCCCACAGCCGGGCAGCTCCCCACTCTCAGCTTCGGCCTCGAGCCTGGCCCTGGCCACTGCTCGCGAGGACGCGGTGCCAGCTGCTGCACAGCTAAGGGAGCACAGCTGGCATGGAGAGGGTGGGGCAGGGGGCACCAGGATCGGGGGGCTGCTGCGCCATGGACCTGATCCCCATCTTGGAGTATCTGGGTTTGGGGCCTTGGGGGTCCTAGGAGGTGGGGGGACTTCTCCCTGCTCCTGCAAGAGGCTCCATCAGAGCAGCTGTAGTGGGCTCCCTCGCTGCTCAGAGGGGAAGCCCCTCCTGGAGGGGCCCAAGCGCAAGAGCCTGCAGAGTCCAGGGCCATCACACGGCCCCGGGCCCTGGTACCCCACAGGGGGGTCGTGACAGTTTGAAAAGAAACACGGGGTGCCTGCCCCCGCCTTGTGGGCAGGGGGTCCCACTCAGGGGTCCCCGAAGGATGGGAGTGGCTGCCATTCAAAACAAACGTGTCACTTACCTGGGAGCAGACGCTCGAGGGTCTTTATCAGGGTTTCCCACAGTGCGGCTTTCACAGCAGCCTCCTCTGCCTCCCGGGAAGCCGCCCAGGGGGAGAATCGGCCGTGCCTCCTCCCCGTCCTCCCAGGGCTGGGCAGCACCCTGTCAGGCACACACGGGGGGGATGGCCACCGTGCCCAAGATAGGAAGAGCCAAAGAGGAAGCAGCTCAGGCAACAGCCAGGGGTGGGTGCCGGCGTCTGGAGGGGGCAGAGAAGGAGCATTCCAGAAAGAGGGAGCAGCGGGTGCCGGGTCTGGAGGTGACGAAGCCCGACTCCCCCGAGCTGCGGGGAGCCTTCTGGGTGGCCTGGGGGCTGAGCCGCCCAGCCTGGCCGCAGGTGGCAAGGGCAGGCACATGCCTCGGTGTCCACCTGCTCATCCCCTACAGCCACGGACGTGGCCTCACGTGCACAAGGGGCTCTCCTCCCGGGGCTGGTGAAGGGTCTTGGGATGGGAGGCTTTCCCGGATTATCCAGAGACACCGATGTCACCGAGCATCACTGGAGACGGCGAGGCAGAAGCAGCGGAAGAGCGTGGCGCTGGGATCGGGGGTCGGCGTGGTGCAGCGCCACGTGTCTAGCCGTGCGGCAGCCTCTAGGTCTGAGAAGGCTGCTCAGGCCACTGCCAGGGCTCAGCCACTGAGGCCCGTGTCTGACCTCTGCATGAGTCAGCCAAAGGGGCACTGATGCAAAACACCGGGGGCCCCCTGGCCTTTAGAGAGGGCATTTATTTGGGGTAGAAGCTCACAGTCACCAGGCCTTAAAGCATAAGTGTCTTCCCTCACCAAAGTCTGTTGCCACATGTTGGAGCAAGACGGCCGCCGGCGGCTGCCGGGGCTCAGGCTCCCTCTTCCTCTCAGGGCCCCTGGTCCCAGCTTCTTCCAGGATCAGCTGCAGGCTGGGATAAGTCCGCCTCTCCCCGGGGACTCGTTTCTCTCTGGGCTCAGCTGCCCTGCTCGCTACACGTGGTCAGCTGTAGAGTGTCAGGTGAGCAGCCCCTCTCTTCCCGGGGCCTCTGCCGTGTGTAGCGTGTCGGCTCCTCCGTGTGTGCACTTCCCAGGCTCCAGCTCAAATCGCCAACTCTCTGCCCTGCCCTGTCGTTTCCTCTGCGAGTCCCCACCCCACCCTCCTCCTGACACGGCCCAATCAGAGCCCTAATCATAATTTAATCACGCCCAGAGGAACAGACCAGTCTACAAGCATAATCCAGTATCTGTTTTTGGAATTCATAAACAACGCCAAACTGCCACAGCCTCCGACCTCCAGAGCTGTGACCGGAGGGCCCTGTGGCCCTGCGCTCACCCCACGCCCTCTGACACCTCAGGCGCATGGGGGCAAAGCCCGGCCGGGGTGGGCACGGGGGACGCCCCGGGAGGCCGTGGCCAGTGGCGGGAGGGGCCCTGCCCCCGCTGCAGTGAGCTGCCCCTGGTGACCGTGGCGCCACCGCGACTTGGTGCTCATGGACAAGCCAGGGTTTCCCCGCGTCGCGTGTATTTACATATTATCCAAAATCTCATGCTCTGAGCAAGCAGGGACCAGAATCAGCAGCTCTGGTGGTGGCACGCAGAGCCACGTGCAGACAAGGCGGAGCTGGCTCCTGCGGCTCCTGCCACGAGCGTGAGGACCGCCATCGTGGGCGCGTTTTCACCAGCGGTGCTGGCGGGCGTAGCGCCGTCAGGGCCTTTGCCTCCCGAGGGGCAGCTGCTGGTCTGTGACCCTGAATCAAACGGCTGGCCGTGGGCCCGTGGGCCCGTGGGCCCAGTGACGGAGGAGGACGACGTGGATGTGAGCGGCCTCCGAGCCGGGAGAGCTGCGCAGCGTGGCGCCTCCGCCGAGTGGAGCACGGGCGTCCTGGCGGCCAGAGCAGCTCGTTCGGCGCTGCACCCCCAGGGGCTTTGGGGCCACTGGGAGCTGGGGTCTGGGTGTGCGGGACGTGAGGGGCGGGCTGGCGGCCCAGCAGGCTTTCCTCTCCCAGGCCGCGCCCCTTCGGCACCTGTGCCCCCTCAGCGCGGGGCCACAGAGCCCCACATCCGGCTCCCGTTCCTGAGGGGACCGGAGGCCCCGGGCGGCTGACAGCGGCTCTCTGAGGGGCTCTCGGCGTCTCCCAGGCGGCGTGTCTAAACCCGGCTGGCAGGGAGCAGGTGGAGGTGCTGCCGGCCGAGGGCGGCACTTGGAGAACCGCTGCCCAGGCCGGGGCCCAGGTGGCCCAGCCTCGCTTCGAGGCCTCGCGCCTTCGCCTCCTGGCCCAGGGCTCCTTGAGCTGGTGTGTCACGTTCAGCTCTTTGCCTGTGAACACAGAGCGCCTTCCCCCGGCAGGGCGGCCCCAGCTCCCGGCCACTCGGCGAGCGCGTGCTGAGCAGCCCCCAGCTGCAGGAGCCAGCCGTGGCTAGCGGGATGCGGCTCCTGGCTCCAGGAGGTCCAAGTCCAGTCGGAGAGGCGGTCCCCGAAGAGCTACCAGACCGTGTGGGGAGTCGGAGGAGCAAGGAAGGGAGAGGGCCACGGAGCAGCCGTGGCGGGCCTGGCCTGACTCCGCCTGGGAGGATGGAGAGGGCTTTGCGAGGAGGCGACGCTGGCGCTAAGCCTTAGGGGAGGCGCTGGAGAGCAGGGCCCTAGCGGCCACGCGCCGTCCAGGCCAAGGCGTGGCGGGATGACAGTGGGGCCCAGGGACTGTTCAGGAGCTCAGGGCGCACCCGGGACAAATGACCCTTCCACAAAGGCACGCACACTGGCCCCTGGAGCGCGCCCCGGCCATCCTGCAGACCCTCCTCCCGCAGCAGCCCCCAAGTGTCCAGCAGGTGTGGCTCCCACTGCCCTGGCTCCCAGCAGGCGACCCCTCCTGTCCTTCTCGGTCACTGCCAGAAGGCGTGTGGCCCCAGGCCGCTCGCCAGCCACACCCGGAGAGCGCTCTCTGCTCCAGCACACGCCCGCACACACCCGCACACCCACATACACCCCTACACCCACAGACCCGCACAAACCCGTGCACACACACACACTGCACACACACACAAAAGCACACACCCACACACACGCACAAACCTGTGCACACACACTTGTGCACACACCCCCACACACACTCGTACACACCTGCACACCTGAACACAACCGCATGCACGCACACCCACAGACCCACACACCCGAACACACCCGCACACACCCATACACACATGCACACCCGCACACCCACAGACCCACACAAACCTGTGCGCGCACACACATGTGCAAACACACACCCGCACACACACACACCGCACAAACACACCCATGCACACA
>JAKSZT010010873.1:343923-376658 GCA_026826555.1 Tolypeutes matacus | reverse complement strand
CCCAGCTCTGCCGGCGGCGTCCGTGCGCTGCGGGCTACCCCCGCGTGCACCAGCCAAGCGCAGCCCCCGCGCCCGCAGCCGCGTGCCCGCGAGAGCTCCGAGCCGGGGACGGCGGCGCGCCGGGGCGCCTGCCCGGGTCTCCCGGGCGCGCGGCCCGCCGCGCCGGGGGGGCTGCGAGGAGCGGGGGGCTCCGGCGGCTCATTCATTGCGGATCGGCGAGGGCGCTCCCCGAGCCCCGCGCTCTGGAGCGCCGCCGCCTCCTCCGGGCCGCCCCCGGGCGTGCGGACCCCGCGGCGCTCGGGGGCTCGGCTGGGCTGCGGGCGCGCCGCGGCGGGGGTCTTCCAGGGCCGCCCCCACCACCACCACGCAGCCACCGAGCCCCCGCCCGGCCGCGCGTCCCCGCCCGCGCTGCGCGCCAAGGGCGCCGGGCTGGAGGGACCCGTGGGGACGATGCGCCCCGCGCGGCCGCGGCCGGAAGGGAAGGCCGGCAGACCCGCGGGACTTTCCGCTGCCACCCAGGCCCGGTCCCTGCACCCTGGGCCCCGGGCGGCGCGGGGCGCACGCAGCGCGGAGGGCAGTGGAGGCCAGGCCCGGCTGCCAAGTCGGCGGCTGCGGGCGGAGCCCTTAACTCCTTCCGGACCGCCGCCGGCGCCGGCGCTGGGAAGCCGCCCCGAGAGCGAGATGCCGTGGGCCCCGCGGCGGAGCGAGCGTGCCACGTGGTGCGTTTCATCCCGGCAGGGGGAGGTAGGTGGGAGCCCGGCTGGGGATGGGGGCCGGAGCCGGGGAGGCTCTGGGCCTGGGCTCTGCCGCCCAGCCCCAGGGCGGCACTGACAGCCGCCTTCCTTCCTGCCAAGTCAGGCCGTGGGGACAGAGCCCCCACCTGTGCCCACAGTGTCCCGGGTGCCCCCGGCAACAGCCAGTCGGACCGGCCCCTCCCTCCGGGCGGTGTTCATTCCGGTGCGGGGAGCTAGACGCAGGCAAGGTGGGCAGGTGAAATGCTGGCTGGGTGGCGCAGTGAGGCAGCCCTGTGGACACGGCACCCTGTGTCCAGCCTGGCAAGTCCCAGAACCACCGGGCAGAGGTGCCGAGAACTGCCCCCCTCACCCCCGGGTGGGAGGCGCGGAGGTTGCTCGAGACGCTAAGAAGGCCAAGGCCGCTGTCTGGGGGGACAGGGGAGGTGTGCACCCCCCCACCCCACCCCCGTGGAGCCCTCAGCCTGGAAAGTCCAGGGACCAGCTGCAGCCCCTGGGTAGGATGGAAGGAAACTCAGAGGTCATGAATTTTCATCACCCCCAGACCCCTGAAACTTCCTTGAATACCCTCAGTGACAGGGAGCTCACTCTCTGCCAAGCAATCCACGGTCCCACCACTTGAACACATTCAAGGGTTATTCAGAGGCTACAGAAAGGTCGTAGAGAAAGCTCCGCTTCAGGCTGAGCCCAAAGCCCCCTACCCTTGTCTCTGCCTTCCTTGGTGCCGTCATCCCGCGGCAACGCGCAGCTCGTCAGCTGTGTTTTTCACACGGCTGCCTTTGGAAAATTCTGAGCCTACGCCGTCCAGGCCCTGCACCTTGTCTGCCCCGACGGCCCGGGCCACACACCTTCCTGCTGTCCTCCTGTGGCAGACGTCCAGTGGCTCCACCCCCGACGTGTTCGTGGACCCCGGAGTGGCCTGGCGGCAGAGACCCACCCTCACCTCCCTCCTGGCCTCTTGCCATCGAGGGTGCCAGAGCCACAGATGCTCCTCTGGGGCCCGCCCCGCCCCCGTTCTGGTCTCAGCTCTTGGTGGGGTTCAGTTGCGCCGCCTGCTTCCTTGTTCAAAATGTGGCGAGGACGATGGGGATGGAGGTGCAGCGGTGAAGTGAGGGGACCCCAGGAACTCAGGCCGTGTGGCCCCAGACGAGCCACCCAGCCTCGGAGGCTCGGTTTTCCTGGCAGGAAAGAGGGGAGACCCCCCAGCACGAGCTGCTGAGGAGCAGAGGCCGGGATGCGCTTCGAGCCCTGCAGGTGTGGGCGCGATTCCACAGGGGGGGGCTTTGGAAGACAGAGAGCCCTTTGGAGGGCACAGGGGAGAGACAGCTAGACGCCCAGGGCGGAGGGAGGGTGGGGGGCGGTCACCCAGCCGAGCCAGGGCAGCCGCTCGCTGGGCGCCCCCTCCTCAGGCACACAGCAGCTCCCGGCCCAGCCACCCGCTTGGCTTTGGCCCCATGTGGGGAGGGGAGTCGCGAAAGCTCCCCCAGCCCACCCCCCTGCTCTCCTCAGGTCACTCCGTGGACCCCAGTCCGCCCCTCCCGCCTCCTCGCCTGCCCCCGCCGCCCCCACTGTCCCCCACGTCCCGGCCCTGCTCTGCCCTCGCTGCCCTGCCCGCCTCCCTCTCCCCGCTTGGCTGTGGTGCATCTCACCCACCCACCCCTTAAAGATGAGGCCCGGCGATGCCCCGCAGGCGCTGGCTGGGTGGCCTGGGGTGTGGGGGCCGGGCCCTCTGAGGACCCGCAGCCTGACGTGGGCCTGGTCTGCTCACCCACTCCAGGGCTGAGCCCCTCTCCAGGGCCCACCCAAAAGCAGCCAGGCCATGTGAGGAACTGAGCCATGACGGCCTGGGGGCTGGCCGGCAGGGATCGGCCCAGCAGTCTCTTGGGCGCTGTGGGACGTCCATGGCGTGGCCCAGGGCCTGCGCCTCAGCCCTCTGCCTTCCGAGTTTATTCTGGTCGCCCTCCACGGCTGGTGGCAGATCTGTCCTCGGCATCGAATCTCCCCATTTCCCTGGGTGGAAGGGAAGGTGGGCTTTCGACCACAGCTGGCCCTGCGCGGTTGGCCAGGAGGGGCACTGCTCAAGGGTGCTCAGCCCAGGCTCTCTGCACCCGAAGGTACCCGAGGCGCCCGTCACGGCCCCGCCGTGGCCGTGTGCGCTGCGTGTGGGCCCGCCCTCACGCCCGAGAACTTTGTGCACACCTGGTCACGCGTGCAGGCTGAGGCTGCCCTCCAGGGGCCCCGAGAGCAAGGCAGCCTGCACTGCCGACGCGGGATTCCCTCCTCCCTCATCAGGTGCTGTCAGCCGTCCAGTGACGTCCAGGATGTCACTCTCGGAGCTTCCCCGGCCCGGTGCGCCAAGCCAGTTCTGGGGAGGGTTGGGGAGCAGGGAGGCGGGGAAGTGGGGACCCACCCCACGGGGGCCTGGGGACCCTGGGGCCGGGCTGCGGCCAGCACAGCGGGTCCCGGGCTCCAGATGTTCTTCGGAGCCCGGGCCCCGCCCCCTCGCGGGGTGGCTTGTCCGAGGCCCTGACAACCAGCAGCGAGGCGTGAGCGGCGTTCGGGGCCGTGACCCGCCGTGAAACTATAGGCTCCGTGCTCGTGGCTCGTCCGCAGGCTGCTGGCATTGACGTGGCCTCCGGGAATTGCGCCGTTGTTTAAACAGAGGCGGATCTGGAGAGGAAGAATTCCAAATACAAGCTCCATGCACGGCCCACCGGGCAGCGGCGAGGAGGTGGCGAGGGGCTGGGCCTGTGCGGGAACACCGGGGGCTTCCCTGGGACCCCCTCCCCACCCTGTGCTCCCTCCTGCCGGCGCTTGAAGCCAGGGGTCAGCGCTGCCTGCTGCCGACCCGGGCCGAGGCTCCCCCACCTCTCATGGGCGCCCTGTGTCGTCCCGCTCTCGCCTCCCAGGTGAAAGCGCAGGGGCTCGGGCCTCAGGGCCCTGGGGTCATGCCCACCCAGCCCACAGGCCAGGAGCAGAGAAGGACCCTCTGAGCCCCAGTTTGCATTTCAAAGGGGCCTGGTGGGAGCCCCCTTCAAGGCTGTGTCCCCAAACGGCCGCCCCACTGGATCCCCCTGGTGCTCCCCAGAGAGGGCTGTGGAGTGGCTGAGGGAGGAGGGGGCTGAGGGAGCGTGGCTGATGGGTGGATGGATGGGCAGACGGGCAGGTGAGCGGAGAGTAGGTGGACCAGCCAAGGGAGGCGCGAAGGGGGAAGGGGCCGGCCCAGAGCCGCTGCCCCGGCCCCGGCCCCTCTCGGCTGCAGCTGGAGCCAGCAGCACAGGGGACACGCCGTCCCCCGGAGCCTGCTCACGGCCTCCGTCCTGTCTCTGGGCCGCCTCGCGGAGCCGGCTTCCCCGCCAGGGGCCAAACAGAGGACACATTCACGAGCAGCCGCCGAGGCTCCCGGACGCTCCTGGCGGGCGACGGCCGCCTGCAGAAGCCTCCCGAGCGGCCTTTTCCGCATTCCTCCAGGGCTGCCCGGCCAAGGTGGCCAAGCGTAAACAGGCCTGCGCCTGGCCGTGAGGCCGCCGGGTGCTGCCCGCTGCGGAGGCCGCACGGGCCTGCTCTGTGGTCCCCGCGGATGCAGGGCAGGCGGCCGGCGCGCGGCGTCGGGGCCAAGACCGTGCTGGGGAAGGTGGGGGCCCCAGGGCCGGGGTTACCGCCTGGAGGAGCTGGCCCCGTCGGGAGCGGCCGCTGCGCTGTGCCTGCACCGGCCGTGCGCAGCAACCTTAGAAGAAGTTTGTGAGCTCAAGCGTCGCGACATTCGCTCTAAGCGGACGGTCCAGCGGGTTCTATCTGGTCGCAAGGTTGTGCGGCCATCGCCCTCCATCGCCCTGAAGGGAAGCCTGGTACCCCGCTATCATCGCCCCAGCCCACGGCAGCCACCCATCTTCCTTCTGCCTCGGGGACTTGCCTGTCCTGGACGCTTCCCGGGACCGGGCGCGCTGACGTGCGGCCTGTCGTGTCCGGCTGGAGGTGGGACGAGGACTCCACTCCCTTTGGTGCCCGGAAGCAGTCCCCAAGCGGCCGAGCCTCGCTTTGCTTACCCATGTCCTTGACGGCTTGGGCCCACCTGCCTTCCGCCGCTGGGAAGAGCCACGTGGGCGCCAAGTGCCGCGTGGAAGTGCGTGTTCGTCTTGCTCGGGCAGCTGACGCTGCAAGGAGTCTCCCATGGCGGCGGCGCCGTCCGAGCCCCCGTGGGTGAGGAGGCCGGGCCTGGGGACCGGGAGGGGTGCCTGAGGCCGACGCGTCCTGCAGGAGGCTCCGTCCCGCCGACCGCTGCCCACTCAAGGCGTCCGCTAAGCCGGTTCCCAGCTGCCTGCGAGGGTCGCCCTTGTCTTCCTCGAGCACTGCTTGAATGAAGGGAGGCCGGGTCACAGTCGGCGAGCCCCCCGCTGCCAGAAGGGAGCACTGCTGTCTTCCTCTCAGAGGGCCCTGCGCCCTTCCTGGGGGGCTGGGAGTGGGGGCAGGAAGTGGCGGGCACTTCAGAGGCCCTGGCCCCGGCTTGCAGCCAACACTCGCGCCAGCGGGACCGCGCCTGCCGTGGCCCCCGGGGGCCGGGGGAGGGCGGGGGCTCGGCGGGTCCCCAGCTCCAGAATGCACAGTTGGAATGACACCCTTGCGACGTACAGAAGCCCCCGAGACGGGAGGTGCTTGCCCAGAGCCCTCGCAGACGGGTCAGAGGGTGTCTCAGGGAGACACGCCGGGTGGGAGAGCAGGGGGGCGGCCCACCTCTCCCCGCTGGGCCTGGACCTACGCTGCTAGCCCACCGTGCCCCTCACAAGCTCACGCTATCTATCTCGGGCGCAGGCTGGCAAAGGGACTGTAACTGCGCCAGGCCCCGGGGCAGGGGGGCCGGATGGAGAGAACAACCCGCTGGGGGTGGGGTAGGGAGGCCCCAGAGGAGGGCACCTGGGCTGGGGTGGGTGGAGCCGCAGTGGGGGCAGGAAGGTTGAGGCGGCCGAGGGAGCCCATGGGGCGGCGGGGCCAGGCGCGCCCCCTCTCCTGGCCTGCTCCCGCGGCCGCCAGCCCAGGCGGGATGCCAGCTTGGCGCCCACCCCTTGGTGCCCGGGGCTCAGGGGACTCCACAGGAGAGCCATGGCCAGCTCCCCTGGGAGGGAGACGGTCCCATACAGGCTGAGGTCTGCAGGGGCAGTGGGACCACCCCGGGCAGGTGCCCCCTCCCCACTGGTCCTGTCGCCGTGCACCGTGATGGAGAGGGTTGGGTGGGGCTGGGTGGGCACGTCGCCCCTGCAGAGCTGCAGGCCTTGGTGCACCTGGACGGGGGCTGCTGCCGCCCATTTGCAAGTGATACCGAGAGCCGAAGGACATGCCCGGGGCCTGTCCTGGTGGTGCCGTGAAGCGGAAGCCAAGGGGCAGTGCCCAGCCTCAGGGTCAGGCACAGGGGTGGCCAGGGCATGTGGAAGGCAGGGCCAGCCTCACCCCCCTGGCTGGAGAGACCCCATTAAAGGGCCAGAGTTCCAGCGGTCCATGGGTGGCTGCCGTGGATGATTTGTCTTCAGGAGAAAGAAAGCAGGAGCCCAGAGCATCCTTTGTGTGCACGTACATATGTGTGTGCATGAGTGTGCACAGAAGCATGTGCATGTGTATGCACGTGTGTTGTGTGGGCTTTGTGTGCACGTGTGCATGCGTGTGTGAATGTGCTTGTGTGTGCCTCTAGGTGTGGGTGTGCACATTTATGTGTACATGTGTGAACGTGTGTGCACTTGCAGGCATGCACGTGTGCGTGTACACGATTGTGTGTGTGCGCGTGGGCGGTGTGAATGTACGTTGTGTGTGTGATTAGAAACAGCCCCGAAGGCAGCAGAGCCTTTGGCCTATCATCGCCTGTGCCTGGGGCACCATGTCCCCCTTTGCTGTCCTCTTTCCTCCTCTGGGCATGGGGGGCTCAGCGGTGCAGAGGTCACACCAAGTGTGGCCACTCGGTGACCAGGCCTTTCTGTAAATGGGTTGCAGGGGGGACCCGGGCTGAGTGCGGGAGCCTGGGCAGGGCTGCAGGGGGCCCGGGTTGAGTGCGGGGGGCCGGGCAGGGCTGCAGGGGGACCCGGGCTGAGTGCGGGGGGCCGGGCAGGGCTGCAGGGGGACCCGGGCTGAGTGCGGGGGCCCGGGCAGGGCTGCAGGCGGACCCGGGCTGAGTGCGGGGGGTCCGGGCAGGGCTGCAGGGGACCCGGGCTGAGTGTGGGGGTCCGGCAGGGCTTCAGGGGACCCGGGCTGAGTGTGGGGGTCCGGCAGGGCTCTCGCTGTCACTGCATTGTCGCCGTCGTCGTGCCTGCCTCGTTACAAAGCCTTAACCTCACTTCAAAGGCCAGCGCCAAGCACTCCCTTCTCCAGGGTGCCACGAGCCTGGGGACGGTGGGGTGAGCGGGTCAGTGGGCGGAGGGCGCCCGGGCTTCCACGTGCGGCCAGCCCAGCCTGGCTCAGGCGCGGGTCTGCGCAGGTGGCAGTGGGTTGCCGTGTCAGGGACGGTGGGCTCACCACCCGCAGGTTCCGCTCAGAGGCAGGGTGGGGGCAGTCCCCCCAGCTGGGCCTTGGGAGGAGAGGGGTTCCTTGTCTTCAACACCCAGACGGCCACGGGGCCAGGCTGGCTGAGCGCAGGTGCCCTGTCGGGGCAGGCAGTGACTCGGCCTTTTCAACCCCCATCCCCTCCCCTGGTGGCTGCCACTGGCGGGGGCAGCCCAAGTCCCCCTGTGGCCCCCCTGCCCTCCCATGGCTTGGCCACACCCACACCTGTCTCGGTCCCAGGTGTCCTCGTGTCCTTCCCAGGAGCTTCCTGAATGCATCTTCTCGGCCCCAGCGCTCCCCCTTCCTGCAGGGCTCCCCTCAGAGACCTGGGGAGCAGGTGAGGTCGAGGTCAAGGTCACAGGACAGGGCTCTTGTGAGGAAGATGGCCTCGGCGGAGAGAATAGTCAGGAGTGTGAAGAGACGCCCGCGCCAGAGGGCCAGGGTGGGAAATTCCCGCTTTTTCGTGTGTTTTGTCTGGTCCCCCCACACCCTCGGAGCATGAGCTCACGGGCAGACGTGAGGCCTTGAGTCTCTCTTTGGAGAGGTCCTCGGGCGGGGTGTAGCTCTAGGATCCAGCGAGCCTCCCCCAGGCCTTCGGGGATTCGCTCCACTGTCTTTTTGCGCCCCGTTTCCAGTGAGGGGACTGTCCATCTAGTTCGCACTCTTTTGTGGGGGCTTTTGTTTCTCTGAAGCTTTTTAAGATTTCTCTTTGTCCTCGGGCTTCCGCAGTTCTCTGGGGAGTTTCTGCACACGAGCCGCGTCTCGGTTCGGGCTCGTACTACTCAGACCTCAGTGGTGCACACGACAGGGGAGAAGCCTGCCACCCACGGGATCACGTCTTCCCGGACCCCGAGCGGTGACCGGGAAGCCACGCTGTCTGGCACCGAGCCCCGCTCCCCTCACCCCAGCATCCGCCCCCAGCACCACCTGCGCTCTGGAAAAGGCGCAGCACCCCGGGGCCAGGCTTCCCCCAGCAGCCCCCGTTTAAACTGAGAACTGACTCGAGGCTCCGGCTGCTCCCGGTGGGACGCCGGCGTCACCTCGCCCGGCAGCCCCTTAGAGCAGAGCGCGTGTGCTCAGAGGCGGTGTGAGGAGCCGCTGAAAAGCCGACGTTACGCGGGCAGCGCCCAAGAGCCGCCACAGAGCCGCGTTGACTCCGCTCAAGGATCTCGCTCGTGAAGATGCTTTATTTAATATTTACTTTAAATAAACAAACACGTTCTTTCCGATGAAGCTAAAATCCACTTTCCCATTCTTGCTCCCACCAGAGCTTGTCGCTATGACTTCCACCTTTTTCAGCACATTTGCAGGTGTCTGCGTGTTCATAAAGCTGCGTGACACCTAGAGAGGGGCGGCGAGCAGAAAGCACAGTGGGCAGCTCCCGGCCCGTGTGCAGCTTTGTTTAGCGTAAATGGGGTTCTGCAAGGTCCTGCGGCCTCACGCTTTCCCTCGGGTGCAGCCCCGGAGAGCTGGCCAGGGTGGAACGTGCCGTCTGCACGTGTCCCACACACGTACCCCATGCCATGGAAGGTTCTGGAAGACTGAACCCTTCCCTTCTTGCTGGACACCCTGCTCCCCTCCCCGGCTCTCCAGGCCAGTGTGAGACGGGGAGTTGCTGGGTCAGCCTAGAACTGGCCACTTGCTCTCCCCCAGCCCTGTGACGGAGCTGTCCCAGCCAGGGAGCAAGCTCAGATGCCAGCGATAGCCACCACTCGCCCCGGGATCCCCAGCCCCAGGGGCTTCCCTGACCCCAGCCCAAGCTCCCAAGCCCTTACGTCTTAGCCCACCCTGGCCCAGCTGTCCATCCTCTTGCCCCTGAGTGCACAGAGCCTGCTGCCCATCTCGGGGGGCTGCAGGGGCCTGGGGTGGGCGGCCTCGGTCAGATTCTACATCTGGACTCTCGAGACCCCCAGGGCTGGGAGGGCGTCCCCCGCTCAGAACCCAGCCCTCCTGGTTTTCCTGGGCGCAGCTGAGCTCAGGAGGCCGAGCCGCCTGCCCGGCCGCGACCTGGGCCCGGGGCGGGTGAGGGCAACCGTGTCGTGCCCAGCCCCTGCTCGCACGCCTCGCCACCGCCGGCGCCCGGGCCCTGGCTGCGCTCTGGGCACACCCGCCAGTGTGCACGCGGCTCTGCCGTGCGTGGGGTGGCGGCGCGGCCAGCAGCAGGAGGGCATTGCTCCTGCCCACGACGCCCCCCAGCCGGAGGCGGCGTGCCACGTCTCGCGGGCCTTCGAGAGAGGCGGCACCCGTGTCTGCTGTAGACGCTCCCGTGCGGAAGCGTCGGCAGCTCACCTGGAAGTGCTAGCACAAAGCTTTGAGCCTGTGCAGGTGGGCCTGCAGCCCCCGGGTCAGAGCTGCGGGCAGAAGGGACACGGCGCGCCGCATGGCCGCCAGCAAGCCGCACGGGGGGCTTAGTTGTGTTGAAAGGAGTAAAAGGAACAGTGGGGCTTACTTTATTCGGCAGCTACAGCCCGTGCCCAGCGCAGCCCCCGGCCCCAGCCGTGCTATCGGGAGCCCACGAGGCCCCTTGCACGCCTGCCGCTCGGCCCTCGCCTCTCAGCACCTTCAGCTCTGAGGCCCCCGAGGCCCCCTGGACAAGCCCCTCTCACCCTTGGGAGGCTTCTAGCCCCACTTTCCCCAGAAAGCCGCACCGACTGCTGCAGGCATCACGGGCCCCCTCCCTCCCCAGGAACTTGACTTCCTAACACGAGGTCTGCCCCCATCAGAGCCCCTCAGGGGCCTGGCAGACCACAGACTCCCCAGCCCCACCCAGGTCTGCGCGTCGGCACCGCTGGGGTGGGCCTGGGGTTTGCGCCGCCACAGTCTCTCCTGGCAGCTTTGACCCACACTGAAGCCTGAGCCTTCTTGTTTACACCCTCGTCCTTTCGTCCTGGGTGCTGTGCCCTCGGCACGCTGGCCGGCAACTTTCCCTCAGACACATGCCCTCCCTGCTCACTGCAGTGTATTCTCACAGCGCTCTAGTCTCTCATGGGGATGCCTGGGAAACTCCTATTCATCCTTCAAAACCCACCGCCAGCATAGCTGCCTTTCTTCTGAGGCAGCACAAGTCTCCTCCCCTCCGGATTTGCCTTGCTCCTTTCAAGCTCCGCCGTCTGTGCCTCAGGCTCATGTCGGAAGCCCCTGGTGGCCTGGGAACCGTGGGGGTGAGGCAGTCATCTCCTCCCTGAGCTCCGGAGCTGGGCCCAGGCCCTGGCACGGGAGGGGCGTGCGGGGGTGGCCGCTCCCTCTGCAATCTCAGTAAACATCTGGCCGCAGGGCCTGGCAGGAAGCTGAGCTCGCGGGCAGCCCGTGGCTGGCAGCCTGTCTGTCTATAAATACACCTTACACAGACCGGCCACACGCATACCTGCCGCCCCGCCCCGGTGCCCCCGGCGGAAGACAAGCACCCGGCAGCCCCCTCCGCCTGACCGCGGCCGTCGCGCACAGGGAGGGGCGTGTGCCCTCCCGAGGTCAGCTCAGGGTGCCCGCGGGGCCGGCTGCTCTCCAGCACGCGGAGGCCGCGTCCAGCTGTGGGCGAGGCGCCGCCCTGGCAGCCTGCTTTTCTTGGCTGCCGAGGCCGCATCTGTGCCGGTTGCCGCCTGGGGAGTAATTACGGTGCTCCCGGCGGTGGGCTGGGGCTGCCGGATCGCGGGCGGGGGCCGGGCCAAGAAGGCTGCCCGTGGGCAGGCGAAAGTGGACTTCCCCACGGCAGCACAGGCGAGGCTGCGGGGACCCAGGGACCCCGCCGTGCCGGCATGGGGAGGCCACTCGGGAGGCTCAGCCATTTAGCCAGGGGCTTGTCAAGGTAGTTTGCCTCCTTGAGCCTCAGTTTCCCCATCTGCGCCATGGGCATCGCCGTCCTGCCTCCTGGAAACCTGTCTGAAAGTGTTCGCAAAGCCCACCGAGGCCCACCTGCGCTGGTGGCGCTCGCTCACCCGCATTCAGGAAAGACCTCGGCTCCTGAAGCGTCGCAGGGATGGAGGCCCCAGATAAGGGGCTCGCCGTCCGGACGGACGCTGTCCCAGAGAGGGCAGAGTGACCCGCGGACGGCGTTCCAGAGGTGCTAGCAGCCGCGTGAGAAAAAGAAACGGGTCAATTTTAATGAGATCGTGGATTGAACCGACGTTTCCAAAACAGTCTCATTTCAACACGCAATCGGCATTTTTTTACAAAACGTTGTTGATGGACTTTATTTAGACGGACGAAGAGACCCCCATGAAGTCGGTGTGTTTAACAGTCATCGACGCGGAATCTGGCCTTCTTGTTTTGGGACCAAGTCTTGGCAGGCAGGCGTGTGTTCACGCGCACGGCTGGCTCGGTTCACACTCGGCGCGCAGCATGTGCTGGAGCTACAGGCTGGGACCGCGCGGGAAGAGGTGGGCACGCGGGGGCCGTGAGCAGGGGCTCCCCTGAGCCGCCCCTTCTGCCAACCGTGTGGCCCCGCCCCCCGGCCACCACGCTGGGGACAGCCACACATCTGACGTCTGGTTCTCTCAAGCGCAGAGCCCCCAGCAGCACGGCGGCCAGGCAGGCATTCAAACCGCAGAGCCAGGGCCGGGGCTGGCGAGGACGAGCCCCCCGACGGCCACTGCTGACAGCCCACCCAGAGAAACGCAGCGGCAGATGGAAGACACCAAGGACAGGGGCCAAGGACAGGGTGGAGGCTCCAGGGACAGATAGCGAGCGAGTCATCGAGCATCCGGAGGGGCTCTAAGCTCGGGTGGGACGCCACAGGCCCTGCCACACTGTCCAGCGCAGCCGCCGCAGCCGCCCTGCGGCCCGTGCCTGCCGCACAGTCTGTGCAGAGAGCCATCATTCCTGCCCCCACAGAAAGCTCCGGTGGGCGGCGCTGGCCCCTGGTGTTGTGCTGGCCTGTGGACCCGCCCCTGCTGCCGGAGCTGGGGAGGAGGGGAAGCAAGGGTTCTGTCCTTGGTATTTGAGGGAGCAGGTCAGGATCCTCAGAGCCCCTCAGGCTTCAAGCTTGTGACCCAAGGCCCAGAGCTGCCTGTGAGGCAATGTCTCAAGCAGGCTTGGGGCTGGCTGTAGGTAAGGAGACCCAAACTATCAGTCGCGTGGATGAGATAGGACTTTATTTTCTGTCTCATGACAACCTGGAGGTAGGCCATCCAGGGCTCGCTTGGCAGCCCTATGTCGCAAAGCACTCAGTGACCCCGCTTTCCCAGAGTAGGGTGAACCTTGTCCTCGTGGCCCAAAATAGCCTCCAGAGCTCCAACCATCACAGCGATGTTCCAGGCAGCAGACTGGAGGGAGAGATGAAGGAGAAGGGAGCAGAGGGCTCACAACAGCTGGATTAGGGTTAGGCCAAGAAGTCACTACACCAACCTGAGGCAACTTGCCTTCCCGCTGAGACCGAAACCAGGCCGGGTGACACACACCATCTGATGCTTTTGCATAAATGTGCAACGTGACGAGTGAAGTCCGACAAGCCCAGAGAAGAGCCTCGTGCTCTGTGGGGTTTCCCCGAGCCTCGCAGGGGCTGACGCAGACCCCATGGCCGTCTCGCTGCAGGTCCAGGATTCTGGCTGGCCGCCCCTCACCGCCCCCACCCACCCCAGGGCCCAGGGGTGCCCTCTGACCTGTGGCTGTGGCTCTGCCCGTCCCCCACTGCAGACGGGGGTCGCATCCACGCCCGCCGGGTGCAGCCAGCAGGGGTGCAGCGCCGTCGATGGGGGCCCCCTCCTCCTCTTCCCTGTTCTCAGCGCTCGAGCGGACGCCACGTCTAGTCCAGGGTCCTCCACTCGGCCGCCCTGGCCCTCTGCCCTCTCGGCCTCCTGCCCAGCTCCCGCGGCTGCCCCCGCCCGGGGCTTCCTGGAGGAATGGGGGTGGCGGAGGTACCCGATGGAGTGCCCGTGGTTGTGTGGATCTGCACGTGTGCGTGAGCGGTGGCCTGTGGGACGAGTGCACGTGTCTGCGAGCTTGAGACTGTGCGTGCAGTGCCCGTGCGGGTGCGTGTGAGACAGTGTGTGCGAGGCGGCAGTGTTTGTGCACCCGCGTGACGGCGTACGTGCTCTCCGTGTCTGTGAGGGTGAGAATATGTGCGCGTGGGTGTGGGCGTGCCTGTCTCTGAGGTTCCTTTCTGTCATTTATTTTTAAATAGACGTTTAACCATTTTAACTGGTCAATACTTTGAACTTAAGGACAGTGACAACCCTGTGTGACTCTCACTATTTCCAGACAGTTTTCATCACCCCAAACCAAAGCTCACGCTCATTCAGCAATGACTCCCCGTTCTCCCCTGGGCCCGCCCCTGGTCACCACTCTTCTGCTTTCTGTCTCTAAGAATTTGCTTATTCTAAGTATTTCATAAAAGAGAAACCACACAATATTTATCCCTTTGTGTCTGGCTTATTGCACTCAACAGCATGCAGCAGCTGTCACCTCTTTTTATGGCTCAATACCAGTCCATTGCATGGCTCACCTGCATTTTGCTTATCCATGCCCCTGATGGACACCTGGGCTGATCCCATCTTTGGGCCACTGCGGATACTGCTGCGATGGACATTGGCGCACACATATCCGTCCAAGCCCCTGCTTTCAGTCCTTCGGGGTCTATATACCTAGGATGGAGTTGCCGGGCCGCGCTGAGGAGGCTGCCCCATCTTACACGCCCACCTGCAGCGTACAGGTTCCCATTTCTCCGCATCCTCGCGTTCAGTTTCATGATAACAGCCCATCCTAGTGGGTGTGGATGGCATCTCGTTGTGGCTTTAATTTGCATTCCTCTAATGGCTAAGGATGTTGAGCATCTTTTCGTAAACTTATTGGCCATTTAAATATCTTCCTGGGAGAAATGTCTATTCAAATCCTTCACTCATTTTTTTTTTAAGATTTATTTATTTATTTATCCCCCCACCCCCATTGTTTTGCACTCATCTGCTCTCTGCGTGTTCTCCTGTGTCTGCTTGTCTTCTCTTTCGGCAGCACCGGGAACCGATCCTGGGACCTTCTGGAGTAGAGAGGGGCCGCTCAGTCTCTTGCTCCACCTCAGCTCCCTGGTCCGCTGCGTCACTCACCATCTCTTCTCTGTGTCTCTTTTTGTTGTGTCATCTTACTGCGCCAGCTTCCCGCGTGGGCCGGCACTCCGCGTGGGCCAGCTTGCTTTTCACCAGGAGGCCCCAGGAATCGAACCCTGGAGCTCCTGTTTGGTAGAAGGAGCCTAATCGCTTGAGCCACATCCGCTTCCCCTTAACTCATTTTTTAATTGGGTTGTTTGTCTTTCTGTGTTGACTTGTGGGAGCTCTTTTTATATTCTGGAGAGTAAACCCTTATCAGATGCATGATTTCCAAATATTTTCGCCCATTCTGTAGGTTATCTTTTTGCTTTCTTGATGATGTCACAGAAGTTTTTTATTTTTATGAAGTCCATTTTATCTATCTTTTTATTTTGTTGCTTATGTTTTTGGTGCAAAATCTAAAAATCCATTGACTACTACAAGGTCCTGAAGATATTTCCCTATGTTTTCTTGTGAGAGTTTTATAGCATTACCTCTTATATTTAGGTCTGATCCATTTTGAATTAATTTTGTATATGGTGAGAAGGGTCCACATTCATTCTTTTGCATGTGGATTTCCAGTTGTCCCAGTAGCATTTGCTGAGAGGTCATTTTCCCCCGTTGACCGCCTTGGCGCTCTTGTAGACAGTCGCCTGCCCATAGGTCATTTTCCCCCGTTGACCGCCTTGGCGCTCTTGTAGACAGTCGCCTGCCATAGATGTGTGGGTTCACCCTGGACACTCACGTCCACTCCATCGATCTGGCCTCACGCTGGGACCACACTGTTCTCATCACTGTAGTACGTTTTGAAATTAGGAAGTGTGAGTCCTCCATCCCTGCTCTTTTTCAAGAACATTTTGGCTATGCAGGACCCCTTGAAATTTCATCTGAATTTGAAAAGGCTGCTGCAATTTTGAGTGGGACTGAATTTGTAGATCGCTGTAGGCAGCGCTGGCATCTTAACAATATCAGGTCTTCGATCCATCAACACAGGATGTCTTTCCATCTGTTTGGATCTTCTCTGATTCCTTTCAACAGTGTTTTGTAGCTTCAGGGAACAAATCTTCACCTCCTTGATAAAATTTCCTTTCAGGTATTTTATTCTTTTAGGTGCTATTGGAAATGGAATTGGTTTCTTGATTTCCTTTTCAGGTTGTGCATTGCTGGTTATGGTGGCTTCGAGCTGGAGGTACCCCGGAAGAGCTCTTAGATCTAACCCATTCCTGTGAGTGTGCACCTGTTGCACCTGTTGCACCTGTTGCAAGCAGGGACTTTTGAGGAGGCTGCTTCAGTTGAGGTGTGGCCCACCTTACTCAGGACGGGTCTTAATTCTCTTACTGGAGTCCTTTATGAACAGATTGCAGAGAGAGAGAGAGAGAGAGAACCATGGAAGCAAGGAGCTGAAAGCAGTGAAGCCAAGAAGAGAAGGGAGAGACCAGCACATGCCGCCATGTGCCTTGCCATATGGCAGAGGAGCCAAGGATCCCGGCATCTGGTCTTTGGGAAGAAAGCATGGCTTTGATGATGCCTTGATTTGAACATTTACTTGGCCTCAAACTTTACACGAAGACATTCCCATTGTTTAAGCGGAACCGTTTCACGGTGTCTGCTTAAACGGCCAGGAACCTAAAACACTAATCTATAGGAACCCAACAGATCTGTGCATGATTTTCTTGTATCCTGAAACTTTCCTGGATTTGTTTATTAGTTCTAGTAGCTTGCACGTGGATTCTTTGGGATTTTCTATATTTAGGATCATGTCTTCTGCGATTAGGGATAGTTTGACTTCTTCCTTTACTGTTTGGATGTGTTTTATGTCTTTCCCTTGCCTAAATGTTCTGGCTAGAACTTCCAGTACAATGTTGAATAGCAGTGGTGACAGTGGGCACCCTTGTCTTATTCCTGATCTTAGGGGAAAGCTTTCAGTCTTTCACAATTGAATCTGATAGCTCTGGGTTTTTCAACCATGCCCTTTATTGTGTTGAGAAAATTCCCTTCTATTTCTAGTTTTCTGAGTGTTTTTCATGGAGGATGTTGGATTTTGTCAGATGCCTTTTCTGCATCAGTTGAGATGATTGTGGGGTTTTTTTCATTCATTCTGTTAATGTGGTGTATTACATTGATTGATTGCGTTATGTTGAACCATCCTTGCATTCCAGGAATAAATCCCACTTGGTCGTAGTATATAATCCTTTTAATACACTGTTGGAATCGGTTTGCCAGCATTTTGTTGAGTGTTTTTGCATCTATATTCATTAAGGATATTGGTCTGTAATATTCTCTTATTGGGCTGTCTTTATCTGACTTTGGTATCAGGGTAATGCTTGCCTCATAGAATGACTTAGAAAGCAATCCCTCCTCTTCTAATTTTTGGAAGAGTTTGAGAAGGATTGGCATTAAATCTTCCTTAAATGTTTGGTAGAATTCATCAGTGAAGCCATCGGGTCCTGGACTTTTCTCTGTTGGGAAGATTTTAATCACTGATCCAATCTCTTTATTTGTTATATGTGCCTTGTGCTTTTCTATTTCTTTTTGCATCAGATGAAATTAATCCATTTCATCTAGATTTTCTAGTTTGATGGCATATAACTATTCATAGTACCCTCTTATAATCCTTTTTATTTCTAGAAGATCAGTGGTGATGTCCCACTTTCATTCCTGATTTTAGTTATTTGAATCCTCTCTCACTTTTCCTTTGTCAGTCTGGCTAAAGTTTTGTTGATTTTACTGATCTTTTCAAAAAAGAACTTCTGGTTTTGTTGAGTCTCTTTGTTGTTTTTCTGTTCTCAATTTCATTTATCTCTGCCCTAATCTTTCCTGTTTCCTTCCTTCTACTCACTTTGCGTTTAGTTTGTTCTTCTGGTTCCGGTTTCTTTATGTGTGAATTTGGGTTACTGAGTCGTGATCTTTCTTCTTTTTTAACGTAGGTGTTTAGAGCTATAAATTTCCCTCTGAGCGCTGCCTTCGCTGCATCCCATAAGTTTTGATATGTTGCATTTTCATTTTCATTCATCTCAAGATATTTCCAAAATTTCCCTGTGATGTCTTCTTTGACCCATTGATTGTTTAATAGTGTGCTGTTTAATTTCCACACATTTGTAACTTTTCCAGTCTTGCTTCTATATTGGTTTCTAACTTTATTCCGTTGTGATCCAAAAAGTTACTTTGCACAATTTAAACATTCTAGAATGTATTAAGATTTGATTTGTGGCCTAACATATGTTCTAACCTGGAAAATGTTGAGCTGCGGATGAGCCCTATACCAACTCACTCCAAACGTGCTGTAAAGATTTCTTCATTTGAATAAAGAGTCATTGCATTAGCTCCTTACCCCATAAAAAAAAAAAAAAGAAGGTGTGCCCTTGCCGTAGGGCGGCGCCGTCTGTAGATGTCCACTAGGCCTGCTCGGTTCGTAGCGTTGTTCACATCCTCTGTTTCCTTATTGATCTTCTTTTAGATGTTCTGTCAGTGATTGAAAGTCGTGTATTGAAGTCTCCAACTCTTATTGTGGAGCTGTCTATTTCTCCCTTAAATTCTACCCATTTTTGCTTTACATATTTTGGGGCTCTGTTGTAAGGCATGTATATGCTTATAATCATTGTATCTTCTGCCTGGATTGGAACTTTTATCAATATATGATATCCTTCTTCTCTTATAATTTTTTTTACTTAAAGTCTGTTTTATAGCCATCCCAGGTCTCTTTTGATTACTGTTTGTGTGGAATATCTTTTCCCACCCTTTTACTTTCAACCTCTCTGTGTCTTTGCCTGTGTGTGTCCGTGCAGGTCCGTTGGAGGTTGTGTGTACGTGTGCGTGGGCATGTGCATGTGGTGTGCATGTCCACACGTGTCCATATGTCTGTGTGAAGCCGTGTGTCTATGTGTGCATGGGCTTGTGTGTGCTGTGCATGTCCATGTGTGTCCATGCATGTCCGTGCTTGTCTGTGTGTACGTGTGCATGGGCTTTTGTTTGTGATGTGCATGTCCATGCGTGTCCGTGTGAAGTCGTGTGTGTACATGTGCATGAGCGTGTGTGTGTGTGCGTGCCCATGACTGTGCGTGTCCCCGTCCACACATTGGGAGAGGGTAGCAGTTACGCGCCAGGGCTCCGAGGCAGAGGGGCTGCCATCTCACGGCCCCCCGGGTGCCTGAGCACACGCCTTCTGCAAGCAGAGCCTCCGTCTCCCCTCTCAACAAGGGGCAGTGAGGACGCCTGTCCTGCTGGGTTTTTATGAAGATTAAATTAGATGGTCTCCAGTAAAGAAGGCGAGTGAGACCATCTCCTCGTCGCCCCTCCGTCCTCCCTCACGAGCCGTCTCTGAGCAGAGCTCCTTGTGCTTGGGACGATGACAGCGTAGCACGATTGCATCAGGGGCTCCCTTCGACAGCCCCAGGTGAAGTTGTCCCTGGAATGGCCCGTCCACTGTGCTCTGCGCTAATGGTGACAGCCCCTGCTTGTCACCGCCTGGGGATGACAGTTCTCTGACCTCACAGCTGCCCAGAGCTGCTCACCTGGAGCCCAGCCAGCAGGTGAATCCCCACCGTGTCCAGAAGGCACCGGCTGTTGAAAGACAGGCAAACGTGACCCTGCAATACCAGTGCTGGGTATATACCCAGAAGAGCTGAGAACAGGGACACGAACAGACATCTGCACACCGATGTGCAAAGCCACATTATTCACCATTGCCAAAAGCTGGAAACAACCCAGGGGTCCATCAACAGACGATGGATAAACAAACTGTGGTCTATTCCCACGATGGAATATTATGCAGCTGTAAGAAGAAATGAAGTCATAAAGCATATGGCAACATGGATGAACCTGGAGGACATTATGTTGAGTGAAGCAAGCCAGACACAAAAGGACAAATACTGTATGAATGCGTTAGTATGAACCAAATATATTGTGTAACATATTGTTCAATTCAAAAAACTATTTATATGCATCCATTATATTTAATTGAGAAAGGTGTATATGTATTCATCTGTGTTTACTTTTTAGTTTTTAATTGCTTATGTTCTCAATTATTAAATGTACAAAATAAAGTAAAAAAAAATAAAATGCTATAATAAGGAAAAAAAAATTATACGTATTGAGCAAAAAAAAAAAAAAAAAAACACGATGTACCATTTCATCTCCACTAAAAAAAGAAAGAGAGACAGGCAAAGGCAGGGGGGCGGCTGGGGAGGGCAGGTGGGGCCTCGCCAGTGAGCGCGACCTGGGGAGCTGCCTTGTCCCGGAGCCGCCGGCTGCGCCCCGCGCACGGGGCCTGGCTTGGGCTCTGCGGGGCCCGTGGCTTCGGCAGGTCCCGGCACAGGCTGTTTGTGGTGCCGCCCGCAGGCTGCCTTGCTCCGCTGAGGAGTGGGCTCAGGCTGAGGGCCACGGCAGCCCGAGGGGGGGGATGCCAGCACCAAGTCGGGGTGCCCCTCACGCTGCCCCACAGAGCCGCGATGGTCGTGAGCGTGGGGGTGGGCGAGTGGCAAAGCCGATTCCGGCCGCAGCTCCACTGCAAACTTGCTGTGTGACCCGAGGCTGCCTTCGGCCCTCTCTGGGCTGCATGGCCACGTGGTTGTCCTGAATCCACGCGTGTCAGGTTGGAGACGCTCTCGGCTGCTTGGCGGCAGGTGCGCCCGGCTGGTCCCGGCTCAGCGCTGCGGAAGGGACGGTTGAAGCTCTTAAATGCATATTTAAGGAGCTCACTAGGTGGAGTTTGTGGAAGACCTTGAAAGGCTCGATACACTGTCCACTGCCGCCCTGAGACCCACTCTTCTTCTCCAGCCCAGTGCCCTGGGGTTCCCGGCAGCGCCCTGGGGCACCCACCCAGCTCGGTGCCCTGGCCTGCCCTCTCTCTGCCCCGCCCCTTCCTCGGCTGGATCACTCACCCTCTTCACAGGGGAAGGAAGGGAGGAGGAGGGGCGTTGGGGGGCAATTCCAGGGTTCTCGGCGGGCTTGGGAGGGCAGGGCTGTGACTCCGACATTAGTAAGCACTGCCCCGTCATTTCAGTGTGAACCTCGACGCTGGGAGAGAGCTTCTCCCGAGGAAGGTTTCTCTGGGGCATGTGGACTAAGGTTTCGGTGGCTGGGAGGGCCTGGACCGCCTCGGGCGGAGACCCAATGCTCGCGTCCCCAGGCTTTCGGGGTGTCAGGCACCAGCCCCTCGGACCCAGGCCCAGAGGCAGTGCCCCCGCCCAGACGCGGACACAGGGTGGGGCTGGTGTCGGCGGTCAGCCCAGCAGCGAGACCTCGGGCAGCCGGTGGACAGAGCCAGGTCAGAGAAAGCAAAAGAAAGCCTGGAAATCATTTTCCATCAGTAAATAAATAAAATGCTGGAGGAAGTGATCTCTGCCCCCTCGATGGGCCTTTGATCCCTGCCTCCCGGGGTGCCTAGTCACAGAGTCACACTGTGAAGACAGCACTTGAGAGTGAAGGGGGCCAGGGGAGCTGGCTTCTCTCCCTGCTCACTCCTCCTGCCCTCATGGGTTCAGGCCCCCACATGTAAAGACGTGTCACAAGGAGCAGGGGGTGACCAGCAGCCTGAGGGAGGGGACAGGAGTTAGCGGGACAGAGTTGGAGCATTGGGGACAGGATCTGTGACCTGCCAGTCAGCTCGAGTCCAAGACACTTTCCCACAGCACAGATGGTGATTTTGATAGGTCCTGGGACAACGCAGGCAGGAAGTTTACAACGGCAGGCGCTTATCAAGCATTTATTGTGCTCAGAGCTTGATGGCATCGTCCGGTTTAATCCCCAGAACCATCATTTATCTGCATTTATCCTCATTTAAGAGAAGCTAAAGCTGAGAGATTTTAAATATGGCAGTCGCCTACTGCTGTGTAACAAGCAGTCCCAGATCTAGGGGCTCCAACAACAACGAGATGACATTTTCATGGTTCTGCAGGCGGCACTTCTGCTGTCTCGCCCGGGCTCCGCAGGTGGCTGCGGGGTGGTGGGCAGCCGGCAGGTCCCGGGGGCATCACTCACCTGGCCGGTGGTCACCCGGGGCTGTCAGCCAGCCTGCCTCAGTTCCCCTCCCTGCCCGATGGCGGATGCGTGCCAAGAAGGGGAGGGGAGCCGCTCGGCCTCCAGAACTGCGTGACAGCATGGACACCAGGTCCGACTGGTCAGAGCCAGGCCTGTCCCCCCCGGGTCCCAGGGGTGGGGAGAGAGAATGCCCGTCTTGACCCCACACAGAGCCTGTGGCCATACGTCGTCCACCTCCCCAGCCCCGCGCCCAGCACCACGCCCGGGAAGGGGCGGCGCTGGGACCTGAACCAGGCCTGTGCAGTTCCTCACACCTGGCCGCAGCGCTGGTGCCTGTGATCCTGGGGAAGCGGGAAGGAGTGAGGCTGGCGGGATGGGCACGTGGGGGCACGGGGTCGTGGTAGAGCAAAGAGCCGGGTCGGGTACGCCCCGTTGTCACGAGAACCCGAAGTCCCTGTGTGTCTGCGGACCCCTGACGGCTGGGCGCCGGCGTGGCTCCCAGAGAAGCGCCACGGTTTTGGCATAAACCACCCCTTGCTGGTTGGGGCCCAGATGCTCTCGCAGCCATGACACTGCCACACCCTGGGATCCTGCTCCGTCTGCAGCCCACCTGGTCTCCTCTCAGCTGCCTTATCCTGGGGGGCACGTGGAGGGGCCAGGACCCGCGACTCCAGCTCCAGCCCGGGCAGCTCTTCAGCGGGGCCGGCAGTGTCGCCATGGCAGGAAGGGACAAGGGGTCCCGGCGGGGAAAGCCCAGCAGTCACAGGGCCCGTGTTCAAGTCCCGGTTCTGCCTCCGCCTGCAGTGTGGCCTGGGGCGAACCGTTCACCTTGGCCCTTGGGCACCTCAGCTGGCAGGGTAGCCCGTGCCGAGGCAGCCGCTCAAAATCGGAGACCCCACGGCCCCCGAGGCTGGTAGCTCAAGGCCTCGGCTGCAAAGCAAGCAGCAGGTATGACGCTCCAGTCTTCCGATGGGGAAACTGAGGCCTGGCCAGATGGCGGAGGAGCCGGGCCTGCTGGGGCTGTTCCCACTGCTTCCAGAAGTGCTTCCAGGCAACGCCCCTGCCCAGGGCAAGGGCAGAAGGCCTGGCCAGGAGGGAGGTGGTCCCGGGGCCCCTGCAGGTCGTGGAAGCTGATTGCTCACCTGCTTTCTGGAGCCTGCCAGTACAGCGAGCCCGGCGGCCTCACTGGGGCCAGGGACCCAGGGAGAGGGCTTCTCTGGAACCATCCTTCCTCTCAGCTGAGAGAGCAGCAGCAGGAGGGAGCCAGGCTGGCTCGGTCCCCACGGGCCCCCCCGGATCCCCACGGGCCAGCAGCAGCCTCAGTGCAGGGCCCACCAGGGACACAGGCCCCCCTGGGGGGGCACCTGCTGTGCCCATACCCTCAGCGCGTCTCTGGCCTGCCGACCCACCTGCTCGGGGTAACGGCAGAGCCAGCCCTGCCCACGAGGTCACCCTGAGGGTCTGCCCTGGACAGAGCAGTGAGCCACCAGGGAAGGCGGCCAGGAGTAGGGGCGGGGAGAGGCCCCTTGGCCCACTGCCGGCTGCTCCCTCCCTCTGGGGGTGTGGGGGTGTGTGTCTACATGGGGGATGGGCAGTCCGGGGCCCCTCCCCTACCCCTTGCCAGTTCCTTGGCCCATGGGACCCCTGGGACCTGCCCATGGTCTCGAGCAGGCAGAGAGGGGTGGGGCCAGGGGCTGCAGCCTGGCATTTGGGCTGCGCCCTGAATTCCAGTCCTGGCGGTGAATGAATGCACGAGGGAGTGAATGACCAAACGAGTGAGTGAGCAGCGAATGAATGGACAGAGGAACGAGCGGGTGAGTGAACAGCTGTGGTCTGCCAGGCACTGTCCAAGCCCCGAATGCCCAGCATGAACCTTCAGGCAAGGCGCTGCCTTCCAGAAGCTTCTTCCGAGTGCAGGGTCAGAGGAAGCCCAGGCCAGCACGTGGACAGAGGCCATGGGCCCGACCGTGCCAGGGACAGCGAGAGGGAAGGCTGGGGGGTGGGCATGACAGGTGGGCAGTGGAGCGCTGGGAGGGGGACGGCAGGAGGAGACGGTCTGGGGGCACCGGAGGGAGAGGGCTGGATGGAGACAGAGGGTCCCAGGCCCGCCGCCCCAGCTCTGGCCCCTCGGTGTGGGTGATGTCCTCAGCGATCCCCCCACTCACCTCCTCTGAGCCTCGGGCTCCAGCAGGAGCTGGGGGCATAGAGGGGGCGGCGACCCCGGCCACCCGACTCCTCAACTCTGCGAGTGGGGAAACTGAGACCGAGCGGTCGAGGCACTAGCCTGGGGTCTCACGGCCAGTTAAGCGCTCCCTGCATTCCACTGACCTCGGCTGACGAGTTGCTGGGAGCGGGAAGGCCCATAAAACGGGAGGCTCGCCCAGGAAGGTCGGACGAGCAGATGCCAACACGCAGCCTCACGTTGCAGAGGCCAGTGACGTGGGCGACGTGTGCAGACGCAGCCGGCGTGCTCCTGCGGCCCGAAGACCAGGAAGGAAGGCAGTGGGCAGGCGGAGGCCGGGCAGGACGCAAGGCAGTGTCCCGGCGCCCGGGAATCAGGGATGGTCAGTCGGAGCCAAGGTGGGGACCACGTCAGTCTGTGCCCGGGCCCGGGTTTCCACTTCCAGCTCCGCATTGCTTTTCATCGTTGGGGCCAAGTCCTCTGGGTGGGTCTGGTGGCCTCGGCAGCTGCCTCAGCCCTGTGGCCCGGGACATGTGGCTCCCACATCGACGCGAAGCCCAGAAACAAGCCGTGAGAAGCCCCCTCTTCCCATGGCGCTGCCCTGTCACCTTGGCCCCCAAACCTCCCTCTCGGAGCGCGGCAGCGTCTCAGGGCAGGTGGCCAGGTCTTCACCCGCTACCCTGAGCTGCAGGGAGCCGCCCGGGAAGGTTAGGGTGGGGGTGCCTAACCCTAACCCCACGCATCTCCACCCCCTTCCCCACGGCCCCCGGCGGCGGCCCTTCCTATGCCGCAAGTATCCGGGACACATAACTTCAGTTACTCGACTCTTCACTCTCGAAAGTATCTCGGTTTGGACAATACATTGTTCCGCCACCCCAGAGGCAAGAGGCCCCGCGTCTGTGCGTCTGTCTGTCTGTATGTCCCCTCGCCCCCGGCTTGGCTCGGGCCGTCCCCCCGGCCCCAGACGCGCACGTTGAGGTAGATGAGCAAATCCCAGCGGTTACTGGGGGAGAGCAGGCCCTGCCCGCAGCGCCTGGCCTCGCCCCGGAGCACGTCCTCCCAGGCGGCCAGCGTGGACAGGGCCCCCTCGGCTCGTCAGCGCCCTTGAAACTCTGCAGGCTCAGGAAAGCAGGGGGCTCTCCTGGCCGGACGGTGGTGTCACCTTTCCGTGAGGGAGATGTTTCCACACACACGGAAGGAGCCAGGAAGGCCCGACAGCCCCACACCCACCGCCCAGCACGGGCCGCCGCCCCTCGTGCCTCGTGTCTCTCGGCCCCTGCTCGATCTGCCGAGCTCTTCAGGGCACTTCCCGGACACCGGGACGACGGCTGCAGGCGAGCTGGAGGCTGCGGGGCGGGCATGTCAAATAACGTGCTTTGCAGGCCTTTTCCATCCAGCAGGGCCCCTCTGTGCCCCCCAGGGCAGGGCAGGGGATGGGCCGGGGCCGCCCAGGGAGGGCTGGGGAGGCTGGTGCCGTACAGCAGCCGGGGTCCCCGGGGCAGGCAGCCAGGAAGGCTAGTGCGCAAAGGACGGGCCAGTGTGGATTGTCCCCAGCTGTGGACGGAGGTCCAGACCTGGGGAGCCCTTGGTGGTCCGGTAAGCACAGAGGTCACTCCTAGGGAGAGGGTTGAGTCGAGCCCATCGGGGCAGCCAGAAGCAGGAATGCGGCCGGCCTGGGACTCAGTTGGCATCTGGTGGGGTCCCTGCAGATCCCCCCTGCAAGTCCCCCAGTCAGGATGCTTTTCAGCCAGGGAGACAAAACCCAGAGCCAGGCGGTGGGGTCAGAAGAAGACTGCACTGGCTCTCGTAACCAAGCAGCGCGGGCATCGGGCTTCAGGCATAGCTGGATCCAGGGGCTCAGCGGCGTGAGGGTCCTGTAGCAGGGCAGGGGAGGGTCAGACCCCCAGAAGCAGGTGGGGACAGAGGAGGGGAGAAGAGCAGTTCGCAGAGGAAACCGGCGAGGGAGGACGGGCACACATTCGAACAGACGTCCACACGGAAGGAGCATTTACAGTGTGAGGGCGGGGGTAAAAATGGCGCCGAGTGAGGACATCCACATGCTGGGTAGAGCCACACGTGGGGCAGGGATTGCAAGTTGGCAGCCCCCAGGCCGCATCCACAGCGCGTGTTTGCTTTGGCCGCCGACTGTTTTTAATATCACAGAAGTTCACGTGAACGTGTGGCTTCTGTCGAAACTGCGACAGGCGCGTCCACGGACCCACGGGGCCGTCGGCCCCAACCTTCCCTGTCGCTCACCGCCAGCCCACCTGCCCCTGCGGACCACCAGCCCCTCTGGGCAGCCACATCTGTTCTTGGGGGCCTGGAGGGGACCACGGAAGGCAGGGGCTGAGAGAGGGCGGGGACAGGCCCCCGGCGAGGTCCACACGTGTGGAGGGGAGGGCGCTGGGGCCCTGGATACGCAGGCGCAGCTCGGCGCCGCCCAGGCCCTCCAGGTGGATCCCAGCGCTGGTGGGACCCGGGTCGCTGCCGTTCACCCCCCCATGCTGGTCACCCCCCCTCGCCGCTCATCTCCCCGCAGCCCACCCCCCACATTGCTCACCCCTCCACACACCCCCACCACCTCCCCCTGCTCGCCCACCCGCGGCCCAGCCCTGCCCTCCCTCCCCTAGGCCAGGCGGGAACGCCCTCCGGCCTGCAGCGCTTGGCTGCGGGCGCGGAAAAGCCCCTGCCGTTCGGCAACTCAAGACGGTTTCTGTGTGTCCCCCCTGCCCCCCAGACACACATCGTTGCGCCTTGGCAGTGGGCAAGCGCTAACGTGGCTGCGGCGCTTTTGGGGACTTTGAAGGAGCCTAATCAAAACCAGCTGAGATGGTAAAGGCTGGGAAATGGCGGGAGCCCAGGGCCAGCCCCCCAGGGCTGAGCGAGCCGCCGGCCACAGGCAGCTGCCGCGAGCCGCGGGGTCCGGCCTGGCCACTGCCCTTCCCGGAGCACGGAGCCAAGCAGGGCCGCGGGGTGGGGCCGCAGGCGGGCGTCTCCGGGCGGCGGTGCTTGTGCGTGGGCACGTGTGGGTGTGCAGGAGCGTGTGGCTGCGGGGGCTGTGGCTGAGCATGGGCGCGAGTGTGTGAGTGTGTACGTGTGCATGTAGATGCATGTGACTGCACAAGCGTGTGTGTGGCTGTGCACGCGTGCACATGCGTGTAGTGAGTGTGCCTGAGTGTGAGCGTGTGTGCATGCCGGGTGGAGCCTGCTCTCGGCAGCTCTCGGCGTTCCCCACTGCCGGGGCGACGGTGCCTCGCTCACTCGCACACTTCCCCTCCGTGGACCTCAGTTTACCCGTCTGTCAAGGCATGCCAAGGCCCTCCAGCCGTGACAGCCCCCCGCGGACGGGCGTTTCCGGTTGCAACGTGGCTTTTCTTTCATTTCCTGTCATCTTCTCCTGACTTAAAAGCTAGCACGAGCACCTTCTTTTTGAAAAGGCCGGCGTGCAGGCCGCGCTGGTCTGCGCGAGTCGGACGGTGCCCACCGAGACGCCCAGGTCCCTCGGTGGAGCCGGAGGCGGGCCCGCTCGGGTTGGTCGGGGCCCGGGACCACCTGGGTCCAGCCCTCTGCAGCCCCAGCGGGACCGCGACGCGGTGGCTGAACCGGGTGTCCGGAGCAGCCTCTGCAGCCAGCTGTGACCGCGCAGGCGAGGCGGCTTGGCCGGCAGAGGGGCGGGCCAGGGCCTCCGTTGAAGGCTGAAGGCCGCCCAGGAGCTGTCTTCCCTCTTTCCAGCCACGCTCCGCAATTCCCGAGCCGCTCCTTGCCCCTGCATGCAGGCCTGCGCGGGAGCTGGGGAGTCTGCGGTGGCTGGGTCCTGCCCCGCGTCCCTCTGGCTGCAGCTGTAGAAAGGGGTGCCAGGCTGGGGGTGCTGCCGCTAGCCGCGGCATTGCTGGTCTGTCAGGTATTGGTTTCCGTATTACTGGCGATAATTTTTACCAGCATCTGCCTGGAGCTGGACGAGGCACTTCCCTCCAGCATCTGACTTATTTTTCATGTGAACCCTGTGTCGTGGGCACCATTGTCGTCCCCATTTCGTGGATGGGGAAACTGAGTCATGGACAGAGGTTCTTTGTCCACACAACTGGTGTGTGGCAGATCCCGCTTCCAAGCGTGCACTTCGAATTCTACGTACATTTCCAGAAGGTTCCCAGGCCCACCGAGGTCCATCCGTGGGTCCCTCAGCCAATGGGACGTCACGGTCCGGTGAGCTGGGAGTGGGGGAGCCCCTGCAGGCATCTGCTCTGCCCCCAAGCCCACCTCCGTGCACACCGAGACAATACCAGGAACGGACAGGAAAGGCGTGCGTGCACGTGCACGACGAGCCGGCACGTGTGCTCCTTGTGTGTGTCTGAGCACCCCACGCCCAGCGCCCTGAGGAGGACCGCGGCCACGGGCCCCACCTGCTGGACAGCAGAGCGGAGAGGGCCCCACCCTCCCCTCTGCGTTGTGCCGCCTCCCCGGCCCACCCTGCTGCTGCCGCCCAGGTGGGATCAGAGGCATTAGGCTGGCAGGGCCCCCGGGCCCACCTCGGTCCACCCTGGCTCCCCTGGGCCTCAGTCTTCCAGGCTGTGTCCTGTCCCCGTGGCATGTCCACAAGGGGCACGACCCTTCTCCAGAGGCAGTAGAAGGTGCAGGCCATGGGGCTCGGTGGCGGCTGCTCGTTGTCGTGCGAGCTTCACCCCTCAGAGCTTCAGGTTCCTACCCAGGAATGGAGGCAGGAGGTGGCCACGCTGGGCCACGGAGTGCGGAGGGCAGGACACAGCACGGGGGCGGTGGTAGCAGGGCCTGGTATGCGTGGAGCACCCGCGGGTGGCTGGTGGCGTTGCTCTCGGGGGGCCAGAGCCCAGGCCCTAGCCAGATACCACCTGGGAACGGCACTCCTCTCTTAGCCTCCGTGTCTTCACCTGTAACACGAGAGAGGAAGCTCACAGCATGGAGCACTCACCACACACCAGGCATGTAGCTTCTGGAAACAGAACCCGGAAGTTCCCAGGAAAAGCCTGTCTAGCCCACATGTGCTCCCCTTTGGTCAGAAAATGGAAGAGACAACCCCACTGTGCCTTGTTCCCTTTTTGCCTTGGTAGCCAGGAAGCTCAAAGCTCAATTTGGACTTCCTGTGAGGTTTTTGGTGTTCAGTTTCTGTCTTCACTGCTTTGTGGTATGTGTATCATTCCCTATAAGCTCTCTTTAGTCCTTTTTGGAGCAGATAAAGTACAAGTTTTCAAGAAACAAAGTTGGGAGGAGACAAAGATTTAGGCATGAGAGGGAGGTGCTGGTGACATGCAGTCCGTGCGAGGGGACGGTCCTAATAAGAAGTAAGTCCTGGCACCTTATAGGCCCCCATAGCGGCTATGCCCTGCCAACCACAAATCCAGCCTGCAGACGTTTATTGAGCACCAGCTGTGTGCACAGCCCAGAAGGCTGGATCTTCACGGCCCTTCTGGAATCTTGTCTTTCCTCCAACTCTTTCAGTCCCACTTCAGGTCCCCAGTGACTGGCGCACAAGGGCTTCTTGGGTGTTCTCCCGCCACCTGGACCCCTCCTGACAGACCCTCACCTGGCTCAAGCCTGGCCCCATTCTTCACGGCAGCCCCGAGGGCCAGACAGGAGAAGGCACCCGTGCCGTTCCCCCCCCCACGCGCCATCGGAGGCCAGCGTGGCCACTACGCCCTCTCAGTGCTGCCGAAGCGCCCTCCTTTTCCCTTTCTTCCCTATTTTTCCTCCAGCTGATGAAAGGAAAACCCCCGCAGGGGAGGCAGGGAGGGGCGTCCCCGGCACCTCAGCCCAGCGCCACCCCCAAGCTGGCAGAGGCCCGGCTTGTCTCGGATGAATGTCGGCATTATCCAGCCCACGCCCCGAGGACAGGCCGGCCCCCGTGCAGGCCCCTCCGCGGCGGCAGGAGACGGAGGCTGGTGCGGGCCGGGTCAGGGGGTCTCTGCCAGGCCCACAGGGGCCACGAGCCGCCAGCGCGTCACGCGGCCAGGAGCCCCTGGGTGGGGCCGGCGTTGGGGGTCCCGTTCCCACCGGGCTTTCCTCCACGTCCGGAAGCCGTGGGGTACCCCAGGCTCAGACCCACATGCCGGGGCGACCAGACCCCCTTTCCGTGCCTCAGTTTCCTCTTCTGCAAGCAGGATAGCGGACCCTCAGGGACCACCGCGACGCCGTGAAATGGGGGCCACGGCTTCGTGGCACACCCTGGGGTCGCTTGCAAACAGGATTGTCGAGCAGAGCAAGGTACGAGGTGCCCGGGGGCCTGTCCACTTACAGGCATGGCGGCAGAGCCGAGAGCTGGCGGCAGTGCCAGGGCTGGGTACGGCGAGGGCCGCAGGCCCCCCATCAAAGGGGACGAGGCCTCGCAGGGCGCAGGGGTCTGCAGCCCCTCAGGGGCCGGGGATGTTCTCGGCATGCGCCCTGCTCACAAGCTCACGGGCATACATGTGCACTCGCACACGCGTGCCATGCACGCTCGCACACACTGTGAATATGTGCATAGAATCTGTGTGCTTTCGTCTGTCGGGAAGATTTCATGATGAAAAGCAGGGAAGGCAGACAGCGATGGGGTGCCGAGGCCAGTGTGGACGAGGCCCAAAGCTCGGGCCCAGGCCGCAGCGGGGTCTCAGGGAGCAGCAGGGGACACAGTGGGCCCCAGGGCGAGCCCCGGGGCTCCAGGGGGAGGGGGCGTTCGGTGCAGGACCCCCGGCTGGCCCTGGCCCTGTGTGGAGGGCAGCCTGGGCGGGGGGGAGCAGCCACAGGGTCCCAGAGGGGGTGGGGTCCTGGGCAGTGGCCGCAGTGCACACTGGGAGGTGGTGGTCCCGGGTGCGTCAACAGGGGGGACGGTGGGCGAGGGTGGGGCAAGTAGGGAGGTGGGAGACCAGAGGGCTCCTGCGGGAGCGGGCGAGTGTCCAGGGGGCTGGCGACACGGGGTCGGGGCTGTGACACCACAGGGCCTTCAGGACCCTTCAACACCCCATGCCAGGTGTTTTCCCCTGCCTGGCCCCCCTGCCCTGCCCTCTGCCCTGCCCTCTGCCCTCCCTGCCCCCGCCTGCTGCCCACAGGCTCGGCATCTGATGAGCGAGTGGCCCAGGGCCAGTGGCAGGGGAAAGGAGCTTGCAAGGCTGTTGGCCGGGAAGCACCTCCTGCTCAGAGGCATGTTCTGGACTTCCCAAAACGTCCCTGGGAAGAGCAGACCCTTGCCCGGCCCAAGTCAGGAGGCCTGTGTCCGTGTCCTGGCGTGGCCCAGACTCGGCCCCCAGAGTGCCCGCCCTGCGGCCGGGGTCTGAGCCTGTGTCGTGGAGAGTGGTGTCCAGTGCAGGGCAGAGAGGGATGCCCCGAATGAGCGCACGGAGAGGAGGGAGTGGCGTGGAGGGCTCGGCCACCCCCCGTGCCGGGGCCAGCCTGGAACATGACCTTGGCGTGAGAGGTCCCAGTGGCCAGCCCCAGGTGGCTCCAGCCCCCGCACGGCCGGCAGCCCACACAGTCCTGCTTCTGTCTCAAGGAATCCATTGCCAACATTTAAAAACCAAGAGATTTTCCTTTAAAACCTGGATTTCTGTCTTTTCCTGAAAAATCTGAAAGCCTGGCCGCTGGGGTCTGATTTCCTGTGCAGCTGCGTCGGCCGGGCCTCGAGCGCTGCCCATTCCACGGGGCCTGGCAGGGAAGAGGCACGCGGGCAGCCCAGGGGCCGAGCCCCCGCTCACGCCTTCGCTGGGTAAATGCGTCCTGATTGCCAGCCGCGCTGCCGGCTCTGTCCTGGCCCTGGGGACGCGGCAGTGAGCCAGACTAATGAAAAGCCCTGTCTTCGAGGCTCGAAGCGAAGTGGGATAAGTGGGTGAAGCGGTGGGGGGGGGTTCCCAGCAGATGAGGGCCCAGGAGAGGGGCACCGTGTCAGGGAGCCTGTGCCAGCGTGCGGGGACATTCCAGAAAAGACCGGAATGAGAGGCAAGGCTGAGCCCGGAGGCCGGAGCCCCCACCCGGAGGCACAGACCTGCGTCCCATTCTCGTCCAGCCTCTTCCTTCCTCCCTGCCGCCCTCCAATCCGGCATCTGTGGCTTTTGGCGGGGGGCCGGCCGGCCGGGCAGGCCAGGCGGGAATCCGGCGCTTCTCACACGCACGGGGCAGTGTGCTGCTTCTCCTGACTTAATAAATACCATCTTGGAGAAAGGAACGTCCTGAGTCAAGACAGTAAATTAAAGGGCGAGACGGCAGCGGTGCTGGGAAGCGCTCCTGCTTCGGGCTGGGAAATGCAGCCGCCCGTCCTTTCCCAGCCTGGAGGACACGGAAGGTCGGGCATGTCGCGTGTCGCAGCCCCCGGGCCCCGTGGAGGCGCCTGCCCGCCCCGCAGGCTCCACACGTGCCTGCTCTGCGTCCCCCGACACTGGGCCTCGGTTTCCCTGCCTGCGCCGGGGGCTTCCTCCCGGCCCCCTGGCAAAGCGACGCCTCGGAGGCGAGGCAGGAGGGTGGCCTGCAGGGCCCTTGGTCTGTGCTCTCACCTGTGAGGCAGGTGGCGAGTGCCACAGCCGCCATCCCCAGGGTAGGGGGCACCAGCGCGTAGGGAGCGAGCCCGGGCACCCCCTGGCCAGCTCAGGGGCGGTGGGCAGGAAGCAGGCGCAGGGGCCATGGAGAAGAGGGTCTGGCAGACCATGGAGGGTGAGGGGCTCTCCAAAGCGGATGGGGCAGGAGGGGGGCGAGATGCCGATGGATCTGGGAAACCGCCCTGGGGGGCCGGTCACGAGGCCCCTGGCCCCTGGAAGGCGGGAGGAGCTGTGGTCCTCCAGGCTTATTCTCCGCCATTTGCCTGCCCGCCAGCCTCGCACGCTTGCCCACGGAGTCCGTGAGTGTGTGAGCTGCGGGGTGGCTGGCTCCCCTCCAGAGCCAAGCGCACTGAGGCTGAGACCCAAGGGCGCCCGGCGGGGGCCGCTGCCACAGAGGGGTTTTCCGCCCAGGGCCGCGGTCGGGCGCCTAAGAGCCCAGCCAGGGCCGGAGAAGGTGCGGAGCCCGAAGCAGCCCTGGCCCCTCCCTGGCCCCTGTGGGGGTTCCAGCTGCTGGGGCTCCCTCTGCTGGACGCTGCGGGATCGAGCCCATGTTCCAGCCGCTCCTCAGACCACCGTCCAGGACAGGGCCTGGACCTCGCCAACGCCAGGAGGTGTCAGGAGGCGGCGAAAGTGGGCAGAGCTCGTGCCCTGCGTCTCCGTGGCCTGCGTTGTGCCACGTATCCCGTGGCCTACGTGCGTCTCCGTGGCCTGCATTGCGCCGCGTGTCCCGTGGCCTCCGTGCGTCTCCGTGGCCTGCGTT
>JAKSZT010010873.1:315402-343913 GCA_026826555.1 Tolypeutes matacus | reverse complement strand
TCTCCATGGCCTGTGTTGTGCTGCGTGTCCTGTGGCCTCCGTGCGTCTCCGTGGCCTGCGTTGCACCACGTGTCCTGTGACCTTCACGTCCCTGTCACCACGGCAGCCCTGACGCTTCACTCAGCCAGGCTCTCGGCACCACCCGCCATGGGTGGGGGGCCTCCTGTGGCCGCTGGGGCGGGTCAGCCACTCACGGGGACTCTCGCCATTTCCACACCCAGAGGTCCAACATGGGGACCCCTTGGCGACATTGGGGTGCAGGTAGGGCCTTCCCCCGGGGGCTGCCGGGCGCTTCAGACGAGCGGGCACGTTGGCCTAGACCGAGGTGCTAGACGGAGGCCACGCCCACGTGTGGAGCGCGTGCGTCACGTTTGCTCGCCAGCCCCGGGCCCTGCAGGCTAAGTGCGCACACCGCCCTTGTCCCACTCCAGGGAAACTGAGGGAGCGGCAGAGCCAGGATGTGGCCGGTCAGTCTGCCCAGGCCCCACTCGGGGCCGCTGTGTGGGAGCCCGCGGGGGGAGGCCCGAGGCCCACGGGGGCCGCCGTCACCCCTGAGCCTGGCCCTGGCACGGCTCGTGGCCAGGCGGCACCACACGTCCTGGGCCCCTCTGAGCACTCAAAAGCCGGGGGCCGAGTCGCCGGGACCTCTGCGCATTGGCGGCCGCCCCGGGGGCTTTCTCCCCTCTGCTCTCTGGACCCTGCCCCCTTGCCCACGGCGTCCATCTTGGCGGGATGGGGAGGGGGCGCTGAGGGGCCTTCTCCTGAGCCCCCACCTAGGGGAAGGACCAGGAGCTGCCGCTTCGAGCCTCCCTGGGGGCTGCTCTTCCCCGGAGCACAAAGCCAGGGGCACCGCGAGCCAGGCAAGCCGACGCTTCCCCATCCATAGAGCGAGGACGCTGGGCCGGGTGCTGCTGGGAATCCCGTGTCTGGAATTTGGAAGCAAAGTGCTCGCTGGGCCAGTGTGGAGACCCTGCCCCCACCCCCACTTTGGTGGGCTGCAGCTCACATCAGGCATTTCCAAATGGGTTCCCTGGAGCCCTGGGGTCCCCACCGCCTCTGTGGCCGCCCTGCCCCACCCCGACAGGTCTCCCCGCACATGTCCCTCTCGGCACGGGGACACAGGTCCTGGCTTGGCGCACGCGCTGCCTGAGCGCAGATGGCCTGGAGCTTCCTGGGGCCTCCTGAGTGCCGAGTTGATCCCTGCGAGCCAGAACCCCGGGCAGAGAGGCCCCCAAAGGCTACCCCCTCCTCCGTCTGCTCCGAAGGGGACAAGGACGTTCGCAGGAGGGCGGCACGCAGCTGGGGCTGGCTCCGTTTGGCCTTAATTTGGAGGCGGGTTCCCCAAAGCGCGTGCCGGCCTTGCCATCGGGTCACGGCGCTGGAGAGGCTGAGGACGCTGCCCCAGGCGGCGCCTCCTGCCGGCTGCCATGTGCGCGGGGACACGGGCGACGTCACCTGGGATGAGGGCTTCTGCCCGCCTGAGGAAGGCGTGTGTGTGAACATGTGGGCACACGGGCGTCCACGTGGGGTGGCGTGTGCACCCATAGCGCGTGTAGGAACGCAGTCGTGTGTGGTGTGCGTGTGCGTGTGCATGTGCTGAGAGAGGAGGCTCCAGGCCCCAGGCTCACCTGTGCCCCCCCCGCATCGCGCCAAGGTGTGGGGGTGAGCAGAGGCGGCAGACCCCCGGCAGCGGAGAGGGCCGCGGTGGGGCTGGGCAGGTCCAGCAGCGAGTGGGTCTACGTTGACCATAACCCCGAGCCAGCGTTTTCTTGGTGCCAACTCTGTGCCAGGCTGGGACGGCAGCAGGGACGGCCCCCCGGGGAGAGTGGACGGATCGCTCCGGTGGCACAGGGCAGGACCCCTGAGCGGAACCCATGAACGGGCTGTGAGGGGCCGAGCCGGGGGGTCAGGCTGTGTGTGGGCAGCCGAGTCAGGGAGGGCTTCCTGGAGGAGGCAGCGTTGCTGCGCCCCGAGGGCCACGGGGGGGCTGAAGGAGGTGTGTTCTAGGAAGGTGAGGAGGGGCAGAGCCCTCAGGCAGGAGCACACCCGGCCTCGGAGGAGCGCACGAGGCCAGGGGGCTGAGGCTTGGAGACACCAGGGAGCGGCGGGCGGCGAGCTCAGAGGACCAGGGGTGTGGCGCGTAGACCTCCGACGTGTGAGTGCCTGAAGAGGGTGCTCGCGGCCCCTGCAGCTCGCACTGGCGGCGGCAGCTCTGGAGGAGGCGGGGGTTTCCCCAGCCTTCCCTGGGGCGCTGGGGCCTCGGCCTCCCACTCCAGGGTCTGACGTCCTCAGCAACTGCCAAGCCCCGGACCCTTCTAGATTTTAAAGCTGCTGCCTCGCCCTCGTCCTGCCCTGCTCAGCCTGCCCCGGGAGGGCACCGCAGTTCCCTGGGGGCCAGGACCCCTCCCCACCCTGCAATGTGGGGGTGACCAGGAGTCCAGAAAGCGCCGGGCAGTGCAGGCGCCCTGATGGTCAGCTGGGCCGGCAGGCGCATTCCCGGCAGCTGCGGGTATCGGGGCCCACTGGCTGGGGCTCAGGCCAGGGTGGGGGTTCAGCTTCGGCACAAACCGCAGCCACAGACACGCCTTTGCCTGCAGAGCCAGACGTGGACGGTCCGGCGTGGCCTCTCCATGGCCCTCCCAGTGCCCACAGCACCCAGAGCCGAGCCCGGCCTTGGGGCCTTTCGCGCCTCGGTGAGGAGGGGGCTCTGGCTAGGAGGGGCTTGGCCGGGGCTGCACCTCCCGCGGCTGAGGCCTGGGGCTATCGGTGGGCACTGGCCCAGCTGCCCGCTGTGGGTTCGGAACCCTGGGCCGGGCAGTGACGGCCCCCCACCCCTGCAGCCGCCTCCCTGGCATTCCCCAGGCCTGGGTCGCTGTCCCCTCGTTGTCGCCCCGTTTAAGGACCGCAGGTTCCCGCCGGTGAAGCAGGACCAGCCCCGTTCCCAGGCCCTCCCTGAGCAGCCTCCGCTTTCTCCCGGAGTGATGGAGATAAATGTGGCTGATAATTCGCCCGTATTCATAACTGTACCTTCCGGGCCCATCTCAGGTATGATTTTACCTGCAAAGGTTTATCTGAGCATTCAGGTAACAGTTTTTAAGCAAGCGGCAGCATTTGAGGCAAAAGGAAAGGGCGATCTTGATAGAATAAATGTCCACATGCCGCGATCACAGCCGCTAGGCCTGCGGGCCCGGGCGTTTCCCTCCTGCTCGCCCAGGCTTTGGAGCACGTCTGCCCACCCAGCCCAGCTGAGAGGGGCCGGGGGAGACGTGGGCACAGAGGGTCCCGCCGGGCGGCCGGGTGGCTCAGGCACCAGCGGCTGCAGGCGCGTTGCTCCCAATTCCCAGCCTGGCTCGTGCCCGTCACCTAGAACTCAGGCCCAGCAGGGAGGGCCGCAGGCCCCTTGCACTGGGCTACAGGAGACAGGAGGGCACAGCTCAGGGGGCTCGGCCAGGGGCGCACAGCTGGAGGTCAGAGCAGAGGCGCAGCAGTCAGTGGAGAGAGGACGGGGCAGGGACAGGGCGCCCCAGGGAGGGGAGGGGAGTCAGACACCATGGGGGTGGGCTGGGTTGGGTTCCAGTTACAAATGGACAGGTCCTGGTCTTCTGAGCCTCGGTTGCCCCTTCTGCACCTGGGTCTGCCGGGCGGCCCGTTTCCTGCCCCCTGTTTATCTTTTGGTGTCCAGGGTGGGAGGGGGTGGTGGGTGCATGGAAGGAGTGCAGCTGGGAGCGGGTCTCCTGGATTTGTTCGCTGACACGGGCTCCAAGGTGCACGCACCACCCCTGCGTCCGCGGCCTGCCCCTGCGTCCGCGGCCTGCCCCCGCGTCCGGGGTCTGCTGCCATCGCCTCCCTCCCCTGGCCAGCCCCGCCACCCCTCCCTCACCACCCTCAGCACGGCGCCCCCTCCCCAGCCCCCTCCACGCCCCTCCCTCCCCAAGTGCCACCTCCCGGGGGCCCGTGCGCATTGCCCCTTCGCAGCTGGTGGCTGCCTCCCTCTGTGGAAGCCCGTGGCTCTCTCCCAGGCACTCCTGAGGCCGGGGACCTGGCGGTCACACCCTGAGAGGGGCAAGGGCCTGACACGGGGAGGGGGTCAGCCGGGGTCGCCTCCCAGCTCCACCTCTCGCAGGCAGGTGACCTGCGCGAGGGACCGCGCCCTCCGTGCCTCAGTTTCCTTGACGGCGAACAGGCGGATTGGCACCAGCTGTGCAGGGAGACTGTGGCTATTTGAGGAGCAAATCCCCTCAAAAGTGTTGAGCGCAGAACTCGGCGCAGTGAGCGGCCAGCGTCCACGCTGCGGTCGGGCCAGCGCCTCCAGGGAGGAGCTGCTGCCGGGACGGGAAGTGCAAGCTCGTGCTGGAATGCGAGAGCGCCGGTACATGTGGCCACATCTCAGCTGCGCCCCTCGAGGCCCCTGACTCAGACCTGCACCCCCAGAACTCATCCTGCTCCCCAAAGTTGCTGGCAGGGCCAGACCGGGCTAGGCCGCACGGCAGGGCGCCGGGGGTGGAGCCTGGGGTGGCGCCTGGGGTGGCGCCCGGCCGAGCAGCGGGCCTGGGTGGGCCTCGCCCTGACACGCAGGGGCACTCGCTGGTGGGCACAGCCTCACACTCGCACACGCAGGCACGCACGCACACACACGACCCGTGTGCGCAGGCACGCATGCATCCGCAGGCGTCTGCATAGCGGGATGTGATGACAGCCAGGGGTGGTGAGAGCCGGCCCTCAGTGGCTCTCTCCCGTCTCCCCGTCCCCCTGTCCATCCCGGGCAGACACCCCACCCTCGGGCAGGAAAGGGGAGCCTGCTTCCTTGAAAGGCTCGGCCCATCTGACAAGGGAAGAACGGAACCAGGAAACCTGGCAGCTCGCCTCTGGAGAGTCTGCAGCGGACAGGCCTGGGGAGTCGTGGGGCGGGGCCAAGAGCTGTGACCAGTGGAGTCGCAGACGCTTTACAGACAGAGAAACTGAAGCCAGGAGGCCCAAGACTGCACATGGCACCCGGGCCTGGAATTCTGATTCGACCCTTGTAGGGTGTGAAGGGGGCCCTGGGCCAGGTGCTCGGGGCGGGTACTCGGGGCAGGTGCTCAGGGCAGTACTCGGGGCAGGTGCTCAGGGCAGGTGCTCGGGGCAGGTGCTCAGGGCAGGGGCTCGGGCAGGTACTCGGGGCAGGTGCTCGGGGCAGGTGCTCGGGGCAGGTGCTCAGGCAGGTGCTCGGGGCGGGTGCTCGGGGCAGGTGCTCGGGGCGGGTACTCGGGGCAGGGGCTCGGGGCAGGTACTCGGGGCAGGGGCTCAGGCAGGTACTCGGGGCAGGTGCTCGGGGCAGGTGCTCGGGGCAGGTGCTCAGGGCAGGTGCCCAGGCAGGCCCCAGCATGGCGGCACCATCCCGACCCTGGAGGCGTCCCAGGATAGCCGGGCACTGCTGGGGGAAGCAAGGCCGTGTGCAGAACTAACGAGCCCGTGGGACCACACGCCCCTTAGGAGCCTGCAGCAGCCCTGAGCAATCCAGGGGGCTTCTTGGGGGTGGTGGGCTTGGGAGGAGCCCGACAAAGCAGTGGCCACCTGGAGGGCAGGTGCGTCTGGCACGCCCGTGACTGCCAGGCGGTCCATGCGTGTTGGCCGTTGGATCTGGTCCGCACTGTATCGTCCCTGCTTTCCGGAAGAGGAAGCGGCCTCAGAGAGGGGCAGGGCTGCCCCGGACCCCACAGCCAGGAAGGAGGCCTCCCAGGAGCTGGAGATTTCGGGGGAGACCCTCCAGGCAGGGGCCTCGGCAAAGCCTGGATGGGGGGACTGCAGGAGGAGGGGCCCGGCTTGGGCAGGGGTGGGAGGGAGAGAGAGGCCATGGCCAAAAGCACTCAGGTCCGGGGGTGAGGCCAGGCCTGGGGGTCTGCCTCTCACTGGGGAGCCACTGCCCCCTCCCCACCGCGGTCCGAGCCAGCCAGCCTGACCCTGGTCTTGAGTTCCCCCGAGCAGCCAGGCCAGGCAGGCTTATGAGAAAGGGCCAGTTCCTGCCTCCGAGCGACATGGAGATGCCACCGTCCGGGGCTCGGTGGCCTCGGGCCTGGGCATTGGATCTCCCGACTTCAAAGGGGCCTCGGGGTCGCTGAAACCCACACCGTCACTCACCAAGCAGGGTTGCCAGGAGCCAGGGGTGGGAGCGGAACCCGAGGCCCCGGCCACACGCCGCCCCTGCGCTCGCGCCGCAGCCGAGCCCCTGGTCCCTGGAGGGGCGTCAGCCAGCACGCAGAGCCGCTGTGCCCACACTGGGCAGCGTGGTCCCGGGCGAGCCCTGTGTTCAAATCCCGCTGTGCAGCCTCACAGGTCGCGGCAGCTCCCTGAGCCTCGGTTCCTCGCCCGTGGTTACTCACTGGTTAACTTCCTGTCTGCCTCTTCCAGTAAAGCCACGTGAGGCAGAGGCTGGACACGGTGTCAGCCCAAGTGAAAAGACTTGTGAGCGGATGAGGGAGTGGGAAGGTCAGGGCAAGGCCTTGCCTCTGAGTCCTCGGTGCCTCGTGCGGCTCTCCCCTCCCTGGCATCTAGGATGGGGCACCGTTCCTGCTCCGAGCCGCTGGGACTTAAAACCTTTGGATTCAAGTCGGCACATAACGGGGGGGTGGCTATCTACTGCTGCGTAACAAATAGCAGGCTAAACCTCGCATGTCTGTTATCTCAGTGGGGGCGGCCAGGAACTCGGATCGCAGGCGGGACGTCGGCGGGGGCTGCGGGAGCCCCTTCCAAGACGGCCCCTCACGCGGCTGTTGGCGGGAGGCCTCAGTTCCCCACGTGGGCCTCTGCCCCCGACCTGGCGGCTGGCTTCCGCAGAGCGAACGATCCAAACGAGGCCGCGAGGAGGAAGCCATGGCGCCTCGAGAGACCAACGGCCTCATTGCCCTGCGTCCGCAGCCACAGGGTCCAGCCCAGACTCGAGGGGAGGGGCCTGGGGCTCCACCTCTTGAAGGCAGGCACGTCAGGGACTCCGTGGCCCCGCTGAGGACGCGCCTCGGGCCCCTTTCACGCCCCTCTGGCTCGGCCACCCCACTTCCCAGGTGTGTCGTGCGGGGCCACTTTGCTCGCGCCTTCGTTGTGTTTTATTCATAAAGTCCGAACGTCAGAACCAACCCAGCGTCCACCGGCCGGGGTCTGGGTACAGAAGCAGACATTGGTCCTTTCCGCGGAACATTCTACGGCATGTGTGGATGGAGCGTAACAGAGCACGGCAGACCAGGGTGTCAGCGGCCCCTCCCTCCCAAGGCTCTGGGGGAGTCTGCCCCGCGCCTTTCTTTAGCTTCCGGTGGTGGCCGCGTCCTCGGCGCGCTTTGGCGTGGAGCTGCGGCACTCTGTCCCTGCCCCATGCCTGGCTCTGCAGTTTAGGGCCCCCTAATCCGGCATGACCTCATCTTGGCTTCTGACCCCTGCAGAGACCCCGCTCCCAGATAAGTCCTGCTCGCCAGCGCTGGGATAGGGCTTCAGCGCTCCTTTTGGGGGACAGTCCAACAGAAGGCGAGATGGATAAGCAGACGGACTGCAGTGGAATTATCTCCAGGATACGCTGTTAAATGAGCAAAGTGAGAGCTGAACGGGGAGTGGGGAAGGAAGGAGGAAAGAGGGACTCGACACTCGTTCGCTGGCATTTGCGTAAGAAACTCCGGAAGGAGACAGGCGCTTCCAGCTCAGCCTGCAGGAGGGGCAGAGCGTTAGGGGCCGGGGGGAGGAGTGAGCGTCCCACCACCCACCTTTTAAGATGGCTTTGAGGCTTCCAGCCTGTGAGTGCACAGTCTACGCCTAAATAAGCCATTAATTCCCAGAAGCGTGACTAGCCGTGAAGCTGTGGAGGAGGCGGCCAGCCGAGCCCTGCCAGGGCTCCCAGCTCCCTGGCGACCCAGGCCTCAGCCACGGCGCAAGGGTCCCCCGGGCGCTGCCGAGGTGTGAGCTGCCCAGAGCCGAGGGCCGCGTCCACACTAACACACTTTCCATTTTCTCTGCAGCCGAGAAATCCTCGTTCCTCAGGAAGATGCACAGCACGTCGGCAGAGAGGCCTCCAGTGCCCAGGTACGTGGAAGACGCGCGCTGGCGTTTGCGGGCAGCCGGCGCGGAGGCTGGGGGGCGGCCAGTCAGCCGGACGCGCCCTTCTCCCTGAGACCCCTCTGGTCCGCCACCTCTCTCCTCGGGAAGGTGACCGCGGCTGCCGGCTGCCTCCCGGACAGACCGTCTCCTGGAGCTCAAGCCACGGCGCTGAACTGGAGGCGGGAGGGGACGGGGCGGCCGTTTGTCACCGGACGCCCTTCGCGGCAGCCGGCCAGTGGCACACGCGGCCGCGTCACCCCTTCTCCTCCTCGAGGAAGGCCTGTGGGCACAGCTGTCTTCCCCAACAAAGAGGGTGCCATAAAACCCCCCAGACCCTGCCTATAAAGGGCCAGCGGCCAAGAGCTGACCCCCCGACAGCCCGCCGCTAGGGTCTGTTGTCAGCCCTTCCACGTGGAGGCTTGTGCCACTCAATACCCAACGGCCCTCGTAGCCGCCGATTCCGTGTTTGCAAATCCACCCACTCACTGAAGCTTATTTGTAACCCCAAAATCAGTACTCACGGTGCTTTCGGGTATTCACGGACACGCGCAGAGCGTCGAGAATTGTGGGTCTCACGACGCGCGTCCCCAGCTGCGGTGGGGCGAGGCGACGCCCCGATGAAGTCAAGTGTCCTGTGTGCCGCCAAGTCAGGGCCGCCTTGGTCAGTCTCTGCGTTTCGTGGGTGACTTTGCTGTTTAAGGCGGCCCCGACGGGGTGCTGCCGAGGAGAGGCCGCCCCGCGCCTCCCGGAGACCCCGTGTGAGATGAGCTTGGCTCAGGCGCGAGTTATGAGCTGCTGGCTGCGAGGTCAGTGTTGCCGATACCATCTGCTGCCTAAGGAGCCGTGGGGAGCGGCGGGGTGCCTGCTTCCCGTGACCAGTCCTGGTCCAAGCCCTGGTTCCTCCCTAACATAAATAAGTAAGTACGTGAGTAAATAAGGAGCCTTTAGACAGAAACCCGCGAAACAGGGCTGCGCACTGCGCCGTTAGTGAAGGTGTCACAGCCAGGGTTTGCAGGAGCCTCACCCTGCGTTCCCCCAGGGGCAGGGGCCCAGGATTAGCTGATTCGGGGTTCACGGGGCTTCGTAGAGCCAAGCGCTGCGGATACCAAGAGCTGACTGTGACGGCAGAATTACCCGTGAACACACGCTGCCTGCTCGCCGCGACCCCGGCAGAGGCTTGCTGAAGAGGTCATTCGCTGGGTCTTTGCAGCAAGGCTTGGCAGTGGGTCCCAGTGTTATTCCCAGGCCCCTGCTGAAGAGCCAGCGCTGGGGGAGGCTGGGGGGCCAGGGGTGGGCGCAGCAGCCTGGGCAGGGGGGTCAGAACTGGGTCCGTCAGCTTCCTCAGCCCCCGCCCCGGCCCACCTGCCACGTGCGTCCCTCCGGAAGCTCCTGGAGGGGCTCCTGGGTCTCACACAGTCCCTGGGGGGCCATCTGGCTACTCGGCCTTACCTGCCTCCTCAGGCAGCTCTGGAAGCTGGGGAGGGGGCCAGGTCCCTGCGCCCAGCCTTCTCGGCCGGGGACGTCCAGGCGTGGGGTAGAGGACCCTTCTTCCAAGGGCAGGAGGCACCTGGCCCCAGCAGGGGAACCTGGACAGTGGTCCCCAAGTGGCCGGCCCCCTCTGGCTTGGCTGGCTTTGGGAGCCCCCGGGCCTGGTCTTGGGAAGCTTGGCGAGAGCCCCTCCTCTCTCTAAGGTGGAGGGTGACACAGCCCCTGTCGTTCAGGCCAGTATCTGGACCACCGTCTCCCCTGGTGGGGCCCAGAGCTTGCGTTCTGAGCTTCCCCCGCGCATCCCGCGCCACGCCTCTCTCACGCTCCCCTCACCTGAATGCCCTCTCCTCCCCCGGGCCCCAAGCCTGGGCATCCTACACAGCCAGGTCAGGCACCGCCGCCTCCAGGAAGCCTCCCCTGGCGCCATCCGGACGAGCCCCTCCTCTGACTCTCCAGGCCCCAGCCTCGCGTCTTTCTCGTGGACCGCGGGTTCTTTCGCACGGACCGCGTCCTCTGCTCTGCACCCTACTTGCCTGCCACCTTGGAGCTCTGGGTCCTCCACCTCTCTCTCCCCCAGGACCCAGTCCATGGGGGTTGGGGGTCCCCCCCTCCCCAAGCTCTCCCCTCCCACCAGGCTCTGCTCCTTCTTGGCATTTGGTGCCAAGCGCCTGGCTGAGCCCGGGGCCAGCGTGGAGAAGCGACAGGGAGACCCCCAGACCAGCCACGACCCCTGCGGGCCTGTTCCAGGCACAACACCCAGCGCTGGCCCGACCCCCAGTGACCCCCTGCGGTGGTTCTCTCCTGACCCCCGCTCCCCGGGGGAGAAAAGGAGGCACAGAGAGCTGAAGGGACCCACGCGCCACGGGCATTGGCAGCTGTGGCCTGCGCAGAGGGGACGGGGCGTGCAGGGCCCAGGAACTCACTGGGAGGGGCCTTCAGAGGCGGGTGGGTGTCCCGCCCCCTCCTCAAACTCCCCTCGCTCTCAGCCCCTGAGTCTTGCACCCTCTCCCCGCCAGCCAGGGCGCAGTGAGGAACCACCTCCTCCAGGAAGTCGTCCTGATGCCCCCAGCTGGGTGGGGTCCGAATTCTGAGCCCCCACCTGCCCCTCACCTCCCAATAGGCGGCCCCTGGTACCAGCCAGAGGGTCTTGCAACCGTGGAGGGGCCCAGCGCAGGGCAGGAACACGGTCCCTGGGGGACGGGGGCCCTGGGTGCCTCACTGTCCCCACCCAGAGCCCTAACTTCGCCGGCCGCGGTGCACAGAGGGAAGGCGCTATTGCACTCACCATCCGTGGCCGCGCACAGCCTTCCCCACTCGTCCTTGCCCCAAGGACGCCCAGTCCAGCCGTCATGTCACCCGGGGACGGACGGGGGACAGTGGGGCCCAGCGGAGGGAGGGGCCGGACGGGGGGGCGGGGTGCAGGGCTGGCGGCGGGGAGGGGCTGGCGGGGGCGGAGCTGTCGAGGGGCGGGGCTGGTGGGCTGGGGGGGGGGCGCCCCCTCCCCATGCCCGCGGCCTCCGGGGCCCTGGGCTGCGTCAGGGAGCGGGGCGCGCCCCCTGCTGGCCGGCGCTGGCTGGAGACGCTGTCAAGCCCCTCACTCCCCGCAGCGACAAGCTGGGAATGAATGTCCTGCCTGGCACCTCGGGATTCCAAGGCCCTGCTCCCCCCAGGCCGGGTCCTGACTGTCCCTGGGCCACAGCCCTCTGCGGCCACTTCCCGGTGCCAGTTGTGAGGTTGCACTCCTCGCTCCCGTTTCCCGCTCCTGGGCGAGCAGCTGGTGCCAGCTTGCAGGGTGCCAGCTCCAGGGCCTGGGGCAGGTGCAGGCCATCCCTTCCTTGACTCACAGAGGCACTGACAGCAAAGCCTGGGAACGCTTGGAGGGACAGCCCTTCACACTTTAGTGTGAACTTGTTTTCTTGGGTTTGTTTTTCTCTACCAGATCATTCAGATGAGGCTCACAGAAGGAAAGGGAGTTTTCCCAGGAAAGTCCGTGGTGGGGCAGGAACACCCTCTAGGATATGTGAGGGCAGGAGACCAAGAGGGTGTGGCGCTTTGGCCGATCCCAGAGCAGCGGTGTGGAATAACTGAGGCCAGACCCAAAAAGAAGAACTTCAGCCCTCCACTTTCACTGCCCCTTCCAGCCTCCCCCTGCGGACGCTGTCCCACCCTGCGCTGTTAGGGGAGCCTGTCCTCGGACATCCAGAGCCACAGCGGATGGCTGGACAGCTGAAGGGACCAGAATGCAGCCGCACCCAGGCTCAGGCAGGCACCGGAGAGCCCTGGGGTGGCTCCAGAGAGGCCTGGGCCTGGCGGCCGGTGTCCCAGGTGCGGTGGGCAGCCACATTCCTCTTCAAGGGCCAGGACCTGCACCCGAGGCTTTGGACACTGCCGAGGCCGGGGGACGGGTCTCCCCAGGTGGGGGGAGCTCCGAGGGTGCTGGGTCCTGGGGCTTCTGGGAGCATGGGGGTGTGCCCGACCCCTAGAGTTCCCCCACCTTGGGGCCCATCTCATGCAACCCTCTCCCATTTTCAGAGGAGGAGACTGGGGTCCTCATGGCCCCCTGAGGTCCCCTGTGGGTCAGAAACAGAAGAGGGCCTGGGAAGGGGATGAGTCAGGGCACAGGCCTCACGGCTGAACAGGCAGATGGGTGCGTGGACAGCCTTCCAGGCCCTTGATGACCCCAGGGTGGTTTCCGGAATCAAGAGTGGGCCACCTGCTGTGTCCTCCAAACGTGGACTGCCAGCAGAGATGGGAGGGACTGGCGTGGGAGTGGCTGTCCGAGTGTGGCGCTGTCAAAGGTAAACGGAGGCACTTTTAAAATTCTGAGCCACAAACAAATCAGGCAGCAAGAAGCTCGAAGTGGTAAGAGCTTCTCCAAGGGCGTGGCAGGGCAGGCTTACCTAGGGCGAGCACGGAAGCCAGCGAGGAGGCGTTCCGCCTGGCTGGCACAGGGTCTCCCTTGTGCGCGGGGTCTTACGGGGGGGACGGAGACACTGAGGAGTGGGCTTCACTCGTGCATCTCACGGGGCAGAAGCTGGTTCATCTCCGGCTGTGCCTTATCTGCACTTCTCCAGGTGCCTTTGTTTCCTCAGAAGGACCTACAGGTCAATGGCTTCTGTCTTCTGGAAAATTCTTTCTAGGACAGGGTCCCTCCCGGACGTGCCCAATGCAGGCAGCCTTTTCTTTCTACTTAATCCCCCTTCTTGGTCACTTTTCTCATGATCCACTGGAAACTTGACCAAAGCACTCGGGTCACGACCTTAGGTTTCTTTTCTTGTCAGGTGGCCAGGCAGGCTCAGTCAGTCGCTTTGTCCCATTTTTTTGTCCTTCCGTGATTGCAGTAAGGTTTGTTGAGTGGCTGCTCAATCACTCTTAAGACCCTTGGGCTGGGGTCCCCTCCTCAGCTGAGTGGATTGCACGTGCGGCCCTCTCTAGGCTAAGGAGCCACGCCAGGACTGGACAGCGGTTTTCCCCTGCGGTCCCTCCAGACTGGGGTGACTGCCTCTTTTCCAAGGTCCCCAAAGTCTCCCGTGGCTCCTGTGCCTGCCAGGGCATGACCTTCCTTGCTCACCTGGGAGGCTGGGCCTGGGGCAGGTGCCAGGCCGGGCTTCGTAAGTCTCCGGTCCCGTCTGAGTAAACGAGCCTCACTCCCGACCCGGACATTCCAGCAGAGCCTGGGCTGTACAGCCAGTGCCGCCCGCTGCGTCCTGCTGCCGAGGAGGGCAGGCTCTGACGGAACCTATGCAGGTCGTTATTTGTCATAAAAATAAGGACATTCAATAAGAGTCTCCGAAGCCTGGAGGGAGCAGGCAGGGAGAGAAAGACGGATGCTTTATGAATTATAGGAAGTCCAAGGGAAAGGAGAAGGGGCTCCTTGTGTCTAGGAAAGGGAACGTTTAAACCTCAGCACCAATCCAACAGAACCTGAACCGTCTTCCCCATTTGTCCAGCCCCGGGGAACCGGCCCTCGTCCTGCCCCTTCTCGTGTCAGCGTCTCTCGACCATCGGCTTCTCCAGAATTCTGGAGTCCTGCTCGGCCCAGGGGCTGCTCTCGGAGCTGCTGCAACGATGTCAGCAGACCCTGGCCTGGGGTCCTGGCACGGCCCCTCCAGGGTCTCTGGCAGCCCTTTTTGTAGAAGGCGAAACCCTGCCGGTCGCTGACTGCGAGTGTGTCAGGGAAGCATCGGGATAAAACTACCTGTAGGTGACGAGGCTCCAAATGGCCGTGGTGAACTTACTGCTGCTTTACAAAAATGAGCAGTCCAGTGGGAGTTCACCAGAAACTCTTTCAAGAACAACTGGAATTACGACCCAGGACACTCTACCATGGCCCTGAATCAGCAGCAGGACATCTCATGGACAGTGACACGTCGACAAGCCTCCAGGGACTTCATGTGACTTCTGGAATGTTTATATCCGTAGCACCTAACCTGTCAAATCGAACCCACGAGACCACGCAACTCAGAACACATCAAATAAACCTTGCTGTTTCTAGGCCTCTCTCTTTACAAGGTGAAAGAACAAATCCCCAGGGATCTCCAGGGCCTCTGAAAATCCCTAAGGCCGTTTGAGGTCAAGAAGACATCGTTTAGGGAGGGTGGGGAGGGGGGAGGCACGGGGGAGGGGGATGAGCTGCCCGGCCGCCACTTGCCTGCCGTCGCCACCCCCGGGTCCTTTCGTTGAGAGCCTGCCACCCACCAGGCCGCAGTCCACCGGCTCTCTATTGCACCCTCACTGCCAGCCCAAGGAGACTCACCTCCTACCCCACCCACCGGCAGGAGCAGGGAGGACGCAGAGCCAGAGATTCCCACCCTCCCTGAGCCCAGAAGGTGCCAAGGAGCTGTCCTACGAGGCGAGGGACGCAGGGAATTGTACCTGGGTTGTTCGTAGGCCCAAGTTCGTCTGCTATGAAAGGCAAGCGGTGGACTTGCAGTGGGTTCACCAAGAGCCTTTATTAGCCAACCTTTCTGGGCCACCTACGCTTCAGAACCACAGAAAAACCCAGATAATACGCATAAGGCAAAATGCCAAAGCAAACTTCACTAAACCAAGCTTTCAGCAATGATTTAGATATTTAGTCTTGGATACTGCACACGATCCAGTTGAAAATGTAATACTTTTTTTCCCTCACGACTAAAGAATTGATGGATGGGAGCTTCCCAACTGGAGGAAACGTTCTTGCCCGTGGAAATGCAGGGATCTCCAGGCATGCGGCCTGTGTTATTATGGACATCATGGAAACTTCTGGAATGAAGTACAGAGATGCATTTGCTTAGGTTCCAGGAAGAAGGTTTTGTATGAACCCTGAGGCTGGATCTGCCCGTCCACGTCAGAGCACGAAGCCATCTGCCGAGCTGACGCAATAGCGCGGCGGTGTCCGCGCTGCAGCTAGAGGGCGGCGTCCTCCATTCTGTGCCACAGGCAGTTTGAAGAGGACACGCGAAGAAGATGGTTCTGGAAACAGAGTGGCTGGCTCAAGCGCAGCACCGTAGAAGAGGCGGATTTCTATTTGGGAAGGAGAAAATACTAGCAATAATAATAATGTAAAATGGTAAAGACACGAGTAGTTTCTTTTCAGTTATCTGTTGCTTCCAGACGTGTTTCTCTGCAACTTCTTGAGCAACATTTTAAGATGTTGGACTTCTGCAATAGATGGTGCTTTTACTCCTTTTTTTCTTTTGTTTTTTACTTTACAGTTTTATTATAACCAAGAATTTTGGACTTGCAAAGAGGTATTATAGCAATAATGCACTTTTCATACTCGAAATTTATTTTTATGATATAAATTACACAAAGTGCAAGTTAGGGGAGATTTGCTTATTAAAATTTGGATAACTTATAACAAATAATTTACTGAAATTTGCTAAAAATTCAGTTTGTGTTATGTACATTGCATTTTAAAAAGAATTTTACGGTTCAGTTTTATGATGGAGCCTCTTACAGAAACATTAACAAAATGCAGGAATCTGCTACGTTTCTCTTTTTTAATATAAACAATACCTTCAATGTCCTTTTATTTTCCTAAGCTCTTTTTCTTTAATATTTATTTTATTTATTTATTTCCCCCCTCCCCAGACCTTTGCGCTCACTGTCTGCTCATTGTGTGCTCTCTGTGTCTGCTCGTCTTCTTTTCAGAAGGCACCGGGAGCAGAACATGGGACCTCCCACGTGGGAGGGAGGCACCCAATCGCTCGAGCCACCTCCGCTCACTGCTTGTGGTGTCTCTCATTGTGTCTCCTCATTGTGTCCACTTGTTGCGTCAGCTCACCGTGTGAGCTCATCGCGTCAGTTTGCTGTCTTGCTCATCTTCTCTGGGAGGCACCGGGAGCCCAATCCGGGACCTCCCATGTGGCAGGCGGGCGCCCAAGGCCTTGAGCCACATCCGCTTCCCTTTAAGCTCTTCTTGATCCTTCACTAACAGTGTTTAAACCACGTCAGTAGCCACTTTCCTTACTTTGCCTCCTTTTCTGTTCCCTTCCTAATGTGCTTATTCTATTTAAAAATTTTAATGAACGAAGGAAGATGTTTTACTTTATAGTACCAGATTCTCCCCCCAAAAAAGGATAGGTAGAAGTTTCAAGTGACTTTCCTTTATGCATTCCTTTTTATCTGTTTCTTTGAGACCCAGTTTTTTTGTTTTTGTTTTGTCCAAAATGGTTCTGAATAGAATATAACATACCAATGTAGCACTATTGGCCTTTTTTCCCTAAGTGAAAACCAGAAAAGAACAATGCCTTACATCATTTAAAGAATAAAAAGATAAATCCTCATGACCTCCAAATTAGTATACCCAACAGGGAAAAGTAAGATCCATGTTTTTCTATAATTTCATTGTTTTTAAACTATAAATTAGTTTAAGTAAAAAATATTTGGTTTTGAAGAGACCTCAGTAAGTTACCTGGACGTGGCGGATTCCTCCTGTTCATTTCATGTCATCCTTGTGACCCTGTGAGATGTGGCTCCGGCCCAGACAGAAGCTGTTCTCTGCAGATGCGTTTCCTGGAGGAAAAGATTTGTAGCCATCCTTGTCCTAAATTAGCTTCTTAATCAATTCTTTAAACTGAGTTTATCCACATTTCCCTCCTGATTTGCGTTACAAAGTCATTTTGTGGATCCTTGGTTCTCCGTGTTTTTATTTATGTGTGTAAAATTGTTCTGAGAACACTGAAGTGTGTGGTGTGAGGGAGGAGAGGAGGCTCTTAACTTTTTACAGTTGATGACTTTAGGGAGCACGAGCAAAACTCCTTTGTATTTCGCTATTCTCTGTCCTCTCCCACGGTGTTTTCCCGATTGGAATCCTTCCGCCATGTCCCCTTGGTACCAAGAGCTGCCCTGCTGAGTAGCCCATCACCCCAAGTCACTTGCTTGGCTTTTTCCGGTGGTGGCATAATCCGGTAACGCCGTCTTATCCAGCAGAGTGGGGAGTGGAAGCGGATTAAAGTGCTTTATGAAGAATCAATGCCTGCGACCCAGGTGATGGCCCCTTCCCTTGCCCTCACCCCCTGAGGTCAAGCATTCTGTTGGGTGGTCAGCTCATGTGGTGGACTGGCCTCGGGGAGTCAGGAAGTCCAGTTGGCAAAGTACCCAATAGCACGGCCTTCCTGTGCTGTTGTTGGGTAGGTCGACAAAGATCTCTCCTGCATTTTAATAATCTGTGACATTCCACAGAGAATCTTCTTAACTGCCAATTTAGGTTTTAAAAATGAGACAGTAAGACTCTCTTATTAGCTTCTTAAATACACACGTCCTCTCAAGTAGTCTGGCCAAAACCACATATTTGGTTATTGATATCAATTCACAGCTGGTCATTGTCCCCTTTTTCTAACCACTGTCAGCTCTGTGCTGTCGCCGCGGTGCCTATAGCAAACGCAGCCTCTCCCAGACGCTGGAAAGAGCACTGCCGCCAGCTTGGCAGAGGATCAGCGGGAACGAGGCAGGGGGCTTAGTTGTCCTCTCAGAGGAGCGTTGCACGTTGGTTTTCCTTGAATCCGCTTCCACCTAATATTCAACAAGCTCTTCTGGTAACTTATCCTATTCTTACTTTGGTTCGATTTCTGTGATTCGTTTATTTCCACCTATGTTTTATGATAGTTAACGAAGATAAATTTAACCAATCATGATTTATATCCTAAAGTATTTGAATAATATATGCATGACACATCACCCAATCTTAAAATTAAATAAGTAATGGGCACAGGATGTAAAATGAAATTGCTTCAAACCAGGAAAACTGCATTATTAATGTCTATTTTTGAAAGCATGAAATAACTTATTTAAAATATTCACATTGGAATGGCGGTATAGTTCCCTTTTCATCTCAGTTCGTGCTAACTTCTTAGCCATTAGAGGGCTGGACAGCAGTGACGTTTGTTGGTTGGGATCTGCTGTGGTGGGGAGGCGAAGCCGGGCGAGCTTTTGCTAGTTCAACTCCCACCCGCTTCACTTCACCGTGGGGGCGCGCGCAGATGCTTCAACTGAGTTTAGAAGTAATGCCAAAAACATGTTAAGCATGGCCTTTTTAAGAAAACACACACTTTCTAATTGTCCTGTTGCCATGGTAACTCAAGTGAATTGGGAGTATTTAACTGCAGTCTTGCATTATAAAGTTGGGATGTAACTATTAGGGTCTCAACTTGATGTAAAGTAAATGAACAGTTACCTGGTGGATTTTTTCTTTAAAAACTGTTTAATCCATAATTCCATAACAAACTTAGCTTCACTTCACTTTTTACTTTATATTTGTACATTCAACAGTACTCCAATTAGGAAATGATAGGAAATATCTGAGAATTACTATAAAGTTTTTTTTTTAATTGATTAGAAAAAGTAAGTTTCTAGGGTCTCTGAATACTGGATATTTTTTTGTCTTAACCATTCATGGCAATGAAAAAAAGAAGAAAAGAAAAATCACTCAAAATATTCAGGTTTACAAATTAGCTTCCTCTCGATGGAGCTGTCCTGCCTCACAGTTCAAAGTGTGTCCCACAGTTCAGCAACATTATACTGACATGTAATTGCAACTTACCAGGCAGCAAAAATGATTCAAGGAGAAAGGTGACTTACAGTGTCTGTTTACCTCTGGGTAGGCACTTGCTTCATTTACTCTTTTAACAAACATTTGTACTTGGATAAAATGCTTGTGGTGTGGGAATGTCGCTGTGAAGAGGCTGCTAGCGCAGGCACAAAGTATTCAAATTATTTTGTGAAGATTGGTGGTTGTATTAAACTGCTGTGCCGTTATAAAAAAGAAAAAGAATGCCTCCACCCACCTTCAACAGCCTTGTCTGTACATACCTTAGGCTTCTCTAACTACATTCCATTTCTTCCTCCTTTTTCCTCCCCTTTCACTGGCTAATGTAAAATTATTGGTTCTCTCTGTATTTTAACAGTCTTAATGAAACCTAATTCACATACCATACAATTTACCCATTTAAAGGGTATAATTCCATGGTATATTCACAGATTTGTGCAATTATCACCACAATCAATTTTAGAGCACTTTCATCACCCCAAAAGGAAACTCTATTAGCATCTATTAGCAATCACTCCCCTTCCTCCCACCCCCAGCCCTAGAGGATCATTTATCTACTACCTGTCTCTATGGATTTGCCTATTCTGGACATTTCATATAAATGGAAGCACACAATAAAAAAAAAAAGAAAGAAAGAAAGAAAAAGAAGACATCGTTTGGGGGTTGATTTTGCAAAGGCAAAAATGTCAAAAAGTTGCTAGGTTTGAGCATTTTGTTAAACAGGATCATGGGACACTGTGAAACAATATTTGGCTCCCTACCTAACCAGTGGCATCAAATATTCTTAAAGTAAATAGAGGCGTTACCATGATTGTTTAAAAATAACAACAACCATGGTTCCTCCAAGAGCAGAAGTCTTGCTCTCTAAAACAATAAAGGCTGGTAAAGTCAGTGTAAAAAGCCCAGGAGACGCTTCTGACAAGATACAGAGCTTCGGTGTGAAGACGGTGAAGAAACCCCCTGCACCTCTTCCTGAGAACAGGGCCCTAGTCCAAGGGGGCCTTGTCATTTTAATAGAAAACCAAGTTCTAGTTTTGCGTGAAGATTCTGTCTGATAAGAAAACTCTTAAAAATCTTATAATCCTGTCAAATCTTATCCAACCTTGACCAGGACAGATGAAATTCCTTTTCTGCAAACCTTCTACAACTTTCTCTATCTACCCAGGTTTTGTCCCACGCGTTCCTGTTTCTCATCCTGCAATAACCAGTCGTTTTACTTTAAAGACAAAGCTACTCTCTTTTTTTTTTTTTTTTTTTTTTACCGGGAGGTACCGGGGATCGAACCCCGGTCTCTCCATATGGGAGACGGACGCCGAACCTCTTGAGCCACATCCGTTTCCCAACTCTCTCTTTTTTTAAAAAAAAAAAATTTATTGAAGCATATCATTCCTACATGGACATACATAAGCTATAAGCGTTCAGGAAACACCGTGAACTTACAAGACAAACATGCATAACATCCTGCAGGGTTCCCACACATCACCCCCCCCCCCCACAAACACCCTGCATTGTTGTGAAATGTTTGTTAACAAATCATGGAAGAGCATCGTTGAAGTATCACTACTAACTATAGTCTGTATTTTCCTCCCCTATACATTTTTTTAAGGATTTATTTATTTATTTACTTTTATCCATTTTTACCTCCCCCCCACCCCCCGTTTTTGCTGTTTGTGTGTCCATTCACTGGGCAACTCTCTGTGTCCGTTTCCTGCCCTCTCTTCTCATCCTTCTCCTCCTGTCTTCACTGGGATTCGATCCTCAGAACCACTGATGTGGGAGCGAGGCGTCCTACCGCCTGCACCACCTTAGTTCCTGGTTTTCCGTGCGTCTCGTCTTGGCTCTCCCTTGTGCCACTCTCCTGTCATCATCTTGCTGCGTGGCTCGCGGGGCCTGGGGGCTCGCCGGGCCTGGGGGCTCGCAGGGCCTGGGGGCTCACCCCCACTCGGGGCCTAATGGCCCACGCACCTTCTATATTTTTCTTTTTTTAATTTTTACCAGGTCCCTCCATAAGGGAGATGGATGCCCGACCACCCGAGCCACATCTGTCCCCCTGCTATCTCTCTTTTTTTGCTTTTTTTCTCAGTAAACTTTATTTCAGCTTCAAAAAATAAAATGACAAAGGTAACTTAACGAATTATGGAAACATTAGTTTAAAAATCCCTGTCCAAGCACATTTATATTATTAAATCCTAAGAACAATTCATATGTGTCTCCAGTGTTGAGAAGGTCAACAGATGAGCACAGATTGGCTAAAGGACATGACCAAGGCTTCCTTGTTGAGGAAGAAAACGGGAAAAAATGTTTGCTCATAGTCACATCTCATAACTAAATCTCGTATTTGCTTTGTTGATCTTTAGTATTGATATAGTACCTTCTTTGCCTTTGCCAAAAAGATATCACAATACTGCTGTTAACTATGGTCTGTAAATTACATTAGTTGTATTTTTGGCATGTGTCGCCATATTCTTAACACCTTGAAATAGAGGAACATTCTTAGTTGCATTTGTATTATTAACCACAATCCTCATCTACCACCCAAATCACCGTCACACCGTCCCTAGGTTACCCTCCAGCTGCCTTTCAATTCGCATCAGCCTCCCTCGACGACCGCTTTCAGCCACAATCACATTTATAAATCAGCGGTGTTAGTTACACTCATTATGCTGTGTCACCATCAACTGTCCATTTCCACGTATTTACAGCCAACTTCACTAAACATTCTACATACGCGGCATTGCTATGTGCAGCGCTTTTTTTTTTTTTTTTTTAGATTTTATTTATTTATTCATTTATCCCCCCCTTTGCTGCTTGTGCTCGCTGAGTCAGCTAACCACGCCGTGCGGACGGGCTTGCCTTCACCAGGAGGCCCCGGGAACCGAACCTGGGTCCTCCCATATGGTAAACGGGAGCCCCACTGATTGAGCCACAGCCACTTCCCTGCATCGCTTTTTTGATATGGGTCTTAGGTCTCCTTTAATCTATGTACTTCCTCCCCTTTATTTTCCGCTCCTTCTTATAAATGCGTTGCAGTCTACGTTTGGAAAAGCCTGGGACATCTGTGGGAATGGGCCAGCACGCTGCCTTTCAACATGGACATCTGCCCCTAATGATCCTCAGTGGTGTTTAGCTCCAGAGGTTTGCTCAGGTTTGGAGTGTTTTTTTTTTTAATCAGAATATTTCATAACTAGTGCTGAGTATTCACATCGAGGAACATAAGGTTTAGTTGATAAGTTATAGTAAAATGGATCAGCAAGTTCAAGTGTTTTCAGCTTAATCCACTTGTGAAGCTCAGTTTTTCAGCTAGAGGCTAGGAGGGCCTCCAGCTCATAAACTAGACCCGTTACTTCATTAAGTTTTGTAAACCAGTGGTATCATTTACTCTTCTCAAATTGCTGAAATCCTTCTCCAAAGAGAAACATCTCCCACAATTTGTAGAAAAACAAAAACGATTCTTTTCCTTTATTTACCAGTTTTCAACTAAGGTGGGTCTCATCGCTAGCACTTCCCAACGAGCCAATTCTTTTTAAAATATCATCATGAACTTATGTGTTTCTATTTTTTTTTTTTTGAGTTTCAATATACTTTTTTTTTTTAATTTATTTTTATTGTGGGTAAAAATCAAAATTCTCACAATACATACAAACATTTGCAAAATGATATATAAATATATATGCATATATGTGTATTTGCTTACAAAAATGTTATTTATATATATATATACATATATTTTAAGAGGTGCTTAGATTACCCAAAAAATTACACGGAACCCACTGGGATTCCCATGTTGCCCACTTCCCACACCTCCCACCACATCCCACACAAACATCTCCCACAAGTGTGGCCCACCACCCTCAATGGACTTACACATCCTGGGGCCTTGCCACCAACCATAGACCACAGTTCACACTGTAGACCACACTCTCTCCCACTCAGTTCTGAGTGGTGTGTGCTGATTTAAAATGGCCTACATCCGTTGCCACAACAGTACTCAGGACAACCTCCAACTCCCAAAGAAGCCCCTGTATTTCAACTGCTCGTCCCCTCCCTACCCCAAAAGTGTCAAGTGGCCACTGGCTCCACCTCATTGTTATAATTTCTTGCATTGCTAGAATCACCATATGTGAGCAAGAGAATACCATCAAGTCCACTCTAGTCCATAGTTCTTCCCCCAATCCTGAGGGGACTGGGATGGTGATGTCCACTCCAACTCCAAGTGAGAGATGGCTTATATCCCATGGATATGGTGGGTGGGATGATCCTGCCTGCAGATGCAGGCCCTCTCCATTCCCTGGGATGGCCATTTCCCATCGTTGTCTCCTCACCAGGTGACTTGGATGAGTCCATTGAGCTGTAGGGTAGGAGTTGCAGCTCCACCTAGATTTCATGCACACCTGGCACATAGGTAGGCGGGAGGCTCCAGTCTCTGGAAGTATACCTAAAAACTCCAGCATCACATATAGGTTTGAATAGAAGGGACTGGTGAACCACGTGCAGGAAGGACTTATTTGAGTCTAATTCTGTCACTCTCAGAAGCACAGATTCCAAAATAGAACCCACTGATAAGGCATCAGTCTCTGGGGCTATCCCCCCTTATATAGGACCAGGGTGTCTCCGGAGCTCTCAGGAACCCCTCTGAGTGGGGTGATAGGCACTTAGATGTTCTTTGAGCTCCTACTGAGGTGTGCGTAAGAGTTACCTCTGGGATGACCTCCCGACTCTCTTTGAAGTCTCTTAGCCACTTGAACTCATTTGTCTTTACCATTTCCCCCTTTTATTCAAGGTCTTTTTCCAGTTGTGTTGCCAGTTGGCACTTGGTATTAATCCCTCGTTGCCAGGGAGGCTCATCCCCGGGAGTCATGTCCCACGATGGGGAGAAGGTAATGCAATCATATGCTGAGTTTGGCTTAGAGAGAGGCCACATTTGAGCAACAAGGAGGCTCTCAGGTGGCAACCCTTAGGCACCCCACAACTGCAGGCTAAGTCTTATTTACAAGAGCAAAGACTCACAAGGGTAGTCATCAATAAAAAAAAAACATCAGTGGGTCATCCTATTTTGACAGGCACTGTTCCTACACTCAGAAGACTATTGCTGCTCCCTTGGAGACTGTGGCAGAGCTCTCGAGGCTAGGAATTCAGATTCCCTCATTTATTGTGTGATTATCCACCCATCGTGACCATGCCCCATCCCCCGATCCTTTGAATGATTTTGTATATCTTTCATGTATATTCGGATGAACCAATCCCCACGAAACCCCCCCCAGACACCCCCCCCAACTTATGTGTTTTTTTAAGACGTGTCTGAAGCTGTGGTAGACTGAGTCTTGTGTGACCCCAGCAGGCACATTCTTAGCCCCACTCTGCCTTCCTGCGGATGTGAGCACATTTATAAATAGGAGCCTTTGAAGCCGTGTCATCAGCTCAGCTGTGGACCCCTGCGTGGGCAGGGCCTACTGAGATGCTACTAAGGTGTGGCCGCACCAGTCAGGGCAGGCCTTCGTCTACATTACTGGAGGCCGCATAAAGAGAAGGCCCCAGGGAGGGACCCAGCACAAGGCCAGAGTTCACCATGCGACGGAGCCAGACCTATAAGCCGAGGAACTCCAAGGACTGCAGCGAGCCAGCGCAGGGACTCCGCAGTCCCCCTGCTGTGTCCCTGCAGGTTGACCAAAGATACCCAGAATTACAGTCTTTTCCCACACAGGATGGTCACATAATAAATCAGGCTTAGGTAATCACCTGCATTCCAAAAACCAGACCTAGGGAGAAAAACTAGGTCTGGGGACACATGCATGGTTTGTGATGTAGCGAATGTTTAGCCTGCCCTGATTATCACAAAATCAGGACAGCGAGAATATTTGCAATACTCTGTCTTTCTTAACACAAACACATCCTGCATACCTTACGTATTTAAGTTCCCAAAAAGATCTTGGAAACTGTCTTCAAGCTGACATCCTACAAAACACAATTTCTCTCAAAATAAAGTTTGTCAGAATAATAACACAAATTTAAATTTTTCATCATCTTCAAGAACTAGTAGATACAGTGCTAGTTTATTTGATCAGTAAACCTGTATAAATTTAGGAAGAACATACCCGAGTAGAATAAAATTTTACTTGTACCTCAAATTGATAACACACGTAGCTGATTTTATTTAGCCAACAATGCTAAGCTCGTCCTGATTGCCAAAGTTTTACTTATATTGCATGAACTTAAATTTTTTTTAAAACACTTGGGTTTAGTTCTACGAATCCTCTTTTTCCATTGGTGATTTTAGTAGTTCTGGTTCCTTAATTTCTAGAACTTTAGAAGTATTAATTAGTATATAAGCACTTGTTTATCTTTAAGCTAACTTGACTAGAGCTCTTTTAGGGAGTTTTATACATTAAGTTGGTAATATCATGTGGAAGTAAGAAAATACACATCCAACATACCAACAGACACAACTAGAGAGCAGATAGCTTCAATTTTTAAATATTTCAGTCATGAGTCAGACATAAAAACACAAAGACACAGAGAACAGAAATATGAAACCCCCTAGTTTATTTTTTTAAAAAAGAGCTGGCTTTCTGTTCTTGCCTCAGAATTTGTTCCTGGCAGATGGGACAAACTGAGGTTAATTGTTTATTGTGCGATCTAAAACTTTCCCATTGATACGTGTGGGAGGCTTTTAAGACTGCCTTGTCCCTGGTATGTAATTTTTTCCCCATGTAATAGACTATTTACAGAGAAGTTTTGGATTGCATAAAACTTACATAGAAAGTATAGGGGATTCCCATATACCCCACCCCTCCCCCAGTTTCCCCTATTAATCACATCTTACTTCGTGGTACATTTGTTACAGCTGATGAACAAATGCTGACGCACTGCTACTAACCAATGTCTGCAGTTGACATTATGGCTCACACTTTTCTCTGTACCATTTTATAGGATTTGACAAAATGGCCTGTATCATCATTGCAATGCCATGCAGAACAATTCCAATGCCCTAAAAATGCCCCCTGTCACACCTATTCTTCCCTCCCCCTCCCCTCAGAGCCTCTGGTGACCACTGTCTTTATAGAAAGGTCACACATTCTTCCGGTACTAGAATAAGCAGTCTACTTGTCCCATGGTTGTGTTCCCTCCTCGTATCTGTTCATTCCTCAGTCTTTTTTTTTTTTTTAAGAAGGTACCAGGGATTGAACCCTGAACCTCGTACTTGGAAAGCAGGTGCTCAAGCACTGAGCTACACCCACTCCCCACTCATTCCTCAATCTTGAGAATTTTGGGATTGTGATGCCCCCTCGGCTTCCGATTGCGAGGGATGATGTGTAATCTTATTGATGCTTTGCCCTGTTTCTCAAGCCTGTTGACCCTCAAATTTACGTGGAAAGAGGGATCCTGTAGACCCCTTTCCAGGTCTGTCCAACCACCCTCAGCTTCCAGGAGGTAACATCTGAGGTGCAGACAAACGTGTACAGCAGTCAGGTGCCCTGGTTCACATGTGCCCCAAGAATTCTAAATTCTCTGTGAATAACCCCACCTCTGACTTCCATCTTTGGCCATGGGTTAAAGGTGCTGGTGGTGGAATGCCAAAGCCTTGGTGGACCCGACCTCAAGAGCTCTTGTCTGGTTTCCTTTTCCTCATCTTCCAGGTAAAAGGATAAATGAGAAAGAATGTTCACAGATTCAGTCATTGGGAAAATGAGGTTAAAGGGAAGGGGCCGGAGGCAGTCAGAGTGAGGCCGGCTTCTCTGCAGCCCTCGTCAGCTGTCTTGGCTTCTTGTTTCTTATGTTTTTTTAATTTGCTTTTTTATAAGCAGTCTTTTAATGAGGCTATTTTGAAATCACCAATTCTTTTTGATGCCTCCATGTGCCAATTAAAAAAATGCATTCCATTGGGGGGGGGGGCTGGGGACCCTCTCTTTTCTAGGGTGCCTCTCAGACTGTCTAAACCAGAACTTCCCCATCATGATCACTGTAGCTCCAAGCTTGCTGTAGTCTAGGCACCCTCTATGTGCCCAGTGCATGCTTGCTTTCCTTTCCAGAGGGTGGGCATCTTACCTGAGGCCCCCTCTGATCCCAGTCCTGTTCTATTTTGCCCAAATAAATTTGGAGACCTCAACACAAGGCGACGGAACTCAGATCCAAGGGCATATCTGCAGCCTCCATATGCAGCAAGGGAGTGTTGAGCACAAACTAGCTCCCCAGGTGCCTTTGCCTGTTATGCATTGCTCTTGGCCACCAGGGGTCTCCTTTGGATCCCACTTCTGACACCAGATTCTGTCAAAGATAAACCAAGATGTTTTTAAAATTATGTTAGTTTATTTGGGCCACAAGCAATCTTCAAATGAGGCAGCACCAAACCAAAAGTGGTAAGGAGCTACTCCGAGGTGGTGGAAAGGCAAAACTAATATAGGACAAACAGAGAAGCAAGTGAGGAAACGGGTCTGACTGGCGGATGTTAATTTTGCATTGGGGGGTCTTCTAGAGTGGGGAGCAAATCTACATTGATTAGTGTGGTTTGCTTGTCCATCTGATGAGCTCTCTCTACTGGACCAAAACTGGTTTATCACCAGGTGTTGCTTATCTGAAGTTCTGTAGGTGCAGGTCAATTATTTTTGTCATCAGAAAGGGCTCCCTCCTGGCCACTACCCATGCAGGTGGCCATTTTATTTTACCTAACAATGTGCAGAGGTGTCCATTGTCTATGTTTGCACCCCATGTGCCATGTGCAAGGTGTAAGGCAGGGGCCTCCAGAGATGCCATGGCGGGGGCTTCAGGGCCATTCACCCTATGCTTCTGCCTCCTTGTCAAGAATTGGGCAAATGGAATGATGAGGCCTCCAGAGGGCCTGGGGGCACAGCCTTCCCAGTGGGTCAGGTATCGGTTGACCTCCTGTTGGGGGTCCCATGACCCTGAAGAGGCAGCAGGGTCTGGCTGAAAAAGCTCAAGGCAGCTCCCTGCATCTCCCACATCTCCCACCCATCTGCTTGCTGCTTGGGCAAGTCCCTCAGCCTCTCTGGATTCCGGTTTCCTGCTGAGGTGTCAGCAGGCTGAAGCCTGCCCCCCCTAAGCAGATGAGAAACCTGTACCCCATGGGAGGCCAGGAGGAACTCCCTCCACTCCCACCCTCACCCCTGTGTGGCCTCAGCTCTGAGCCATATGGCGTTGACCTGGAAAATGAGAGATTCAGAATAGGTGGCCCAGCCTTGCTCTTTGGAAGGGAATCCCCTGACCGAGACCACCCCACCCCCAGGTGTCTGAATGAGGACAGCTACTGGTGGGCAGGGTGGCGAGGCAGAGGAGAGGACGAAGGCAGAGCCTGGGGCTGGCAGAAGGCCCCCAGCCCCCAGGGGCTCTTTCTTCACCCCGACATTCCCAGCACACTCCAAAAGCTGTGTTCCTGAGGAGTGCTTTTCTCCAGGGTCCTGTGGGGATTGGGCTCAGAGCTCCCCAGTGCAAGGGACTTGAAGCCACCTGGCTGAGATCCTGGGGCAGGGAGCTCCGGTTGCCAGCCGAGGTGTACAGGTGCTCAGGGCCAGTGGCGAGGGTCTGAGAAGCCAGGGGTGAGGCCCAGCCTGGACTTGGTGTGCAAACTGCCACATGCCGCTCTTCCTGCAACTCTGTTTCTGATGAGAGACCCACCCTCTTGTGGGAGTAAGCATTCACCTCCTGATCTCAGGGATATCCCAGCCCCCATCCCACAGAGATGGCACCCACCGACCCAGCCTTATGTGTCTCCCCTGGCTTCTTCCCTCTTCCCGGGTCTTCTCAGGCCACCAGATCTCAGACAGCTGCACCTTTGTCTGCTGGTCCCTCCCTGTGTCTTGCTCCTTCTTTGTCTCCCCCATCTCTCTCCATCCCTCCCTCCCCTTTCTTTCTCCCCTCCCGTCTCCCTCCATGCCTTCCTCTCTCTCTCTCTCTCTCTCTCTCTCTCTCTCTCTCTCTCTCTCTC
>JAKSZT010010873.1:294117-315392 GCA_026826555.1 Tolypeutes matacus | reverse complement strand
CTCTCTCTCTCTCTCTCTCTCTCTCTCTCTCTCTCTCTCTCTCTCTCTCCCGTGCCCTAGGGAATCTCTTGTTCATGCTGGCAGAACCCCTCTCCCTTTGTCCTTCTCCAAACTGAGAGCCCCCTCCCCTAAAGGGTGGGCCTTGGTGACAGTGTGACCCCTCCCTCCTCTCCCCCCACTCATTGGCTGTCCTTCTCTTTCAGGCTCAGCTCGGGACCATGAGCACAGGCTTCCCCAGGGCCCCACACGGGGCAAGGATGGCTGCCCAGCCCACTCCCCACAGCCCCCCTCGGACCAGCGCCTTTTCCTAGAGCCCAGAACAGGGGCCATGCCCGGGAAGCAGCCGCCCCGAGCCATGACTGGAGACAGGCAGCCCGACCACGCGGCTGGCGCCCTGGAGCACCCCTCCCAGCCCCCCGGCGAACCCCCCAACAGGACTGCCAAGGGCACAGGGGAGGTGGGCAGAGAGGCCACAGAGCCCCCGGAACCCCTGCCGCAGCAGGCCGGGGGCGTGGCACCCACGGCCCCCCACCCTGGAGTCCAGTCTGTGAGCAGCAGCCCATGGTGTCCTGCAAAGGGGGGCAGCCCACGGGCTCCCCCAGGGAAGGGCCCTGTGCATGCTCGGACGCGGCGGGGGGTCAGGGGCACCAGCAGGCCCCAGCAGCTCTACAGGCTGAGCCTCGCCGGCTCAAGGGCCAGACCCACCCCCAACGAGACCGCCAAGGCCCCCCAACCCCCCGAGGTGGAGGCTCCCCAGGGCCCAGGGCCCGGAGCCCACCTCACATCCAGCCTCCCGAGGGTGGAGGCCCCGCCGGCCTCTGCAGAGCTCGGCTTCCAAAGGTGCTTCCAGGAGAGCTGCTCCGGCTTTACCTCCACCAACCATACCTCACCGAGCCCTGCCCCCCGGGCCCCCCTGAGGGACCCCCGGCCTGGCAGCGCCAGTGCCAGCCCCAGCCCCAGCCAACCCACCTCCTACGTGGAGTTCCAGGGCAGCAAGGCCCCCCCGTGGCCTCCCACTGCTGAGAACAGCTTCCCAGGTGCTAATTTTGGGGCCCACCCCACCAAGCCGACGCCCTTTCCAGAAGGCAGCAGGCCCAGCGGCAGCCCCGGGGCGGTCTCCTTCCAGTACCCCTTCCCGGCGCTGCCTAGGGACGCCGCCCAGCCCAAGTTCGCTGACGGGGCCGTGGTGTTTGCCTTCCACCAGCCTCCAGGACCCTGGCAGGAGGAGGCAGTGGGCGCGAGCCCAGCCTACCCACTGCCCACCCAGCCTGCGCCCCCGCTGCTGCCTGGCTATCCCAGCCAGACCCCTGGGCTCGACGCCCCCGGCGACTTCCACGCGGTGCTCTCGGCCCCTGGTGCTGCCCTCCCGGCCCCAAGCCCCTTCCCAGCCAGTTTGCACAAGAGCCTGACCAAAGCCCACCCCGAAAGGGCCCCCCCAGCCCGGGAGGGGGTGGCGAGCCCGAGAGGGCCGCCCGGCACCCGGCCCCCAGTGCACTTTCCAGGCAAAGCCTTCGGGGGCCCAGCAGCCAGTGGTGTGGGCGCCAGCCCAGGGCCTTTGGACAAGGAGCTGGCCGCGTCTGGGCCCACGCCCACTGCACGGCCGCAGCTTTGGGATGGGGGCAGCGAGGCCCTGTCCCTGCTGGGCCCTGCTGCAGCCACGTATCCCCCCAGCGCCCTGGCACCCCCGGCTGCCCCCAGAAGTGCGTTCTTTGACAGCCAGCCCAACTCTGGCTCGCGGCTCTGCCTGCCTCAGAGCCCCCCGCTCCCCTGGCCCCAGGTGGTCCCAACCGCCGGCCCGGCCCCGCTGGACCTGCTGAGCCAGCTGCCTTTCCCCGCTGGGGCCCCCGAGTGGCAGGGGGGCAGCCAAGGAGCCCTGGGCCTTCCCAGCACGCTGCCCGGGCCAGGGGACAAACTGGGGGGCCCGGGCCCGCCCGACAGCAGCTCCCCTGCCCTCTTTCCCTACCACGGGCTGAAGGACGCCGCAGCCCAGCCCCTGTTCTTTGGGGTGACCCAGCCCCAGGTGTCGCCCCGCCTGCCCCCGCCCAGGGTGGTTGCAGCCTCTCCAAGCGAGTCCCCGCTCCCGTCACCCGCCACCAACACCGCGGGCAGCAGCTCCTGCTCATCCCTGTCGCCGCTCTCCAGCAGCCCTGCCAACCCCAGCTCAGAGGAGAGCCAGCTGCCTGGGACGCTGGGGCCCGCAGCCTTCCTCCACCGCCCCGCGCGCCCTCAGGAGACCAGCGGTGCCTTCGCGTCCCCCGAGCCCTTGCACGCCCTCCCGATCGGCTTCCAGCCCGGCCTGCCCGAGACCTTCCCCTTCCCGGCAGAGGGGCTGCGGGATGCGGGGAGCTTTAAGTGCCTGGAGGAGGCCCCGCTCCCCGGCACAGGCCCGGGGCTGGGCAGAGACGGGCTGGGGGGCCTGCCCCGGGGGCCGCCGCCCTACTCCACCCAGCACTTCACGCTCAGCAGCGCCAGCCTGGACCAGCTGGACGTGCTGCTGACCTGCAGGCAGTGCGACCAGAACTACAGCAATCTGGCTGCCTTCCTGGAGCACCGGCAGTTCTGCAGCCCGCTCCTGGCCAAGGACGGGCCCCCGCGACCCCCGGGTCTGCTGGCAGCCACCCCTGCCCCCAAGGCCCCTGCCGCCTCCCACCCAGGCCTGCTCGGCCACGCCAGGACCGTCAGCTTCCTGCTGGACGGGGACGCCCGCGGGGAGAGCAAGGACGACCCGCTGAGGACGGGTTTCTTCCCCAGCCTGACTGCAGCTCCCTTACCGCTCCCCGCCTCAGAGCTGGACATGGAGGACGACGCCAAGCTGGACAGCCTGATCACCGAGGCACTCAACGGCCTGGAGTACCAGTCGGACAACCCCGAGATCGACAGCAGCTTCATCGACGTTTTCGCCGACGAGGAGCCTTCGGGCCCCAGAGGCCCCGGCGTGGGACCGCTTCCCAAGGCCAGGCCAGGGACCACTGCAGACGGCGAGGCCCAGGCCCTGCTCCCAGCCCCAGCTCCCACGCCTGAGCCCGGAGCCCCCTGCCTGGGGGACGAGGGCCGCCCGCCCGGCAGCAGGCCCAAAACCCGCTCCCTGGGTCCAGTGCCTGCGGAGGTGAGCACGGCCAGCCCGACAGGGCAGCCCAGGAGAGGAAAGCGGTTTAAGTGGTTCCGGGAGGAGCTGGACACGGCCAACGCCAAGGGGGCCAGCAGGGGTGCCCGAACCTGCCCGAAGCCAAGGAGGGGTCGCACTAAGGCGGAGCCAGCCCCTCCCCGTCCCCAGGACCTCAGGACCCAGGGCCCCAAGGGAGACGTAGAGCCCGGCAGCCGGGCCTCGCCAGTCGCCGGCCTCCGTGTGCAGACCAGGAGCTCCAAGCGGCTCCGGCCGCCCCCAGGGAGGGATGCCAGGAAGAGGAGGGCACGGGGCGGCACCTGGAGCAAGGAGCTGATCCGGAAGATCGTGCAGCAGAAGAACAGAATCTCCCGGCCGCAGGTCCGGGCCCGCCACGGCGCGCACGCCCCCCCGCTGGCCGCCAAGCCACTGCCCGGTGCCCCGGACAGCGGGCTCCGGGCCTACGACTACGCCTCCGAGTCCGAGGACGAGGGCCCTCGGCGGCCAGGCTCCAGCGTCAGAGGCCAGTCCCGCCACGGCTGCTGGCGGCGGCGCCGAGGGGACAAGAGGAAGGAAGTGGCTGCAGCCCAGGGCCCCAGAGAGGAGCAAGAGCAGGAGACGTCCGAGAAGGACGTGTGGCAGGAGGCCGGGTGCAGGGGCTCCCCGACCCCAGAGGAGCCGGGCGGGCCTTCCCCAAGCCCCAGCAAGGGCCCCGAGCCCAGGCAGGCCGCAGCGGAAAGAGCACCCCACGCTGCCCATCGCCCCTCGGCTGCCCCCAGGCCTCTCCTGCGTGACCCCTGCAGCGCCGAGACCCCAGAGGAAAATCTCCCATTGCCGGCTGTCTCCCAAAAGCCCATGAGCCCTGGAACGGCTGAGGCGCGGCCCCCTGACGCCACGGAGCTGCTGAGAGCTGCCACCAGGCTTTCTCCAGCCACCAGTGTCCAAGGAAGCTTCCCGACTGTGGGGCCACCACGCCCCGGCCTAGAGGCCTCTGGCCAGCCCCGGCCATCCGGAAGCCTCGCCCAGGCGGTTCCGAGGGGCACCTCGCCAACACCAGATCCATGCGGTTTCCCGGATGACCCCCAGGGCCCAAAGCCCCTCGGGTCTCCCGACGGAGAGGACGGCCCCACGCGCCAGCCAGGGCAGCTGCTGGTGCTCGCCACAGATGTCCTGGACGCCACCTGCCCCGAGCCCAGCACCCTGTTTTTGAAGGACTGTTTTAGTGGAGACTCCGTGGGGATGCCAGTTGCCGAGAAAGGGCCCCCGCCCTCCAGCGGCTCCCCTGGTGAGCAGTTCCTTGGGCCTGCAGACCTGGCTGGCCGTCCCAGTGATGTCCTATGTGCCAGACCTCTGGCTCTGGACACGCCACTGGTCAGCAGCCTGTCCCCCTGCCAGGACGGTGTGGGCACCAGTTCCCTCGAGCCCAAACCTCCCAAGGAGCCCCCCTGCAGCTCTGGAGGCACCTCGGGCCCTTCTGAGCCCCCACCGGCCCTAGAGTCCACAGCCCTCTTCGGAGGGCTGCCCGAGGCCGGACTCGACCCGCTGCTCTACGATAGCCTGTCTGCAAATAAGGACAGCCACGTGCCGTTTGCGTGCGCCGACTTCCCCCCAAGGAAGCCCCCCTGGGACTCGCCGTGCCCCCCACTGTTGCCTGAGAAAGACTGGCTGGGGGCGGGGTCCCCGGCGCCGCCCGGCCGTCTGGGCCACTGTCCTGGCCTCCCAGGGGATGAGCCCCTTGGCAAACAGCCTCCCTCCGCAGGGAGCGCGGCTGCCAGCCCTCCCGCCTCTCCTGGGAAGGTGAGCGAGTGTGGCGTGGCTTTCGTGAACAGCCTGTCAGAGGATGAGTTAGAGATCAAGAGACTGGTCTCCGAACTGGAGAGTCAGCTGCAACCAAGCCAGGTCGCCAGCGGGGCCCCAGGGGTCCTGCCGGAAGGGGGCCTGAAGCCGCCCTCCCCCCTGCCCGTCTGCCAGGCCCCCTCACCCCGGAAGGCGGCGTCGGCCGATGACCTCGCTGCTCTTGGGAATGCAAGTCCCTATCGGGAAGGGGTGGGAGCAGTGGTCGTCACCCCAGAGGGGACTCTCGGGGACCCCTGGGGGGTTCGGCCCTGCCCAGCCTCGCTCCGCCCCGGAGAGGCTGCCCTACCTCCCAGCACCCAGGAGGCAGCGTCTGGGGCCCCCTGCAGCCCCTCTGGGGCCAGCCGCCGCGTCCAGAAAGGCCGAGTGTCAAAGACGGAGCCTTGCGTGGCAGCGAGGGAACACGGCGTCCATCTGGACGTTTGTCTGCCTGACCGCATTGAGCAGCTTGGACCTCCAGTGGACACCGCGAGCTCACCCAGGCACAGCCCAAACCGTGCACCTTCATTTCCTAAAAGTGACAAGGCCCCTGGAGCTCGCCCAGGCCAAGGCCTCCCGCCGCTTCTTCCCCACACCTGGAGGTCCCGGGAGGCAGGTGGGCCGAGCCAAGATCCCCCCAAGCTGGAGGCGCCCAGCAGCCCCATTGCCCATCCGACACCTAGCCTGGCGTTTCGGGGTGACGAGGCCATCCCCCTCGATGCCCTCGCCCCACCTGGTGCCTCCAGGGGAAACCCTACAAGCAAAGCAGGTGAGCCCGAGGGGCCTGGGCGCCCGCGCCCCGTGGCAGAGAGACCGTGCTTTGAGGGAAACAGGGGCAGGGAAGCTCTGCCAGGCCCTCTGCCCAGTCCCACCTGCATCCCTGATGCCGGGTCACCCCAGGACCTGGCCACGAGCCCCTTACGTCAACTCCAGCTCCTGGTGGCCAGAGCAGCTGAGGACAAAGACAATGCCCCAGCCAGCTCGCAGGGGCCACTCCCTGCCCATGCCCAGAGCCCACAGCACGGCGACCCCTCAGGCTCAGGGGTCCCTGCGCTGGCCAGGTGTCCTTGGGGGCCAGGGGCAAGTGGGCACACGAGTCAAGGGCCAGCCGGTCAGCAGCAGCTAGACAGCTGTGGGGGCCCAGGGGGGCCGGGGAGCCTCGCCACGGCCAGTGCCAAGCCTGCCGGGACAGACTGGCTTGGGGGGGAGCTTGAAGGCAGTGGGGCAGGCTGGGGCCTCCAGCTCGAGGCACAGGCCTGCCCCGATGGTCCCACCTGGACGCCACCTGGGCCTGTGGCCTGGACCCCAGAGAGGGCGGCCGGCCTGGGCCTGAAGAAGCGGCTGCCGTTTGCTGCGGAGACCCCAGTGCCCCCCTGCGACCTCGAGCTCCTGCCCCGGGAAGACTCTGCCCCTGCACCTTCAGGGGCCCAGGGGGAGCCCCCCACAGCTTCCCCATGTTTGAGCTCAAGCCCCTGTGGCCCCGAGACCAGCCTGGCTTGCTGCCTGCCCTCCGACGACACGCTGATGAGCCCACCAGGCTGGAACGACCAGCACAGCTGCGCCTTAACCCCCACCCGCAGTGGGAGCTGTCCCAACGGCAACATTTTGAGAACCCTCGAAGATTCCAGGAGAGAGAGGCAGCAGGGGTCTCCATCTCTCACCACGGAGGCCATTGCCCCAAGAGTGACCGTTAAGGCTGCTGGCCTGCCCGGCGTCCCCACCACAGACGGCAGGGAGGCTCTCAGAGAGTGCCTGCGGTCAGAGCCCGGGGCCGACGTGCCGGACCCCCGCTGCAGGGGGGGCCCGCTCCCCACCAGCCCAGGCCCCCCCGGCCACGCTGCCCTCCTGGGCCCCAGGCAAGGCCAGCATGCTGCGGCCACGGCCACGCGGGGTACCGAGGGGCCGGATGCCCACGCCTGCCCAGAAGGCAAGGTGAGGGGCGGCAGTGAGGGCCAGGGAGATGCTGGGACCCCTGGAGCTGGATACGCCGTCCTGGCAGAGGCGCCCAAAGCTGGTGCCAGAGGCCCGACGGCCACCAGCCCCTCGGCAGTGACCCCGGGTGGAGCCACATCTCCAAGCAGCACAGCCAGTGACCGGGGGCCTGATGCCCCCCAAGGCCGCAGAAACGTCCCCCAGCAAACGCCCGAGGGTGGGCCCCGAGGTCCCCAGGACCACAAGCAGAAGCCCCGGGGCTTTAAAAAGAAGCCCGTGCCTGTGGGGAGCAGCCAGCAGGCCGAGGCCCGGACCCCAGGCGTGCCACTCATCACCTGTGAGATCTGCGCATCCGCCTTCCGCTCCAAGCCTGGCCTGAGCCGGCACCGAGCCAGGAAGCACCGGCCGCACGAGGGGGGCGCCTCCCCCCCAGGCCAGGCCGTGCTCCCGGGCAAGAAGAGCCAGAAGGTGCCGGGGACAGAGAAGCCGAGTAGCACGCCCGCCAGCCCCGGCCGAGCTGCCGCACCATCTCCAGGCCTGGGACCCCCTACTCCTGGGGACGTGCAGGGCCCGGGGACGCCCGAGGAGTTGGGGTGTGGGTCCGGTCCTCTCCCGCCTCTCCCAGACCCAACAGACAGGGGCGAAGATGCAAAGCCCCCGGCCTCGAGGCCCAGGAGAGCTGACAGGCTGGCCAAGGCCACAGCCCGTGCCGAAGGAGCAGGAAGCCAGAGGGGAGGCCTGAGGCAGCGCCAAGAGCCCGGGGGCGCCCCCCGCAGCACAAAGGGGAAGTCGAGTAAGAAAGGGAGAAAGCCAAGAGCGAGGAGGGACAAGGGGGGGGGCTCGGATGTGGGGGGCAGCCCTCAGGTCTCCCCGGGTGCCACATTAGGAAGCCCTGGCGCCGACCCGGCACCCACGATGGACGGTGACCGCGACCTCCCGAGCCTGAGCCGCTCGCCCCAGGGAGTGCACGGGGCGGACAAGTCACAGCTGCCCCTCGCGGCCGCTCCGGGACCAGGGGGGACAGCAGATGTGGAGGAGAGGGACCCGGGGGCTCCCCGAGATCTGACAACCCCTCTAGGGACGATGGATGGACCGTGTCCTGCGGAAGGGCCGGCCCGGCGGGATGGAGCCTCAGCAAGCACCTCCCGGGGAGCCCGAGGGAGGAGGACGCTTGGCGTTTGCAGGAAGCTGGCGCAGGCCGCCAGGCGCAAGGCGGCCGAGGACAGCAGGGGGGCCAGCGTCCTCGAAGGGCAGGAGTCACCCGGAGCTGGCGCAGGCAGCACAACCCACGGCTGCCTCCGAGAGGCGGGCAACCCAGACGCCCCGAGCCGAGCCCGGGAGCCTCCGGGCCACGTTGCTGCAGCCTCGGGCCTGGGTCTCGGGGACCCCCTGGGCCTGTTTGACGATGAGACCTCATTTTCCCAGCTCTTCCCTCTGGGCAACCGCCTGACCCGGAAGAAGAACCCCCGTGTCTATGGGAAGCGGGGCGCAAAGCCAAAGCCTCCGGCTCCCCAGGCCAGCAGCACGGTGGGCGAGGCCACCCGGCCCCTGTCCCCCCGCCTGCCCACAGACCTCAGTGACTCCGGCTCCCTCTGCCTTTCCCATGAGGGTCCCTGGGACGACGAGGCCCCAGGGCCGCCCGAGACCTTACACCTTGGCGGGCTCTTGGGCACCACGGTGCCCGGGGAAGGGCCCTGGACGCCCGCGCCCAGCCTCTGGACCCCAGGGCCCGGCGGAGACACGAGCGGCTCGGGGACGGCCCCTTCCTGCTCTGGCGAAGGGGGGGCGCTGGCCTACCTGCGTGCGGACGACCCGTCAGAGGGCATCCCTGAGCTGCACATGGTCCCGGCAGCGTGGCGAGGCCTGGAGCTGCGGCTGTCCCCCGAGGAGGCAGACGCTTTGTGCAGGGAAGAGAGCCCCGAGCCCCCCGACCTGGAGAGAGAACGCTACGAGACTGGGGCCCCGGGGACCGCCGGTCTGCCGCTGCTACACGCCGCGGACTACGATATGCTCAGCGCCAAGTTTGAGACGCAAGATCTATGCCTGCCAGGACCCCGCGAAGGCCCCGTGGAGCTCCCCGGCGCTAGCGTCTTGGACTTCAAGTCCACGGTAAACTTGCAGGGACCGCAGCGCTCGGGGACGCAGGAGGCGGCTGGGGCAGGGGGAGCCCCAGACAGAGAGCAGCCCACCAAAGCCAGGAGGGGCTCGTACAAGTGCCGGGTGTGCTTCCAGCGCTTCCATGGCCTGGGCGAGCTGGACCTGCACAAGCTGGCCCACAGCCCCTCCCCGCCCCCCACCTGCTACATGTGCGTGGAGCGCAGGTTCGGCTCGCGCCAGCTGCTGCGGGAGCACCTGCGGGAGAAGCACGCGCAGGGCAAGGCGGGCCCGTGGGCGTGCGGCATGTGCCTGAAGGAGGTGGCCGACGTCTGGATGTACAATGAGCACCTTCGCGAGCACGCCATCCGCTTTGCCCGCCAGGGCCAGGCGCGCGCCAACCTGCAGGGCCTGCCAGGCTGCTGGGAGGAGGACGGCGCCGTCACGCGCTTCCTGAGTGGCATCGTAGGACGGGCAGCCGAGCCCCGCAGGGGCAGGGGCTCGGTGGGAAAGACGAGCAGGAGCCCGGGAGAGGCGTCGGTGCGGGAATCCGAGACCCCAAGGCAGAGGGCGAAGCCCAAGGTGCGTGCCCACACCGAAGACCGGAGCGGCGCCTGCACGATGGACAGCCTCCCGGCCAGCAGCGGCCCACCCGCCCACGTGACCAGCAGCTCCGCCACGGCGTCCCCCGGCCTGTCTCCCGAGCCCCCCCTCCGGGCCCCCCCGGTCCACCGGGCCTGCAAGGACCCTTCCCGCCACTGCCACCACTGCGGGAAGCAGTTCCCCAAGCCCTTCAAGCTGCAGCGCCACCTGGCGGTGCACAGCCCGCAGCGCGTCTACCTGTGCCCCCAGTGCCCGCGGGTGTACGGGGAGCCTGGCGAGCTGCAGGGCCACCTGGGCCGCGAGCACGGGGCGGAGCCGGAGCCGGAGCCGCCGCACACGCCGCTGTTCGCCTGCGAGCTGTGCGCCGTGGTCATGCACATCATCAAGCGGTCCTTCGTCTGCAGCACCTGCAACTACACCTTTGCCAAGAAGGAGCAGTTCGACCGCCACATGGACAAGCACCTGCGGAGGGGGCTGCAGCCCTTCACCTACCGCCGCGTGCGGAGGCCCGGGGCGCCCGGGCAGAGGGCCCCGGCCTGCGAGGATGCGCTGCCCAGCAAGCGGCGCAAGGTGGCGGCGCCTGGCAGCCCACCTGGGCCCCGTGCGGACCCGCCTCTGTCCCCGGGCTGCAGCTGCCCCCTGGCCGAGCCGCCCTTCCCAGCCCTGCTCCGGCCCGGCACCCCCAGGGGACAGGCCGAGACCCAAGAGGCGCCCGCGGACCCGGCAGGGCATGCGCCCAGGGCGGACGGCCCACCCCGGGAGGCCGGCCCCTGGAAGCTTCCACCACCCTCTCTGTCCCCTTTCCCAGCCACCGTGGCTGACGGCGAAGGCGGTCCCAAGTCAGACCCAGCCCTGGTGAGCTCCGAGGACAAGGGGTCCCCTGGCAGCCCCGGGCCCCTTCCCCAGCAGACTCTGCCTTTGGGGGTGTGCCTGCCGCAGCAAGAGGCCAGAAGCAGGCAAGACCTGGAGGAAGAGGGGGCCCCTCGCCCGTCCTCAGGGCAATGCCGCGCCCCGGATGCCCCTGGCAAACGTGCCCCCGACCAGTCCCCAGAAGACCCCTCCTCAGTCCAGAAAGAGAAGCCAGCGTCCACCTGCCACATGGGGTCTGGGACGGCCTCAGGGGACTCCTCCCAGAAGGACAGGGTGGCAGTGTCCCCCCCAGGCAAGGCACCCAAGTTCCTGCTGCAACCGAAGAAGGCCGTGGCGAGCCCCAGAGAGCTAGTCCGCGACACTGAGGACAGGCCGAAGCCCGGCCCCCCCAAAGCCAAGCCGGGCCCCGGCGCCAAGGCAGAGGGCGGCAGCCAGCCCCAGCCGGCCAGTGGGCAGCTCCAAAGCGAGACAGCCAGCACCCCGGCCAAGCCCCCCTGCCCAGGCCAGAGCCCCACACCCGACAAGCTGCCCCCGCAAGCCCCGGCCAAGGGCTGCTCCAAGGGCCCCCAGGGGAACCTGGGTCCCAGGGGGAGCACAGAAGGCAGTGAGAGGAAGAGAAAGGGCCGGGCCCCAGGGCCGGCTAGGAGTGAAAGTGCGGGGGGCTTGGGGAGAGCCCCCTCGGTCCCCGACAGGCCCCCCCGAAACCCCCGGAAGCAGACGACTCCGCGAGCCGCGTGCCCCCCCCCAAGCCCAGACCAAGTGGCCAGATGGGCAAGACGCAGCTGCAGCCCGGCCATGCCCACGGGGACTTCAGGCGCAGGAAAGAGGGGCCGGGCAAGGGCTTCCCGGAGGCGAGACCCCTGCACAGGCCCCCCAAGAGGGGCAGAGCCGTCCCCAGCGTGGAGCCCGCGGGCCCCCATGCGCACCGGACTGCTGCGTCCCAGAGCGACCTCCTCAGCCGGCTTTTTGGGCAGAGGCTGACCAGCTTCAAGATCCCTTTTAAAAAGGACGCTGCGGAGTGACCTGCACACGCGAGCACGCGTCTGGGAGCAGAGCCGGGGACCTGCCTGCGGAACCGCGGGGCCCCCCGGCGAGCTTCAGTGGACAGGCGCTGTCTTCCGAGACGGTCCACAGCCTTACTCACCTGATTTCTCGTGCAGATGCTCGGGCTTTGACGAGAGTGCTGCGAGCCTGATGCTCTGAGCAGGGCCTGGAGTCCCTTGCTGGAGGGCTGAGGTTGAGGTCAAAAGGGCGGGCCAGCAGCAGCCCCTTTGAGACCTCGAGGGGGCTGTTTTCTCTGACCAAAGACTCGAAGAGAGAGTGCCCCACCCGCACCCCGCGTGCCCCATGGCCGGGCCGCACGCGCCAACGTTGGAGGATTTGCAGCAGTCTTCGCCCAGTGGTCATCTGGCCGGAAGCCAGTCCAGGCAGCCGGTGGGTGAGGGGCTTCCTCTGAGTCTTGATGCTGCTGTAGCTGGAATCCAAAGTGGCCTTAAAAGTCCAGCGGCGAAGGGGCGGGCCTCCCCTCTCGGAAGACCCGCGTCTGAGCCGCCCCGTCGCCGAGAGCAAGCCGGCGGCACAGCCTTGCCGGCCCTGGCCTGGCGCCCGCCGCGGCGGGATCACCCGCTGCCCCATGCACCTGCAGCCCCCGTGGCCGAGGCGCCCACGTGCGCGGGGAGCGGCTCGTCGGCCAGCGCCCCGTCTCCCCTCCCTGCCCCAGCCTCGGTGGTGGCTCGGGCAGCCTTCTCCCTGCACAGAGCTCTGTGCACCGGCAGTTCTGCTCTGACCTTCCTGGTGCTATCCTCATGTTGTAATGTGAATGCTTCCTTGATTTTTTTTTTTTTTTCTTTTTTACCGAGAGGTTGGGTGGGGAGCAGGGTCAGGGCTGCCGCAGGAAAGGGGGTCCCTGTCTGGGAGGCCACGTGGGAACACAGGGTCCTCCACGCCTTCCGCTGCCCCCGGGCTGGTAGGGCCAGCAGGCGAGCTGCAAGCGCTGCGGCAGCCCGGCGGGCACACTCCCAGCCTGCGCGAGGCGCCGCTGCCCGGTCCAGGAGGCGTCTCCTGCACTGCCGTGACCCGGGGGCCGGGGCGCGAGGCCTTTCAGAGAACCACATTTTAATAGGGGAAGGAGGGCGAGAGGCTTCGTTCTGCCCGGAGGTGTTTCTAAGGTCACTGTTTCGTTCTGTGTGGTTTTTTTAACTTTCCCTTTGGGTGCAATGTGTATGTCAAAGGTTTTCATTTTGATATTCAAAAGAGACCAAACTGGGCAAAACAAATCGCCCTTCCGGAAGGCGGTGTGTGCCATTCGGAAAGCCTCTTTAACGCTTAAAAGCAAGCTTGGGACGGAGCGCGGAGGTTGTACTGTAAAAGTCATAGCTGACCCTTCCCTTCAAATATATTCCAACTATTTTCACAGAAACTCACCTGTCTCCGTGGCATTTGTCCCCCACGCGCCCCCCACCTCGTGTGCTCCCCCCTAACCCCCATAATTTGGCTCTCGAGGTATTTGCTTCAACTGCCCCTTCTTGAGGTCTCTGTGTGCCAAGCCCTGTGCCAGGCCCAGTGACACAGAACTCGCCTCCAGGCTGGGGAGGGCGGCCACGGGTTCCACAGGAGTGGCAAGACCCCCCGGGCCACCCCGCCAAGGGCCCCCCAGGCCCCCCGGGCTGCCCCACCAAGGTAGGGTGGGACACTGGGTCCCTGCTGACCGCTGTGCCAGGGCAGGAGGCGGGCAAGGGGCCGAGTGACAGCGCTCTCAGTGCCTGCCCAGGGAGTGAGCAGATGCCTTTATCCATGGGAAAAGGACGGGAGGAGAGAAGAGTGAGAGGGAGGGAGGGCAGGAGGGTCGAGGGGAAGAAGGGAGAGAAAGAGGGAGGAGGGAGAGGGAGGAAGGGGCAGAGAAAGGAGAGGGGAGGGCTGTGCAGGGAGGGGAGCAGCTGCGGGTGGGGAGGGCCTGGCTCGCTGTGGCTTGGAGCAGGGGCTGTCCTGAGGAGGGTCTGGGATTAGGGGAGGGGGAGACAGGGGGGACAGGTTTGGCCCCGGGATCTGGGAGAGCTGTGTCCATGGGTGAGCCCCCCCCAACAAACCGGAAAGGTCGTGGCAGTGCCTGCTGCTAACCCTGGCCCCTGGCCTCGCATCTCCCATTTCTGCCCACCTCCCCCCAGGTGGGTGCTGAGCCCACCTCTGCTTCGGGAACGCTGCTGGGAAAACGCCAGCGGGGAGGGCGGTGCTAGCCCCTGAGCGCGGCTCTCCGGGGTGGACATTCGGACACCCTGCTACCAGTTGCAGAGGGTTCGGGGGGCCCAGAGTCCGGAGCTACAGGGTTTACCACGCCCTCCAGGGCCCCCACTGCGGCTGGAGCCCACGGCGTGGACCGCGCGGGCCTGGCCACCAGGTGGCAGCAGGCGCCCCGACTCAGGACGGCGCTCCCCGCGGCCTCGACCACCCCCCGGTGACGGGCACGGGGCGGAGACAGCACAGGGCCTCACTGCACGTGCTCGCTGCACACCTGCCAGGCCCGCCCCGCGCGGCCGTGCCCGGCCTGCAGAGCTCGGGTGGCGTGGCCGCCACCACGAGCGCATCCACGCGGGGGACAGCGAAGCCACAGGGCCTGGCCCAGGGCGTGTGCGGGAGGCCGCCTGGAAGAGGGTCTGAGCCGCAGCCAAGGCGCGGCGCGGCGGCAGGGGTGCCGTCGGGCCGTGGGGGGGAGCCGGGGCCGCCCTGCGCAGCTGGGAAAGCAGGTCCAGGGGCCTGGGAGGGTCGCCCGAGGCGTGGGCTCCGCGCTGCTGCCCCGGGCCGTGCCCGTCCCCTCCCAGACGGACTCTCCGCAGCTGATGGACCTGATGCCGACCGTGAGGCCGCGGGCGTGGGCTGCTCCCGAACACGCCACTTAGAAGGATGCAGGACTGGGGGGGCCTCCCAGCCCCCCAGGGGTCAGGGTCGCCGGCCACACTGGGCCCTGGCCACCTCCTCAGGGCCGCTCTGAGGCTCGAAGGTGAGCTGTGGGGCGGCCATCGCAAGAGCGGGCACAGGGCCCCCCAGCCCCTAGCCCCATGCGGGGAGCGGCCCCCAGCCTGGCAGGGGCTCACAGAGAGCTCCCCCCCGGGCTGGGCTTTGAGCTAGTCGCCCCCCAAGCCTGACCCCAACCGACAGAGGGTCAGGGGAGGAAAGGGGGACTGGGGCCCTCGTGGTGGGGGTGGTCCCAGTTTTGGAGGAGGCGCCGCATCCCCCCACCCCATAAAGAGCAGACTAGGCCCCTCTGCCTCAGGTGACATGCCTACGGTGGCAACACTGTGGAGAAATGGCTCCCTAAAGCTTCCAGGGGCCCCAGGCCCTAAGAGAATCTGGTCTCCCAGGAAAGTGAGCAGGCAGCCACCCTAACATGGGGCGAGACTCCCGATGGGAAGGAATCCCACAGAGCTGGCTGCAGAGAAAACGGCCGCCGGTGAGGGGGGCCTACCTGGGTAGAGCCCAGGGGCAAATGTCGGGGTTCCTTGAAGCACCCCATGACCTGAGGTGCTGGGTCTTGGAAGCCAGGAGGCCGGGGCACAGGGGTTATCTGTGAATCTACCAGGGTAGGCCCTGGGGGCCCTGCTCTGAGACCCAAGTCCCCCTGGTCCCTGTGTGTCCACCAGTCCAGCAGGTGGGCAGCTCGTAGTTCATTCGTGGGTGCCAGATGGCATGCAGGACACCAGGTAAAGGGCTGGGAGATGGCAGCCCACCCTCGGGGCCCCAGTCCCATGGCTGTGGGGACGGTCACCGAAGCCCCCTGGCCCCCAGGCTGGGACTGTCCGTCCTTCCCCGTCTGCCCAAGGCCAAGCCCCTTTCCCGCAGGGCAGTGCGTGCCTCGTTCACCAGCAGTGCAGCCTTGCGGGCGGCAGCCCAAGGCCACCGGCCTCCTCCCCGGAGCCCCCGGGGTTGGGGAGAGGAGACGAACTGAGTGCCCACGGCCCAAGGCTGGGGGTGAGCAGATCGTGCCTCGGCCCATGCTGCCCGAGAAACCCCAGGGCCATTCTGGGGGCCCAGGGTGAGGGGGGCTGCATTTGCCCAGTGCAGGAGGCCCCCAAGGGCAGCGGAGCTCGGGGCTGCTCCAGGACCCTGGGCTGCTCCCCACCCTCCGTGGCCGAGGCTCCCCACCCTCGCGGCTCTCCCTGAGGGCCCTCCGGACAGGGGTGGACCGTGCCACCCCCAGCCTCAGTTTCCCCATGCCTACGGTCCCGTGGGCCTGTGTTTGTGAAACGTGGGATGCGGTACCTGGCGACGGGAGCCACCGTGGGTTCCCGTGGCCACTGGGGAGAGAGAAGGCGGAAGGGCCCAAACCTGGTCTGCTGTAGCAACAACGCAGGGGGTCCGCCCTTCCCGTCCCAGCCCCCACACGGCTGGTGGCCCCTGCAGTCTGACCAGGTGCAGAGAAACGCCCCGCGCACATTCCTCGAGAGCGGTTCCCGTCGCCCGCCAGGACAGGCAGGGGTGGGCGCGCCCGGAAGCGGGGGTCCTCACGCGGCTGCCCTGCCGCTGACGGCTCCGGGGTCCTGCTCCTTTCCTTCCCCCTAAGCAAGCCCGCCGAGGACCGCCCCTGCCCCTTTCATCCGAGCCCACAGCGCTTCCACCAGGACAATTCTCTCTGAAACCTCCTGGGCAGCTCTTCTCGCCACTGTACGTGCCCCGCGGTTGGGTGACAAAGCCCCGAAGATGCCCAGAAGGCTTTTGTCTGGACTCGAGCCGGCAGGTCGGATCGGCTTGGCCTTGGATTTTGCAAGATCGTAACGAAAGGTCTTAGCACCATCCATACCTTCAGTTTACTCTTTAACCTGAAGCCTTTTCTTCCTTGGAAAATCATTTTCTGGCAAAGGAGACTGGAAACGTGAGCCCGTTTTCTTTCCAAACCAGCATAGACTGCTTCCACGCTCCCCCTCCACGCTCGCGGAAAACTGACCGGCTCTTTCTTTAGCATCTCCCTCCTCCTGCCGCTCAGCAGAGCAGCTGAAGTCAGCCTAGAGACCGTCGTGCCATCGGGCACCCTCGCCTCCCCCAGGTCGCCCCGACCGCATAGCACAGGCCGCCGTCTTCCCGGCCTCTGCCCGCCCCGGCCCCTGCGCCCTCACAGCAGCCCCCGCTTCCAGCGCCAATTTCTGTCTCAGCTGCGGCTGTGTTGACGCCACTGCACCCCCAGGGCCGGGCCGGAGATGCCTGCAGAGGAAGGAAGGAAGGAGCGAGGGCGAAAGCCAGCGGGAAGCTCGCATCCCCCCCACAGCCCCTCTGGAGACTGGGAAGCCCCAGGCAGAGGTTCCCGACTGTGCCCGGGACCACGCTGCCCGGTGTTCGGGGGGCACAGGCAGGCACACGTGGCTCTCGGCCGGGGCCCGAGCAGGGCCGCGAGGCCTGGCAGGGACGGAGGCCTTGAGGACAGGCCACCCGCTCCGTCCCAGGCCTGTCGGGGGGCTCTCTCTCTGCTGCCTCTTGGACAGCGGGGAGATCGGGGACGGGGTGCAGGGGACCCATGCCCTGGACCCACCCGGCGGCCCCTGCGAGCCCCGAGGCAGCCCCAGCCGTGAGGGGTGGCTGAGGCCGTGGACCCCCAGGTTGCCGAGGTGGGGTCTGAGGGCGGCTGGAGCCCCCACCCACCCAGCCTCCTCGGCCCTGACTTAATTTATCTTGACATCCTCACTGCTGGCTGACCTTCCTCCCAGGGCCAGGTGATGTTTATAGCTCATTATGCCACGATTGAAACAGGAAGTTAATTAAACCCTTGCAGAGCCAGCGCTGACAGGCGGCTCCGGGGCCGTGCTGACCGGTGGGGGGGAGCCTGGACGGCCCTGGCCTCGTGCACCTCCTCCTCCACCTCCCTTCCAGAGCAGTGTGTGGTTTTCCTGCCCTGGCCACTTCCTCTGTGGCCTCGATGATGACCTCATCTGAGCCTCAGCTTACCCGCTGAGGTGGGCATTCCAAGAGTCCCTCTTCAGACAGTGTCCTGAGGAGACAGTGGACACATGTTCGGTGGTTGGCACGGAGCCTGGCACCGAGGAAACGTCGATGGCACTGCTATCGCTGCTGGCAGAAGATGACCTCATGCCCTGCAAGCTGGCACGGGGGGCCTGCTGTCCAGGGGAGTGGGCCAGGCTGCAGAGGGAGCAGCTTGTACAAAGGCCCTGGGGTCGCAGGAGCCCATGTTCCCGGAGGCTCCGGGGGGGGGCCTGGTGTTTTACCTGGAGCCCAGAGTTATCACAGGGACTGTTGGGACAGCCCCTCTGGCTGCAGCTTGCAGTAGGGGCAAGAGTGGCTGGGGGTCAGCCAGGGTGGGAGCCAGCAGTGGTCACTGTGATCGGGGACGGAGCTGGGGGTGGGGTGGTGGCCTCAGTATCTCAGGTGGCATCTCAGAGCTCTAAGAGGTGAACTCACAGGCCCCGGCCATGGGGGAGGGGGAAGCAGGGTCAGGCGCGGCCTGGCCTTGTGGCAGGTCCCCACTGGCCCCAGGACTGCCGAACCTTCTACCAGCTCTTCTTTCTGCTGGGAAATCCCTCCTCCCATCTATTTCTTGAGCACATTCTTCATCTTTTAAGGGTCAACTGGGTGGCCCCTTCTCTTGGGTTTCTAGAACATTCTATGGTTCCCTAAGTCATAGTCCAGCAGCCAGTTTTGGGCCTGGCACGAGAGATGCCACAAATACCCCCTACCCCACCCATGGCCACTGCGCAGCCCTGGGGCACCCTCCTGGGTGGAGCATCCCAGGGCATGTCCATCAGAGGGCCCAGAACCCTGGACTGCCAGCCCCAGGGCAGAGGGCAGAGGGCAGAGGTGGGCTGCAGAGCAGCTAGAGGTGGCCCCCACCCCACTTACAGACAAGGAAACCAAGGGCCAGAGGTTAAGGACTTGCCAAAATTCGATTGCTGTGCTCCCAGTTTCCAGACCAGAAAAAAGCTTTGGCTTACGACTTCCTGGTGTCATATCCCAGCCCGGCCGCCTGCAAGCTGTGGGAGTCCCCAGAAGTCTCTGGACCACTCTGAGCCTCAGTCCCTTCCTCTCTAACTTGGGGATAACAAGAGACCCCACCCCAGCAGGCTGTGTGACAATGACAAAGATTGGGCTTACAGATGGCCTGGCCCGGGGCCTGGCCTGCTGGGCAGCCTGGGACGTTAGACCATGTTGGTGCCGTTAGGCCCGGGCCAGAGCATGTGCAACAGGCCTGCAGGGACCCTGGGGATGTGGGGGAGGGCCCCCAAATGTGAGGCTGTAGAGACAGACCTAGCATCAGCCTTGGGGCTACTCAGACGCCTGAGCCTCTGGCCCTCCCAACAGAAGGCCAGCACAGGCATTTGATCTCCTTCCCGGCTCCATCCCTGATCCAAGGACAGGCATCTTCTGTGTTGGCCTAGTGTACTTGCACTCCTCTGCTGATGGGGAGCTCACTCCTCTGTCAGCAGCCACTCTGACCCTGAAAACTTCTTTGGGTTGAAATGAAATCACTCTCAGGGGAAGGGGTCCCCAGGGCACCCCATGACAGCCCTTTGGGTGTTTTTGTTTGTTTACTCTTTCAGTCTGGTTCCATCATCATCTTTTTGGTGTGTCACTTGCCCGGGGGTCCTTGCGCCTCACTGCGCAGGTCTGGGACCCCTTTTTACTTTTTTTACCAGGAGGTCCCAGGGATCGTACCCAGGTCCTCCATATGGTAAGTGGGGGCTCAACTGCTTGACCACAGCTGCTTCCCAGCCCTTCGGGTGTTTGACAGCAGTTGTTTCACGCCCCCAGCCCCACTCTGCCACTTTCTCCAGGGTAACTGACACCGTCAGAATAGTCAGGGGACTGCCTTGGCCGGGCAGGGCCTGTTAGGAAGCCTTCAAACCCCAGTGGGCAGGTGCTGACAGCTCTGCACTGAAGGGTGCCCCCAACTCCCCCAGCAAGGGGCTCCCCGCCCTGAGCCGTGGCCTTCAGGCTGTGGGGAGGCTGGAAGGGGGCCAAGGGTAGGAGGGGCGCAGCCAGGCCCCCTCCCTGGCTGAACGCTCTGCTGCCCTGAAGTTAATAATCCTGTAACATGGAGCCCGTCTCAGTGTCCTGGGGCCACCATATCAAAGGGCCACAAACTGGGGGGCTTCCGACAACAGGCATTTATTCTCTCCCAGCTCTGGAAACCAGACGTCAGCATCGAGGTGCCACAGGCCCCACGCTCTCCGGAGACGCTAGGCCAGGGGCTCTTAACCCTTTTTCCTCCACAGACCCCTGCTCAGGATGCAGCGGCAGACACTCAGCATCGGCATGCCTTTAAATTAAATGTCAGGATTATTCAAAATTACGTTTTACAGCTTTCCCATAATTTCACTACCCGATAGCCTAACATGGTTCAGCATCTGTTCAGTCATTTTCAGCAAACATTTAAAACTTCGAGTTTTCCCATCTCTGCCGTCCATCCTTACCAACCCTTTTGCAGGCAGTTATCCACTGCACTCAGAACACGCTACATCAAAACAAAAATCACACCAAGTCCACACTATCCTGGGTATAATTTAATAAATACATCACACCAACACGTCCCCACAAGAACAATGCCTTTTTGAATTTTCAATTCAAGCTCACGGACCCCCTGAAATCGTTCCATGGTCCCCTTGGGGGTCGGTGGGCCCCTGGTTAAGAGCCCCTGCTCTAGGGGCAGGTCCTTCCCTGCCTCTTCCTGCTTCTGCTGGCCCCAGAGGCTTTGTGTGTCCCTCCTGCTCAGGCTCTGCACCCTCCCTGCTGTCCTCCCCAAATCTCTGCCACACCCCAGGATCCCCCCCCCCTTCCCCTTTGTGCCATCGAGCAGGGGCAGAGGGAAGCTTAGAGCCGGGGAGACCCAGTTTGGCTCTCCTGGGCGGGAGAGCTGGATTGCTGGGCTGACCAGCGGCCAGCGGGAGGTACAGGCGCCAGGCTGAGCCCTGGGCCCTGCTAACTCCCTATTTCTTGTGAGTATGGGGGGAAGGGGGTAGAGTGCAGACAATATTAAAATAAAACAACCCACTTCAGCTAGGGGGTAGGGGACAACTCCTGGACACTGTATGGCCTTGAGAATTTCCCGGGCCTCAGTTTCCTCACTAGAAAATGGCGGCACAGACAAGGGGGTACCTGGAGCCTCCAGGCTGGAGTCGGGGCCCGGGGACCCCTGGGCCCGCGCAGGGGCTCCGCCTGGCCCGACCCAACCCCCGCCAACAGGTGGGGAAAGAGGCCCCAGGGGCAAGGCCCAGGGTGCTTCTGCGAGGGGAGCAGGCACCTGATCTCTGGCTTCCGCCGCCCCCCCCCCGGAATTCCAGCTCGCCATTGGGGGGGGCACGGCCACGTGCGAAGGCGGATCTGGGGGGATGGAGGCGGCTAAGATCGCAGCCCCGGCCGGAAGCCCCCGCCCGAGTCCGCTGCGCACCCCAAATCTGGCCAAGGCAAAGGGAGGCGTCCTGGCCAGGCCCTCACTGTCCTCCCCCGGCGAGGGCAGCCGGGCCAAAGGGTCCTGAGGGGGGACCCGGGCTGTGAGGGGCGGAGCTTCAGGCCAAGGGGGTGGGGCCTGCGGCGGGATAGGACCTGGACGGCCTAGGGCGGGGGGCGGAGCCTGCGCCGCGAGGGGCGGGGTCACGGCGGGGCGCCCCCTCGGCGCTAGGGGCGGAGCTGCCGCGGAGGGGCGGGGCCAGAGGGGCCTCGCGCCGCGCCGAGACCGTGCCGCGGGCTGCGGGGACCTTCGAGTCCACGCCAGACGGGCGGGACGGACTTAGGACTCGGGCGGGAGCGCGGGCCTAGAGGGCCGTTCGTGGCCGGGGGCGGGGCCTCGGGCGGGGCCAGCGCCGGGGAGGACCCAGGCCAGCCCGGGGGCGGGGCCGCGGCGCCGGGG
>JAKSZT010010873.1:243860-289117 GCA_026826555.1 Tolypeutes matacus | reverse complement strand
AGCCCGGGGGCCGGGGGCATGAGCCGCCCCGCGGCCCCGCCGCGCCGCCGCCGCCCGCCGCCGCCCGCCAGGGGCTAGAGGCGGCCGCCGGGAGGGCGCGCGGCGCCGGAGACATGTCCAGGAGGAAGCAGAGCAACCCCCGGCAGATCAAGCGTGAGTCAAACTTTGCCCGCCGCGGCCCGCGACCCCCACCCGCCGCCCGCCGCTGCCCCGCGAGCGCCCGCGACCTTCACCCGCGCCGCGCCCCCGCGCTGTGTGCCAGGCGCGCCGTAATCTAATCTCCGCGGCGGGCCGGGCCCCCGCGTCGCGGCCGCGGGCACCGGGGGTCCCGCCAAGGTGGGGGGGAGGGTCTGGCCGCCGGGGGTCCGCGCAGGGCCGGGGAGGGCGGGGGCCGGCCGGTCCCCCCCGCATCCCCGGGATGGTGCGGCCGATCGGGCCGCCCGGATCGGGCTCAGATAAAGTTTAAAATATTCCATTTTGCAAGCCCCGCGCTGATAAGATCGCTCTGTCGGGACGGGCTGAAATTGCGATGTTATCTCGCGCGGGCGACTCTCCCGGGCTTTGTATCTGGGAGGGAGCGAGGCAGACCCGAGGGGCACCTGGGGCCGCGTGGGAGACGCACCGCCAAGTGCGCGGGGCCGACTCGGGCCGCAGAGCGCGTGGGCTGGGCTGGGGGAGCATCTGCCGCAGCCCCGGCTCTCCGCCGTCGCCAGCCGGTCCCCCCGGCCAGCACCCTCCCGGAGGGCCCCCTCGTCGTGTCTGGTCCAGGCCGCACGGGCGGTGATGGGCACTCAGATGTCCACGGCGATCCCCGCCGGGGGTGCGGGCCGGCTCCGGGTCAGGGAAGGGGCCCGGCTCGCCTCTGGGCGCGTCCAAGTTTCTTGGTGGCACGTCCACGTTAACGATGCCCCTGCGATAAGAGCTAAGAGCGCAGGAAGCCGCCCCCCAGCCCACGCCAACAATAACTTCGCGCCTCCCGGGCGGGTGCCGCGCTGCGGGGCTGCCTCCGTCGACCGGGGTGGGGGGGTGGGGGTGGGGCAGGCCCTCGGGGCTCCGGGCAAAGCCCCTTCTGTCCCCCCGGACGCGCCTGTGGGAGCGTCTCCAACGGAGGTCTCCGGAGACGGGGACCCCAGGCTGGAACCCGGGTTCCCGTCCTCGGACTCCCCCGACGTGCCAGCGGAACCTGCTTCCGAAAGTCGCCTCCTGTCGTGTCAGCCCAAGTATTGAAAGTCCCCGCGGGTCCGGATCTCCAGCCGGCTTCTCGCTTTCGGGTTTCTTTTTCCCCTCCTCCCCCGTGCACCCTGTTCGGTTGTGCTCTCGTGGGTGTGTGCGCGCGTGTGCTCAGCGTGATGAGAAAGGCAGATACGGCGGGCAGGGAGATCTCCGGCTGGGAGCCGATCGCCAGCGCCGATAAGGCCGCCGGAGCCAGGCGGGGGCCCGCGGGCCGGCCGAGCCGCAGCGCCTTGGGGGCGGAGGCCACGGAGGGTCGGCGGACCAGCCCCACGCCCCCGCAGCGCGCCCCGGGGTCCGGGCGGGGGCGCGGGCCGGGCACCCTTCCCCCCCCGCTGGCAGATCGCAGGCGCGTTAAGATGCGGATGCTGATTGTCACCGAGCGGCGGCGCCGCCCGCCCTGCGCCCGCGGCTGTGCGTGCGGCCCCCGCAGCTGCGCGCGGCCCCGCTCGCCTCACCTGTGGCCGGCCCGGGGTGCAGAGGGCCGGGCCCGGGAGGGGGCCGGGCGCCGTGGGCCCCGCGCCCCCGTCGCAGCCAGGGTGCAGCTGCCCGCGCTCTCCGCGCCTTTTGTTCCGCGCGGAGATAGATGTGCCGAGCTGATAAGGCGCGCAACCGATGGCGGCGGCGATAGGCGCTTCCATTTATTAACTTCAACCGTGGGAGCGGGGTGGGAGGGCGGGAGCGCGGCCTCGGCCGGCCAGATGGCGGCGGCGATAGGCCGGGGCCGCGCGGCGCGGGGAGGGCGCGGGCCAGGGCGCAGCTCCGGACCCCGGGCGCCCCCGGCCCGCCGGGCTTCCCTCCCGCCCCGGCCGATGTGAGCGGGCGATAAGCCGCGGCGATGGCCAAGAGCGATAAGAGGCCTTATCTCGGGCCACCAGGCGCGGCGGGGGTCGAGGCAGCAGCAGCGTGGGGGCGTCGCGGCAGGGCCGAGTGGAGGCCTCGAGCCCGGGGCAGGCGGGGGGCGGGCGCCCGCGCGGGGTCCCCTGGCGAGTTTCCTCCCCAAACACACTTAATTGACAAGAAGTGGGGCCTCCCCCGCCCGGCCGGCTGGTGGTACGGTCCGTCAAAATGAAAGAAAACTGACTTGGAGCTGGCAGAGCCAGGGCCCCCCGCCCCACCCCTGGGGCGCTCTCCGCCCCCGATTCCCAGTGGACAGTACGAGGTAGCGGGCAGAGGCCTGGCACCTCCAGAAGAGGGGGTGTTCCCCCCCATGGGGTTGGTACTGGTACTGGGCCTTTCAAGTGTTACTGGCATGGAGGGGGGGGGGGCAAGGTGGTCTCTATCACCCAGGCCCAGTTTTGGGGGGATGTCTTTTTGAGCAGGATCCTGGGTCAAGGCCATGGTTCCTTGGGGAGACAGGGGACCCCCCGGGAGAAAATGGGGGAAGTCGAGGCAGGGAGGAGGGGATCGAAGCAGCGGCCACTGGTGGCCCCACGTCAGAAGAGGCCAGCGGGCAGTTTCCTCCAGGGACACAGGGCTGGCCTCAGGCTCCAACTCTGAAAAATGGGGTGATGCCTCACAGCTTTCACGGGGGTGAGGGGCTGAGGGGATCCTGGGTGGGCAGGATGAAGTGAGCAGGGCAGTGCAGATACAGGCAAGGCCTCAGTTTCCCTCTCTGAAAGATGGGGACAAGGTTAGGCTCCCAGGGCACGTGGGGGCTCCCAGGCTGGACTGGGGGTGTCGAGGGGGTCAGGGAGTCCCTTTGCAGTAAGGGCCCTTTAGAGACCATGGATCCCAGATGCCAAAACCTAGGTCAGCCAGGTCAGGGCCTTCCGGAAGGAGCCCGGCCCAGCCCCAGCAGCTGCTCCATCTCTGTTTTTACACATTCTCAAAGTTCATTTAAACAAATTATTGCAGGCCGCAGGATGACTAATTCACTCCGAGCTTCAAAGTCGCCCACCCGCTCTCACCAGCAGCCTGACGCCCACCCGCCTGGCAAGGGCAAGTTCCGGGGAGAAGCTGGGTCAGCCCAGGAGGGGGCAGGCCCAGCCCCCAGGAGCACCTGGACTCTGGGGTGGGCGGCTTCTTGCGACTTTATGAAAAGAAGTAGGACTGTCTGCACGGAGCCTCCACTCCCACCAAGGACTCCTCCCGCAGTGCCCGCCATCCCTGCTGTCATGGCAAGGAAGTGGGGAAGGGGGTGCTCTGGACGCCCAGCTGCCTGTCACTGTGCTGCCCTCAGCCTCGGTTTCCCCTTCCAGGAAAATGGGAGTCTGCCGTCCAGTGCTGCCTTCAGCCAGCCCTGGCCCCTCATCCCTGGCACTGGCCGCCACCCTGAGGAGCCGGCGCCTGTGGTATGCCCAGCGCTGGGGTGGTCGGCGCGGCGACACTTGTGTGCGCAGTCCTGGGGGTGTGGGGGATGGGCTCTGTGCGGCAGAGGGCCTTGAGCCCATGCGCCCACGCCGACGCTCGCGGCTTCACCCTGGCCTGCCAGGGCCATCTTGGCTTGCCTGCAGTCCTGGAGCTCGGCGAAGGCGGCACGTCCCTTTGTTCGGTAGGCATAGTCGTATTAATAATAGCTGATTGTTACGGAGCTTCCGGAGCGTGTCACGTGCCAGGCCACGTGTTCACTTCAAGCAGGTCCTTTTCTTTCGCCGTTTTACACCTGGGTAAGCTGAGGCCCACAGAGGGGAAGTTACTTGCCTGAGAAAGCGGCAGAGCTGGAATGGCGCCCAGGCAGCCTGGCTCCGTGCTCTCAACCAGTGTGTCCGAGAACATCGCACCGCGTCTTCCGCCTCTGCCTGCCCGCCAGCTCCTCCCGGCCTTAGTCTCCACATCTGTGAAATGGGCCTGAGGGAGTGGAGGTCCTCTGGGGTCTTCTCCCAGCCCTGCCCGCACTCTCCCTGGGCCTCCGGAATTTCCTGTGAGGGATGGCCCCCCGGGGAAGCTTCTGCCAGCCCCCCCCCAGAGGTCACCAGGAGCCGAGCGTGGCACTGGGCACCGCTGGAGATTTAAATGGGTCAGTTGGGGAAGAAAGGAGGGAACGCGATGCCATTAATTGTGCCCCTTATCTCCTGTTTCCATGCCAACCAGACGTTCCTGGGGCTTGACGGGCTGGTGAATAATACTCTGGGCAGCCTATCTGCCATCGGCAGGCCCCCTCCCGGAGGCAGCTGTTGCCTCTCCAGTTGGTATCTCCAGCCCATAGACCGGGCCGGGCAGCACTGACCACCGGCTCGGGCCCCTGGCTGTCATGCCCTTGCCGCTTCCTGGCACCTCTCCTGCAGCTCCTGTCCCCATTTTACGGAGGAGGAAACTGAGGCCACAGCCACACGGCCACTCTCCGGGGCACGGCAGCATCAGCAGACGGCTTAGCCTCTGCTCTGCCCCTGCTGTGTGACCTTGGCAAGCCCCTGCCCTCTCTGGGCCTCCAGTCATCAGCTGTGAAGGAGACAGATAACCCTGTGGCTCAGAGCTCAGCCAGCTTCAAGTCACAGACACCTCGCATGGCCCCCAGGGAAGGAGGGGCACTAGTGCAGAAAGCTGCCGTGGGGGGCTGGGGGGCTGAGCTCCTTCTCAGGTCCTGTTCCCGGCTAAGGCTGGGAGCAGCCTCGGTGCCTTTGTACGAGCTGCCCCCTGCCTGCCCTGCTCTTGCATGGCTCAGACCTCGGCTCGGTAGTCCCCATCGCACAGGTCACGGCCCCCGTTGCCACACCTGCCCTGCCGTCGTCGCCTCATCGCCACGTGCCATGTCTCTTCCCGCTCAGGCCCACAAGCGACGTGAGAACGAGGTCTGGGTCTGACCTGTGCCGGCGCCGTGGGCTTCAGTAGCTGTCACACGCCCTAGCGGATGTGTGGCCTGCCCGCTGCTGGCCGTGCGGCCAAGGGCAAGGCCGCGGGGCAGCCTCAGACCCCCGTCTGTGGACTGGGGATATTGTTTCGGGCCCCAGAGCCTCCTGTGGGAACCTAAAGGACCTACGTCCGCCTCAGGCACCTGCTGCCGCCACCCACCTGCCCTCGCCCTCCTCCTCGCACCTCACCGCCCCTTGCTTCAGTCAGAGCTGTGGTTTCCAGCTCATCTGAGATGGAGCCCCCTTTCCCCAACGTGTAAACCTGCTGCAAGGGCCCTGCTCTGGAAGGGGTGACCTTTGCCCCATGTCCCTGGGCCTCGCCCCCTCCCACCTCTCCACACCTGTTCTCAGGTGAAAGCAGACCCTTCCCGAAGCCCTGGAAAGGTCTGGTCCAAGCCAGCTCAGAGCCGAGGGGCTGGGGGACAGGGCAGGCGGGGGTCAAGGTCCCAAGGGCCACTGGAATTCCTGGCCCCTTTCGACGAGGCGGAGCTGGAGGCCCAGAGGACAAGGGGGCTTGCCGAGGGTCCCAGAGGGAAAGCGGACTCAGGCAGGTCCTGGCAGGGCCACCTTCTTGCCCTGGCAGCACCGCACTGTGGAGCCGCCAGCTTGCCTCGGTTTCCCTATCTGTCCGTTGTGTGGGTCACGTGATGATGCGCAGGCCCCGAGAGGCCTGGGCGGGGTGCAGATGAGGGGAGTGGTTTGGCTCTGAGAGGGGCATTGTGGGGCTGTCCCCCTCCCGGCCCCCCCGCGCCGGGCTGAGTGTTCTGGGCGAGTCGCCTTGTCCCCGCCTTGGCCCCGCGTCCGTGGGATGGGGTGACGGTGGCTGTGTTGGGGCGCAAGGACAGATCCCACATCTGTGGTCAAGTGCACAGGGGGCACGTGGTGACCCGCAGCTGGGTCGGGGGGGGGCCTGGGCTGTTCGCTGCCCCCACCCATGGGGGTGACAGGCTGCCTCCCCACCCTGTGGGTCTGGGTGGGCTGAGAGGGGAGCCTCTTCCCGCCCCTGGAACCCCAGAGGAGCCCGCCACCCGCGCAGGGGCTTTGCCGCCCCGGCCCCCCAGAGGGCTCCGTCTCTGCAGTGGAAGGGCCACCATGGACAAGACCTGGGCCTGGAGGCGCGGCCCAGCCCTGCCGTGACCCCTCCTCGTGCCTCAGTTTCCACTTCTGAAACGAGCTTGATAAGAGCATCTCCCTCCTGGGAGTTCTGCGTGGGATCTGCGAGACCCCCGGGCAAACTATGAAGTGCTGTGCCCAGCCATGCCCTCACAGGCTGCAGCCATGGAACTGCTGGCTGCGCATCCAGTGTTTCCCCAGAAGCCCCCGAGGGCTGGACCTGCGCACAGAGCCCCGCGCACACCTCTCCCCGCGGGAGGGGGTCTGTACGGGCCGGGGCGCCCTGCCTGGGCCATGCCTGCTCGGCCCTCTTCCAGCTGTCTTGGCCCTCATTAGTGGTCGACCCAGTGCACAAGTGAAAAAACCAAGACCCCGGAGCCTGCCCCGCTCAGCCTGAGGCCAGAGGCGGCAGAGGCCTCCCAGGCCCCTGGGCCTCCAACCCCACGGGCTCCCGGCAGGGGCAGGAGCGAGGACTGACCTTGGGGTGAGGCCGATAAGCAGGCAGCCCTCAGCCACCCCTCACCTCCTTCCCTCCACTTTGCCAGGCTTGGCTTCTCGGAGCCTCGGTTTCCCCACCTGTAAAGGCGGCCGTGGCTGTGGGTCCTGTTGGCCCTCCTGCCCTGCCCCTGAGGCCCAGGGTCTCAGCCCACTTTGCATATAAAGAAATGGAGGCTGGGGCTCCGGGGGGGCTCTGGGGGCCAGGGTCACTCTGGGTCACAGGGGCCTGAGATGCTGCCTTCACTGGGGGAGGGGCCTGTATAAGCTCCGCCTACCCGAGCTGCTTCCTGGGAGGGAAGGATCCCTGCCCGGGGCAGGACTTGAGTCCTGGGGTTCAGGCTCGTAGACTCCCCCAGCCTCCACCTCTGTTAACTCGGGGTGTTGTGGGGACACAGGCCTAGTTCTGAGGCTCAAGTCTGGGCTCCATGTCCAGGGCCTGGATGACTGGGCCTCCTGCAGCCCCCAAGCATCTGAGCCTCAGTTTCTCCCTGTGAAATGGAGTGGTGGGGGTGCGGGGAGGAATGAGGCCCGACCTCAGAGACCCAGCTGGGGCAGAGCCAGGCTGCAGAAAAAGCCAGAATGAGGGGGACAGAGGGGCCTCCTGGAGTTGGGCTTCAGCCCTTCTGTCTTCCCCAGTCTGCACTGTCACAGCCTCCCGCCTCGATTTCCCTCTTGTCCACCAAGCCCCCAGCCTGGGGGTCAGACCCAGGGAAGGCGAGGGGGAGAGCTGCTGCAGGGTTCTCCCCAGAGGCGGGGCCTTCCCGGGCACTGCTGGCTCTCGGTGCCCAGGGAGCGGCAGGAGGCCTGGGGGCTCAGAGCTCCAGGTCCGGCGCCTCCCACGCAGCCGCGGGTTCATCTGTCACAGGTCACCACCGCCCACGCAGGCTCAAGCCCCCCAGTGCCAGGCTAGGGCCTTGGGTGCTCTGGACGTGACAGCCTGGAGCAGCCCATTGCATGGCTGGGGAAACAGAGCCCGACCCCCCGCCCTCCCACAGGGGAGGGTCCTCGGCAGAGCCTCGTCCATCCTGCTGCGGGCTCCTGCTCCGGCATGTCCCTCACGGCTGCGTGACCTGAGTGAGACCTTCCCGCCCCCCCGAGATCTCCCCCGGCCCACGTCAGGCCAGGCCCACCTGGCACTGTTCCAGGACTCAGTGAGGTCAAGACGGGGCTCTGGCCAGCTGGGCCCCAGTTCCAGGCCCAGCTGCCTCTTCTTAGTGGGAACACTTAGTGCACAGGGGGTTGGAATGAATGGGTTTGGGGGCTCCCTCCCAAGTGGACAGGGGTATCCCAACAGGGGCGCAGAGGGCAGGCGAGCTTGCCTGGGGATGCTGAGCCAGGCCAGGTTGGGACCTCCAGGGACAGAGCTTTTATGAGTCACATTTCCTGCTCCCAGGGCGGGAAGCCGGAGGGGAGCCTCCAGGGGGGAGCCTGGAGGCCCCGAGGCCCCCCACACCACCTGCCCTCTTCCTACTTCATGGGGCCGGCACAGCTCAGAAAGGCCTGGGGCACCCCAGCCCCACCGTGGGAACCTGAGGTGACCCCCTGCCTCAGTTTCCCCTCAGTATGCCCATGCCAAGCTCCACCCAAACCAAACATATCCCCAGAGAGCAGAAGGAGCCCCTGCACTCACTGTGGCAGCCTTGGTGGTCAGAGGGCATCCAGGCCCGAGGGGACCCCCCGGCCTGGCCAGGCAGGCCCGTCCCCTCTGTGGCCCAGCCGCAGCCGGGTCCGCCCGCGCACTGTCTCCCAGTCCGGGCCTCTGGCGGGCGCAGGTTTCAGCCCCCAGCTCCTGTGATAACTCGGAAAGTTGAACTGGCCCCATTACCGCGCTGATGGCTGGCGAGATAGGGCCCTGATAGTGGGGGAGATAGGGGCGGCTCTGTGGCCAGGGGCCCGGCCTCGCCTCCATTAGCATTCCCTACCCGGAGCTGGCCGCTATCTTCTCTATTTCCACTCCTCCTGCAGATAAGAATGGAAATTCTGACTTCATAGCTCACTGATTAAAGTGTCTGGATTTCTTGATAATACACAGATAAATTATGTTTTTGAAAAAGAAGGGAGGGGAGGGGGTGCCAGGAGGGGAGCCTGGGCCCACCCTCCACCTCCCTGTTCTCTCGGACTTGGCGGTCAACCACGGAGTCTCCGGCCGGCAGCGCAAAGCCTCCGGAGAGACGGTGTCAGCGGCCCAGCACTGCCCTGCGGGCGGAGGCCTGGCCAGGGAGGCGCCGGGCACCGGCCTCCTGGCCCTTCAGGAACGGCCGCGTGTGGCGGGACGTGCCCCAGGCCGGCTCCGCCCTGCTCGGGCCTGCAAGCTCGCCGCAGCCTGGAGGAGGGCAGGAGGTGCTGGCGAGAGGCAGGCGTGTCCGCACCCGGCCGCCGGGGCTCAGGCCCAGGCTGCACGTCTCTGCCTCGGTTTCCTCTCCACGCCCGCCCTGCCAGCGCGGCCTGAGGGCAGAGGATTTTCCACGGCGTTGCGCCGGTGCGTGGTAGACATTGAGGGCACGAGCAGGTCTGTCTTCAGTTGGCGACCAGGGGCTTGCCGGGACTCCCGGGCCTGCCTGGCGCCCCAGCGCCCTGCCTCCCGAGGCCCTGCCCAGTGGCCGCGCTTGACAGCCGGCGCCCAGGCGGGACTCCGTGCCATCTGTCTGCGTGAAGCCGCCTCCTTCAGCTGATCCGAGATCGATGCTGATGGCGCGATAGAGGCCGACATGCCGCTAATCCCCTGCTGAGGGACAGGCGGCCTCGGGAGTGGGCTGCGGAGGTGTACCAGCCACGGTGCCGCTGGGGAAACTGAGGCCTGGGTGGTAGTGATGTTGCCACCGGAGCCCCTCGCTGGCAAAAAGCCCTCCAGAGGGGACGGGGAGACAGGCACTGACCTTTTCTCCCTCTTGTTGGATTTATTTTTCAGGATGTCTTGAGATGGGGGCTTCCCTGGGCTCCCAGAGAAAGGCTGCCTGGGCAGGGGCTTTGACAAGATTTCTGGGTCACTCTGGGCCCCCCAAAGATAACGATCCCAGTGGCACCCATTGCTGGACAATAGCCTGGCCTGGACTCAACCTGCCCCCAGTGTCCTGGGGCCACTGGAAAAAATGACCACAGGCTGGGGGGCTTCTAACAGCAGAAACTTACTCTCTCCAGTTCTGGAGCCAGGGGCCCTAAACCCAGGGGCCGGCAGAGCCGCGCTCCCTCCGAGAGCTCTGGGAGGGTCCTCCTGGCCGCGTCCACCTGGTGGTGGCCGCCCTCTCCCTGGGCCAGTCCATCCACACCTCCTCTTCCTCAAGGACACTGAGCACGTTGGGCGAGGGCCCATCATCCAGCTCGACCTCGAGTGAGCATGTTGTCTAAGACCCTGTTTTCAAATAAAGTCAGATTCCGGGGACTGCGGGGCGGGGCTGGACGTGTCATACAACCTCCAGGGCCCCGCAGGGCAGGGGCTTGGTCAGTGCAGAAATGGCATCTGGGGGGGCATGTGTAGGGCTGACTGTCCCTGGAACACGTGCTGCCTCCCCAAAGTCCCCGCCTGCCCCCCGCCCACACTCCTTCTGGGCAGCTCTGTCCACGCGCCTCCAGGTTGCAGGTGGCCTCCCGAGTCCAGGCCCCAGGCCCTGGCGGGTCACGGGGACCCCGCTGGCTCGGAGCGTTCGCCCTCGGTGCTGCCGTCGTGAAGCTCCTGCAGTCAGGACCCCCGCCCCGTGGGCGGCCCCTCGGAACCTTCCTTCCCCTCAGAAGCTCCGGCCCAGGCAGCTGGCACATCCGGGCCCCCCGCCCCTCAGTTCTATGCCTGTGGCCTGGGGTGCAGGTGATCCCCCTTCTGGCCAACGGAAAGGAAAGGAACAGGAACTGGTAAAAAGGCGCCAGTGGCAGGAGACCCTATTGCGTTATCTGCCGCCGGCTCCGAGGCCTTCTGTTCTCTCCCCCTTATCTCGCCCACCAAAATGCCAGGAACAAAGGCCCCGCACCCACACGCGCAGCCCAGCGCCCCCCGCCACGGAGCGCCCGAAGAGCTGTCGCTGGAGCCCAGGCGAAAGTTGAGGGCTGGGGTTCTCCGAAGATCACGCTCGTGGCCTCACCCCTCCCAACGGGAGCCGCACAATAGCCTCCCTGGGGTGGGGGGCCCCCGCATGCTGGCTGGGGACCTGGGCCAGTAGCTTTCCCTCTGGAGGCCGGGTGGGGCCTGGCCGAGGCTCTAGTGGGAAAGGAAGGGCCGGTGGCGCCACCCAAGCCTCCCTCCGTGGCGGCCCTTTTCGGCCAGGCCTGGACCCCCGCCCCCCCAGAGCCCGATGCGGGTCCCCACAGCTCGGCCCCATCCTTCCCGGAGCCGCGCCCCCACAGATCCCCCAACAGCCCCCACCCTGAAACCCGACCCCCAGGGCCTGGACCTTCCCCCCACTGCATCCCCCTGCCCTCCAGACCGCGCCCCACCCGCTGCACTCCCCAGCCTGGTCCCCACCCCGGACCCCCGAGCCCTGCTTCCGGGTCCCGGGGCGGGGCCAGGCCAGGAGCCCCCCGCCCACCGCGCGCCGGCAGCCAATGGGGACGGGGCGTGCAGATGATGAGGAAGGAGGCGCGGGGACTGGCCGAGCTGCGGCGGGCAGCACTGCGGCCCGGGCCGGAAAGGTGGGACCCGGGGAAGGTGGGCCGCCGCCCGGACCCCCGCTTGCCTGGAGCAGAGGGATGGACAGGCTGGCCTTCTGCTGACCCTCAGAGCCCACAGACCCACGGCCAGAGTTGGACCAGCTCCTCCCTCCCCTCCTCCCAGGCCGGGGTCGTCCCCAGACTCATTCCCACCCTCCCTGCTGGTGACTTATCCGAGCCCGGCTCTGCCAGCCTTGCTGCACCCATTTGCCAAACCTCGGTTTCCCCGTCTGCAAAATGTGAGGTGGTCCGCTCTGTCTGGCTTCGGGGGTGGTTTGTAAGCCTTTGGGCAAGCGCCTTCCTGGGCCTCAGTTTCCCCATCTGTACCGTGAGGGCTCGGATTGGAGACTCTCCAGGGATCTCCAGGTGTCTCTTTGACCATGGTATGTTCTAGAAGCCTGGAGGACCCCCAGGGTTCCCATTTTCAAAATGTTAAACGATTGGGCACCATATTCCTATTATTTATTTTTCCATTCTTTATTGGACACCACATTTTTAGAAGGTAGAAACCCTTGGGGAGATTCCACCTCGCTCCCCACAGGGTATCTGCAGAATGGGACCCAGGGCAGCCCACCAGCCCAGAACTCCTGGCCAGAGGCCCCCCGAGCTCTGCCGCCCGCCCACCCACCACCCTCCCGTAGGGCTTGTGACCTGAAAACCAGCTTGGGTTGGGGAGCTTCTCAAAAATGCAAAGTGAACAGCTGGGGGCGAAGGGGGCGAGGGCCCGGGCCGACCCCGAAACATCAGGGAGAGGAAACGGGGGGAGGAGGGGGCTGGCAGCGAGAAGCGGAGTTGTCGCCCCTGCTGGCCTGCTAAAACGGGGCCTCCTGGGGGCTGAGGATCAGGGCACCACACGGGGCTGAAAGGTGAGGAGGAGAGCCCCAGGGTCAGCCTCGCTGGGGAGGGGTCCCTGCACCCACCTCCCAGTCCCTCCTGTCTGGAAGTTGGGGTCACTACCCTGGTCTCCCCACTTCTGGCCATGGGTCTGCGGGCTCGGAGGGTCAGGTCCTGCAGGGGGGCCGGCAGACTGACCTTCAGATGACCTTGTGTGTTCACTTTTTCATTCTCCAAACTTGAAATGAGCACCTGCTGTATGCCAGGCCCTGGACCTTCACAGTGGCTTGTTCCCGGCCCTCACAACAAAGAAATGAATCCCTAAGTGTGAAGGCTTGTAACTGCCATGGTGGAGAAGTACAGGGGACACCTACTTTAATTGGGGGTGGGGGTGGAGTCAAGGATTGCGAGGAGGTGATGTTTAGGCAGAGAGTTGAAGAATCAGGAGGTGATGGGTGCGGGGAACAGTATCTCTGGCAGAGGGAATAGCAGGGCTGAAGCCCTGAGCATCACAGTGGAGGAAGAGAGATGCCAGCGCCTCGCTGTACTTGCACGGCGGCACAGTCAACCCACTGGCAAGGCCCGGTTCAAGCGCAGCGTGTCCTTCGGCAGGTCCCCCGGGCCCAGCCTGGTCCTGGTGCGGTCCCTTCCTTCCCCTGTGCCCTCGCCGCAGGGCAGGCGTGCCAGGGGGCACCCCACAGGGCCTCCCCACTTGCTCTGGGCATGCTGTGCCGGGAGCCAAGGCTGGAACCAGGCTCTGCCATCCTCGGGCCGCAGACCCCCCCCCCAGGAACAGGCCCAGCGCTCGCTCGCTGTCCGTCCTGCGCCTTGGTCTCCTCCTCTGTGAAGTGGGGCCAGGGGTCCCGAGCACGTTGGAGGGGGTGTCAGGAGCTGTGGGCATGTCTCCACCTTGGGGTGCAGTGCGGATGCTGCATCCGGGCTGTGAGAGCTGTGGGAGGTGGACGCTCCCTCCCAGCTCTGCCACACCCACCCTGCGTGGGTGACTCCTCGGCCCTGAGTGGGACCTGGAGGGGCTGAACGTTTGGGGACAGTGGAGCCGGCCCACTCCCCCCGGGCTCTCCACGCCACCCGGTGTCCCCTGTCCGCGGCCCGCAGCCAGGCACAGACTTCCTTCCATGCTACATCTCGAGTCCCCGAGGAGCAGGGAATGGGCATTTATGGAGCGCCTGCTGTAGGCGAGGGGCCTGCTTCAAGCAGGCATCCAGAGCACCGGGTCCCACCTGCCCCCTGAGCCCTGGATGCCAGCGCTCGGGGCCCACTGAGAGGCCCACTGGGCAGAGCCTCCAGCGCCCCCCGGGACTGGGCCGCCCCACTTCCTCTCAGTGCCTCGGTTTCTCCCATCTGTGCAGTGGGGCAGAGTGGGTTTGCTGGTTGTGGCTCTGGCCACACCCTACGGGGGACAAGACCACCCTGAGGGTGCGGCTACTTTTTCCTAAAAGGCCTCCCTGGAGTGGGGGAGAAACAGCCAGGGTCTGCCCCATGCCTCCCAGGCCCGAGTGCGAATCCCACTCACTGAAGGGATGGGTTAAACCCTGGTCTGACAGAGTGGCCCTGGGGCTTCTCAAGCCTCCCTGGCCAGAGCTCTCTCGTCCCGCCCTGAGCTGACCCCACAGGTTCTCCCAGCGGCCTGTTGCCTGGGCACCGCCCTGGGAGCTCTGGGGTCAGCTGAGACGGCAGGGGTCCCGGCACCCGGGAGCCCGTGCCCCTCTGGGAAGCCATCTGCCTCCATCCGACCATTAGTCGCGGCCCCTCCCCGCCCTGGCCCCTTATCGGCCCCTTATCGGCCCATCTGGAAAGAGAATTCCTCGCCCCACCCCTTGCGCCCCCCCACCCCACGCCGCGAGCTCGGCCCCGGCGCAGCCCCACGGGGGCCGAGCGACGGGCAGAGCAATCTCGGGCAATCTGTGAGCGGCTCTGGGCCGGGTGTGGGGCTGGCGCCAGCCTCGAGGGCTGATAAAGTCTCCCTGTTGGGTAGCTGCGGAGCGCGGGCCAGGGAGGCTTGGCAGCGCGGCCCGGCTGAAACCAGTCTCTCCCCTATCAGCCGGGCTGGGTTTTCTCAGGCGCGGCCTCTTCCCTCCTCCGCCTCCCCAGGCTCCCGGCCTTGCCCTGCCCGGGGCCCTGCCCGAGGGGACCGGGATGGGGGGGCTGCCTGGAGGCGGTGGCCGGTGCACCCCGTGGTCCAGGCTCCGATGCCAGGCCGACCCCAGAGCACTGCCCGTGGCTTCCCGCGGCATCGAGAATAAAACCTAAGCTCCGACCGAGGCCTCCGGGCCCCCCTCTGGCTCTAGCCCCGACCCCAGCCGGCCTCTGGCTGCAGCGCCCGTCTCAGGTTTCTCTTTACCACGTTGGGGGCTTTGCCCTGGCAATTTCCCGTCCCGAATGTTCTGCTTCAGCTCCCTCTCAAGCGCAGGCTAACAGTCGCCTTCTCCAGGAAGCCCTCCGCCCTGCACCCTGCCCTCATCCTTCCTGGCATCTGAGGTTTGTGTCCACCTTCTCCCGGCTCCAGCCCTGCTCGCTCACCAAGTCCTCCCTGACCCGGATGGCACCTGGCCCGGTGGGGGCTCTGGGGGCAGCGGACGCCGTGGCGCTCCTTTAGCTCTGGCAGAGCCCTTTCCCATCCGCTCCCCACGACCACCCTACCAGTCGGGGGGCCGCACCCATCCTGCGTCTGCCTGGCCCTGGAGAGCTGGGGGACTGGCGCAGCCGCTCTGCCTCCGTTTCCTCGTCCGTCCAGTGGGGCTGGTGCTGGCCAGGGTTCTGGCAGAGCTTTGTCCCCCGTCCAGGGCTGTGCACGTGCACCCCAGGGGGCTTGGGCTGGGGGGAGGCCCTGGCCTTGGGGAGTGGACAGACAGCGGCTACTCAGACCAGGGCGTGGACAGGAGGACACCAAGACGAGGGGAAGGCAGGCATCTGGGGTGCACAGCCAAGAAGGGAAACCGAGGCCCAGCCAGGGCAGAGGCAAACTCCAGGCCTGGGGGTCCCCCCGAGTGACTGGAGCAGGGGCAGCGGGGGGGGGGTGAGGGTCCAGCACGCTGAGCTGCCTGCCTGTGTTCAGGCTCTGCTGGTTACTCCTGTCCCCCAGAGCCACTTGGGGTGCACGCATGGAGGGAGGCACCCCCAGCCCTGGCCAGAGTGCCCTTGAGGGTTGGAAGGAGAGGAGGGAGCTGGCGGACACCTGGTGAGGTGTTCCGGGCAGAGGGAGCCCCCGGGGGCCAGTATGGAGAGGGGGGAGAGAGGGACAGGTAGGGGGAGGTTGGAGAGGACGCTCTGAGGCAGGGAGGGGCCCAGGCGGGGTGGCTGGTTTAGGGTGCTCTGGGCAGGAGAGGTGGCCGCTGCTCCCGGGCTCGGGGTTCTCGTGGGCTCCTCAGGTCTGCAGAGAAGCAGCCAGGGCTCAGGCCCCCAGGTGTGTGTTTTTGCAGGAGCCTGGATATGGGTTACCTGTTTCTCCCACATCTAATTCCCCATAAACACTTGTGCATAAGGTTCTAGAGCTCCCATGTTTGCTTCTCTGGAAGGGGAGTGGTGAGCTCCCTGTTGCAGGGTATATGCAAGCACTGGCTGGCCCGCGGCGGGTCTAGCCGCTCGGCCCTGCTGTCTCCTCTGCTCCCGGGCCCACGTGTGCAGTTGAGGGGCCAGGACCCGCCGGGGGAGGGGGCTTGGCCCAGGTCACAGGGCTCAGAAGGCTGGGCCCCGAGTCCCAGCACAGACACGACCCTCGGAGGCGAGGGGCTTGCTCCAGTAAGCAGAGGTGGTCTCCCAGCATCCTCCTTTGCAATCTCCCCACTGCCCGCTCACCCTGATGCCGCTGACCAGGGTGGGGGGCAGCCGCAGTGCCCCCAGCCCCCTCCTGGCCCTGGCCCCTCTGGGCTCTGCTGGGACCCTCCACATCACCCTCCAGCGCTCTCCCTTTTGGGGCCACTCCCTGCTCTTCCTGGGCTGGGAAAAGAGGCAGGCAGTAAGAGAATGACACAAAGGACCGGACCCCTGCAAAGGGGGAGGGGGCTCAGGGAAGCTTCCCTGAGACGGTGGGAGCATCCCCACAGCAGGACCACACGTGCCAGGGCCCGGGGCTGCAGGGCGGGGGGAGGGGGCAGTTAGGTCTTGTCCGCCCCGAGCCTTATGGGCAGCTGCCGCCACGGGGGAAGGTGGGTGTGGGGCGGGAGGAAGCTGGCAGCCCACCCGGCCAGGGGGCTGCCTTGGGCCACAGCTGTAGAGTGGGCAGCCTGCGGTCACATCTGGGGGTGATGGGGAGACCCCGCACCTCCCAGGCCCAGCGGGCCTCCAGGTTCCTGGCCCGGAAAGTGGGACGGGGTCCGGCCTGGCTCCTGACCGCCCCCCACCCCAGGCCCCTCTGGTGCTCTGAAGGCCCCAGAACCCCAAGGCCCGTCGCTGAAAGGCGCTTACTTCCGAATGTTCCAGAAGCTCTTCTAAAATTGTCTCAATTCAGTGGCTCACCCCCACCCCAGGTCTTAGGAACTTTCACTTGTGCCCCAGAATCCCCTACCCAGGCCCCGGGGCCTGGGACCCTCCTATCAGGCAAGCCCACCCCCGAGCACCTCGGAGCGGGCGGCTCCCTCACCAAGGCCCCCAGGCGTTCCTTGCTGGACCCTCTGTGGCTTGGCCCCCCTTCCCTTGCCCCGCCCCTCCTTCCAATTTGTCCCCCTAAATCCATCGGGGACCTGGACACTGGCTTGGCTGCTTGGTGCTGTGCACAGAGGACGCCCTGGGGTGGGGGGTGGCCGCCCTTCACTCTGTGCCTCAGTTTCCTTATCCATCCACATTGGCTGGGGAGGGGCCCCTCACCAGGGGTCCTCGAGGAGCCCCGAGGTCGGCTGCAGGCCCCGCTCTGCCTGCTCGGCCACCCAAGGCCGCAGGCCCGGGCGGGCTTCCGGGCACCGTGCACTCCCCCAGCCTGTCCCCGCCGTGGCCCGGGCGGCCCCGCAGTGGGAAAGTCTGGGTCTGTTGCTATTTTCTCTCTGTTATCAGCCCCTTATCTGGTCACCCTGTGCCACCCAGAGGCCAGGGTCTCTCTCCTGGCAGCGTGTGCCCCCCACCTCCACCAGGGCCAGCAGGAGGGGCGCCACGCCTAGGCGGAGCGCAGCCCACGGGCACGGACACCAGGCTTCAGCCCCCTCCCCACAAAGGGGCGGACCAGCCCCCAGAGAGCTGAAACCAGGACAGCGGCTGTCATCGTGAGCGGCACACCTGCGTCCTGCACCCCAGCACCGTCTCCCCAGATCCTGACCCCAGCCCTGACACAGCTGATAATCACCCCCCGCCCCCCTCTCCCCTGAGGCAAGCAGGGCTCAGAGACGTGGCCGGTCCAGGCGCTTGGCTCCGCGTCCTGCCTGCTCTCCCCGCCCCGTTGCCGGCCGCCTCCTCTTCTCCCCGTGCAGTCTCTGCCCGTTTGTGACCGCCTCCAGGAAGCCTTCCCCGACTGGCCTCTCTGTGTCTGCTTCATGACAACGGCTGCACTTGGATTTGTACTTTCCTTGGGGGGTAGGGGTTGTCTTGGCCGCTGCTGGAACCAGCGTCCATTTCGGGGACTGGCGCACGGAGGGCTCAAGAAAAGCGGCGGGTGAAGGCGGGAGGACGTTCCTAAGTGAGGGGACGAGTGAACGGTGACACAGCAGGAGACTTGCCCTCTCTGGGGAGGCCGGGAGGTCCGTGTGGGGAGGGCAGGGCGGTGCAGCTGCAGGACGGGGGCCTGGTGGAGCCTGCACCTCTGCCCCCTCCTTACAATGGGAAGAGGACGTCCTCCCTGGAGTCGGGGGCAGGCTCCCTGGACCTTCTGTGCCCCATTCCGCCCTCCTGGAGGGCGGCCCCTGTCGGCCGGGAGTGCCTGGCAGGCCACACAGCCAGGAGGTATTCAGGGCTTGATCCAAGGCCCCTGGACTCCCTGTCCAGTGCTCCCTGGGGTTGCAGTCTGTGGGGGATTTGGCTTTCTTGCATGGCAGACGCTGAAAGCTCATCGCTATCAAAGCCGGGCGGGGGCCGTCGGTCGTCGTGGCCACGAGGATTTGGGCGTTGGGGTCACCCCACCACCGCACAGCCCGCCTCTGTAATTCAGTTTGAAAGCATGAAAAAAGGGAGCTGATGAAATTCCACTATCAGCGCCAAGCCAATATGCAAAATATCTCAGCCCCAATCAAATAGCTATTATGTTTTCATTTCCATTTCGGCGTCCGGCTTAATGAGCAGGAGACGGATCGGCGCGCGGGGTGTCTGCTCGCCGTGATAACCGAGGGGCTCCAGGCACCCAGCCCTGCCCCGGCTGGCGTGGGGCCGTGCCTGGGCCGGGGCCAGGAGGGGCAGCACGGAGGGGCTCTGGGGTCTCTGTCCTGCCTCCTCGCTCAGGGCCGATGGCCAGGTCAGGTCACCTCACTGGGCTTCCCCGTCTGCTAAGGGGGTGTGATGCAGGCTCAGGTCTGGGGGTGCCGGGAGGCTCGGAGGAGACCCTGCACCCCACAGCTCCCCCACTGCCCCTTAGGCACTGAGGCCTCCTGAGGCTCGGCTCCCCCATCTGAAATGGGGGTGCGAGGATGCGCTCACTGGGCTGGGGGTGGGAATTGAGGGGTGACATTTGGGAGGTGCCGAGCATGGGGTCTGGCTCCCAGTCGGCAGCAGCCCGTTTCCCTGGCCCTGCGGGCGGGCGGCGGCCACGGATCGGCAGTCACGCTCACCGCGTGCGTCGCCACGCCCAGCCCTGAGCCCAGCTCGGCTCAGGTGAGAGTCGGGGACGGGGTGCTGGGACCCACGCAGAGGGCGTGGCCTGCGAGGACGCAGGGCGCTCAGCCCCGTCGGGATCTTCCCCAGCAGAGGGCGCCACCCGGGCCAGCAGAGACCCTTCTTCGCCGAGCTGCCGGCGGGGGGCCCAGGTGCCCACCTGGAAAGCCCCCGCCCCCAGCTGTGCCAGACGGGCCGAGGTGGGCGTGGGGGGCTTGCCGTCCCCCCTCACTGGCGGGTGCAGCCGCGGCTGCGGGCTGGCGGTGGTTACCGCGTTATCAGGCCCTTTTAATTGTGCTGGGGCTGGAATTAGCGGCCTTAGAATGAATTGCCGCGAGCCGCGAGCCCGGCAGCTTTGTGCTGCGCAGTCGCCTTTGGTCCCTCGTGGACACGGCGCTGCGTGCCCTCCTGGGTGGCGCAGGGCGTCAGGGCTGCCTTCCCGGGGGTCGTGGCAGATGGGGGGTTGCGTGCGCCCCTGGCGCTGGCAGGTCCCCGCGACCCCTGAGAGCAGGTAGCTTCATACCCATTTGTGTGGCGGCTGCGGCCCTGCAGTCCACGCCGCCCGGGGGGCCTGGAGGGCCCCTGCAGCCTTCACGGCACTGGGGCAGCCCCTGCCGGCCCCGAAAGAGCCACGGACGTTGAAGCACTTCTGGAAAGGAGCCGGCATGTGGGCTGACCCCACAGGCACCGGGCCGCCTGCTCCAGGCCGCGTCCAGAGGCGGGGAGCCGGGGCCAGGCCCCACTGCGGCCCCTGCCTTCCTGGCCTGTCCGGCGCGTGCTGGGGGAGGCCACGGTGGGTCGGGCCTCTTGCCTGTCCCAGGGGCATGAGTCAGACCAGGACAGGGTGGTCGCAGCTGCCCTTGGCGATGAGACAGCGCGAGGCCTCCCCCGGGGCTGGCCCCTGCGTGGTCCGAGCCCGGCCTCTGGGCTGCCGAGCACCCACCACCCTCCGTAATTTCAGCACCGAGGGTTTTGGGGAGGCCGGGACATGCAGGCCATAGCAGGGCTCCAGAGGGCTGCCCCCAGGAGTGCTCCCACCCCGGCCCGTGGCCTCTGCCACGTGGCCTGGCCCCTGCCCACCCCCCTCCCACCATGCCCGGCCCAGCCTGACGCCTGCCCCCCCCGCCCCACCCTTTGCACCTGCTGATTTCCCCTCCTGGCTCCCTTCCTGGCTGTGGGCCCCACACCCCGGGATCTGCCATCCCACCTCTCACCCCATGTTTCTGTCTTTCTCTCATTTGCTTCCCTCACTACACATTTAGAATTTGCCACGGTTTTCGGTTCTTGGCCCATTTATTGTTCTTTGTGTCCCCACTGGCCTGAGACCAGCTTGGCCATTTTTAAGCGTGTACAACGCAGTGGCATTCGCCACGTGTTCAACGTGGGCTGCCACCCCCACCTCCCAATGCTTTCATCAGCTCCCTCCGAAAGCCTGGGCCACCACGCACTAACACCCCGGCCAGGAGCCCCCAGTCTCCGTGGACGTGCCCGCTCGGGACGTTTTGTCTCGATGGAATCACACGTGAACTTTTGTGTGGGCCTCTCTCCTGTCTTCAGGGTTCAGGTGTCAGCACCTCGCTCCCTCTTAGGGGTGACTGATATTCCATCGTGTGGCTGGACCACATTTGTTGTCCACTCTTCTGCTGGCGGTCACGTGGGTTGCTTCTGCCTCTTGGCTACCATGCGCCACGCCACGGCGAACACAGCGCACCGTATCGGGCATCCTGCTCCGGGGCTTTGGGAAGTGACGGGGTTTTGATGTTCGGCCCGGAAGCGCGGCCACGGCATAGCTCCCCCGCCGCGGCCGCTGTAGCTGCCCCACCCCGCCGCCTCTGGCCAGCTTCTGGGCTTACGCTGGGCGCTGCGTGTCCCTCGCTGGCGGGGGGCGGTCTCCGTCTCCCTCCCTCGGCTGCCAAGCACTGGCAGAGGAGACTGCGGGTGCCGGGTGGGCTGGGAGCCGCCGAGGCTGGGCCAGTCTTGGTCCCGCCGAGCATTTTCCTGAGGTGAGGGCGCAGCCGCCAAGCGCAGCGGCCACAGAGCCACAGATGCAGGACTCCGAGGCCCCGTGCAGCTCCAGCTGCCGCCAGCGGGCGCCGTTCTTGTCCCTTCCCCCCCGGCGGCGAGCGGGCCCGGCTGCTGCAGGGTCCTGGACAGAGGGGCCTCCCTGATTCCCTCCAGGCAGGCAGCTGGGGGCTGCCGAGGGCAGCCTTGGGAGTTGGGGGGGAGGCGGCCAGGCCGGGCTGGGCAGGGCCGGGAGGGATCCGGGGGGCAGGCGGCCGGAGGAGGGACCCCTGCTGCCCGCCGTAGAGGCGCCTTCTGACCCCCACCCTGCCTGGGCGGGCCTCAGGGCAGGGGCCAGGGCGCCCCCTCCCGCCCCAGCCGGGCCTCCGGAGCTGCAGCCGCTCCTGGCAAGCTGTGCTCTGACCCCAGCGCAGCGCCCCCAGGGAGCCCGCGGCTCGGGGGGTGGCGGGGCGATTGGCATTGTGGGGGCCCTACGGCCTCCTTGACCCCAAAAGCAAGTGCCCCCAGGGAGCCCCAACCCAGAGGAGGTCCCGTCTGTGCTCCCACAGCTTTGGGGAGCAGGTGGGAGGTGGACGCGGGGTGAGGGGCCTTGTGGAGGGCCGGGGGCGGAGCTGGGGCGGGGGAGGCCGAGGTGCCCGGGGCCCTGGGCGCTTGCCGGCTGGGGCTGCACCCGAGTGGGCGAGTGTCCAGCCTGATGGCCCGTGGGGCCAAGCCCACCCCAGCTGCCCCTGGCCAGCCCCTCACGATTCCTCTTGTGTTGGTCTTCACAGGTTCCCTCGGAGACATGGAGTCTGGAGAGGAAGTCCAGGCTGCAGACACGGGCCTCACGGAGGGGGAAGCGGCGCCCGAGCCCGAGGCCGCGGGGGCGCCCGAGCCCCTGAATCCACCCAGCGAAGGTGAGTGGGCAGGGGATGCCCGGCGGGCCTGGGTCCCGCTCCCCAAGCTTCCCCCCACCCGCCCCACTGCCCCCCGAGGACCTCGGCCGAGCGCCCCCTTCTGGGTCCTCAGGTTCCACTCCTGTAAAAGGGTCGTTGAGCTCGGTGGCCTCCGTGGGAGCCTGAAGAGGCCTGGGGGCTCCCAGCTGGGAGCCCGTCCCCCGAGGGTCTGGAGGAGAGGCCTTCGAGATCTAAGCCCTGTGGTGCAGGTGGGGAAACCGAGCCCCAGTGGGGAAGACTTCCTGCCCCTCCCCCTCTGGCGACCCTGTGGAATGGGGTGGCGAGGCCCCTCCTTGGGGGCGGGGGACGAGCTGGGCCTCATAGGCTGAGGGCACCTGAGGGGGGTTCGAGCCCCTCACCCCCACCCCGCAGGGGCCAGGGTTAACCTGGGGGCATTTCCTCTGGCCGCGGGCTGACCGGGGACGCCCTCAGCCCTGGTTTCCAGGTGGGGACACTGAGTCAGGAGGGGCCATGCCCTGCTGGCCAGGCAGCCCCACACCCGTTCTTTCCTTGAAGCCCTTGCACCCCGAGTCTGAAGTGCCCCCACACATAGTCTGATGGGGAGACATAGCCACAGACTGGACCGTTTTTGGAGAGTGAGAAGTGGGTGGCGTGGCTGGAACTGGAGGAGAGGTGGGGGCAGGAAGACCCTTCCCAGGTGGTGAGGGTGAACAGAGGCTGGCAGGCTGACATAGGCAGCGGCTCCCGCCCATGCAAAGGCCCTGAGGCAGCGCCTAGGGCACAGCAGGAGCCCGCTACTCCTACTGACATTGTAGACCTTCTCACTTAGACCCTGCCCCCAGCACCTCCGGGGCTCAGTGCCAGGGTCCCCATGGGGTAGGAGCCCAGCGGGCCTCATGCCCTGAGACCCTCATGCACACAGCCTGTCGGCACCTCTGCCGCCTCCGCCAGCCACAGGCCCTTTGCACAGATGGGGTTTCAAGGCCCCACAGCGAGAAAGTGGCAGGGCCGGCAGGCCTCTAGCCCAGGGCCAGAGCCGTCGTCAGCCCGAGCTCAGCTGGGGACCGCCCGGCCTGGCCTCTGCTTGATGCCAGGACACATCAGCTGTCGGTTATGGTCATCTTTGCCACCATCGCCATCGCTGCCCACACCGCCAGGTGGGTCCAGGATCAGCCCGCTCTGGCCCGGGTGCCATGCGCGTCACCCTCTCCAGGCCTCAGTTTCCTCGTCCGTAGCAGGCAGTGACCAGGCAGAGCGTGCGTGGAGCGTGGGGCCGAGTGGACGGGGGCTTCCGCCGTCACTGGAGTGGCGATCCCTGTTAGGTGCTGCCGGGCCCAGAGGGAGTGATGGTGGAGGGCGCCGAGGCTGGAGACCACGAGCGCTACCAAAGGGCAAGTGGCTCGCTGCTGGCAGACTTTGACCCGGCGGGCTTTCCTGCGGAGCCGCGGCCCCTTATCTGATTTGGGAGCCGGGGCTGCAGGGGGGCGGGGGCGGGGAGGGAGCTGGAAAAAACAGCCGGGGTTGCACCTGGCACAGGCCTGCGGTGATAACGCGGCGATGGGCCCGATAAGGCCGCGCGGGAGCAGTGTCTGCGCACAGGCGGGTCCGGCTCGGCTCCCGCGCGGTGGCTGGGCTCAAGTGCCAGCCACTTTGATTTATAGCCAAAAATAATAGGACTTTTATACCGTGTGATTGATTTATTTGATGTTAATCGCGCTCCTTATCACGGGTATTAATAATCGGCTGGCCGCGTGACGTCACCAAGGGGGGGCTTTATGGGAGCACATTGATTGGGGGCTGCGGTGGTTATCGGGTCTGACCGGGAAGGCAAACATGCCCTTTGGGCTGGAATTGGGTGCGAGGCCTGGTGGAGGGGCCCCAGCTGCCACGGGAGGAAGCGGGGGGCCGGGGCCGTGCGTGCGCCTGCCGGCCTGGGCGTGCCCTGGAGGTCGTTGCTGCGCTCCGGCTGTTAGCAGCAGCTGGGATGACGGTTGCCATTGCTATAATTAATAAGGGGCTGAGGGGCTTTAAAAGGCCAAGAGGGACGCCAGGTTAGCCCCACCTGGGGGTGGCCAGGGTCCTGTGTCTGCTCGCTCTGCCTCGGCATCCCTCCCGGCCACAGGGCGGGGCGGGGACAGCGGCTCGGCACCCAGAGGCTCAGCAGGTCCGTGACCATGTTTTCTTCTCTGCAGACATGGAGCCGCCCCCACCACCGCCCCCCACACCCCCAGGAGGCCCCAAGGAGACTCAGGAGCAGGAGCCAGAGAAGAGGCCCAGAGAGGAGACGGGCAGCCCCTGGAGCGGGCCAGGTAAACGCAGCAGGGCCGGGCCCAGCGGCAGCAGCTCCCAGGGTGGCCCCTGGTCCTGTGTCCTGAGCCACCCAGTCAGGCCAGGACGGTGGGGGAGACCACTGGGCCCGGGCCGGTGCCCACCCCAAAGTCGGGACAGCCCGTGGGGCTGGCAGACACAGAGGGGCCAGTGCTCGGGGCTGATCGCGGCCCCACGGCGCAGCAGAGCGTTTGGTGGGTCCCAGGAGGCAGAGTCTGAAGGGAGCAGGTGGCGCTGGCCAGGAGGGCCTCCCAGGAGGCGGCCCAGGCATGGCTGCAGCCTCCTGGACAGTGCCGGGCTGCCTGCCGCCCTCCTGTCCCATCAGACGTGGCCGCCCTTCGGGGACGGTGTCGCGCTCCACCTATTCCATTCTTTGGCGGCCTGATCATTTAGGTCATTTTCGCCGTCACTCGTTAATAAATAACGTGGCCGGGGGGGCGGTGAGGCGTGGGGGCACGCCCTGGGCAGGCACGGCCCATCGTTGACGACACTGGTGGGAAAGATGGCAGGGGTGCTGCGGGCAGGGGAGGGCAGGCGCAGAGGCGGGCTGGGGAGAGCGCTCAGTGGACACAGGACGGGCCGGAGGGTGAGCGTGGGCCCGGGCATGCGTGTGGACGTGGCCAGCGGGCACTGAGCACCTGCTGCGTGGGCACGCCCTTGTCCAGTGCGCGTGTGGGTTTAATAAGTCAGCGGGATCGGGGAGGGGCGAGGGCCTCGCCTGGCTGGGGTCGGGGGAGGCTTCGCGGAGGCCGAGGGGCCACCCCGCCCTGGTGCTGTGAGGTCCTGAGGCACCAGGGGGGCCTGCTCTGGCATGGGAGGTGGAGGCAGGGGCCGATGGACACCCGGGGAGTGGGCAGGCAGGACGGGGACGCCAAGCACGCGGCTGCCGAGTGCCCACGTCCCCGCGGCCTGGGACGGAGCATTCGGGGGGACTCTGCTCTGCCACCCGGGCAGGGAGACAGCCGCCAGGCACTCGGCTTCCAGCCCCTCAGCCGCCCCCACCCCACCTTGGGACCCGCGTGGGCAGCAAGGGGCCCAGGTGACCCGGCACAGCTGCACCCAGGGCCACACTGCCCGGCGCTCTTCCCCACCGGCGAGGGGCAGCTGCAGAGCCGCGGGGCCGGGGCCAGAGCTCGGCCGTCCTCGAGGCCCTCACAGCGTGGCCGGGCAGGAAGGCGCTGGCTGCGCGCTCCGAGCTCCTGGGCCCGCAGGGCGGCCTCTCCACACCCAAGAGGGCGGGGCAGTGCCGCAGGGGCCGGGCAGGGGCCGCCAAGGACCGCCTAGTTCCAACCCCAGCGCCCGCTCTGACCCCCGCTTCCCCAGCTGCAGGGCAGGGGCAGAGCCACAGCAGCCGGTCAGCTCCGTGGGGGCCCAGCTGTCCTGCTGTGGCGGGAGGACGAGACCACCATGTGCCTATGGGACCAGCGTGGAAGGAGGGGGTGTCGGACCGAGACAGCAGCCGCTGGGCGGATGGGCACAGGGGAAAGGGCGGGCACGGTGGTGACCCCGCTGCTTAGAGGCGAGACCGGGGCGCCGACCGCGAAGGTCTTGTCCAGTCGCCCAGCTGGGCCGTGGCGGAGCCGGGCTTTGCAGTGGTGCCGGCTGAGTTTCACCGGCAGGGGTGTCTGCCCAGGCAGGTCCCCACAAATGCCCACCTCCGGTGTCTCCCATTTGACCCCCAGGGGCAGAGGCCTCTCGGGTGGGAACCAGACCCTGGAGTGGGTGGAGCTAAGGGGGGTCTTGGGTGCAGCCCGGAGCTTCCGGTGCTATTTGCACCCCTGGGGCCCCCCATCGGCACCCGCAGATAGGGATTTCTGTGCAGTGGTCAGCGATGGGCCGATAAGCGGCTGCCCGCCAACCGCCGTGGCGGCCACCACCTATCAGGGACCACACAGGCCACGCTTATCGCCAGCCGGGAAGCCGGAGAGGCCCTGGTGCTCTTATCTCCAGGGCCTGCCCGTGCCGGCGATGGGGGCGTCCGAGGGCTTCACCAGGCTGGCAGCTCGGCCGTCCCGAGGGCAGGGACTTGGGCTGGTGACCGGGGTGCGGGGGCTTGGCCCCTTTCCCTGCAAGGCCCAGGGCCCTTCTCAGCCCTGGCCTCTGGCCTCCCTGTCCCTCCCGGCCTCCACTGCTCTCCGTCTTCTCTCTCTCCCTTCCTCTGGGTCTCCCTCATCCTGTCTCTCCCCGTTTCTGTCTCTTCCACTCTGTCTCTCCCCGTCTCTCTGGTCTCTCCACCTCTGTCTCTCCCTGTCTCTATCTCCCCCATCTCTCCCCATCTCTCTGTCTTTGTCTCTGTCTCCGTCTCTGTCTCTCCCTGTCTCTCTCCCCATTTCTGTCTCTCCCTGTCTCTCCCTGTCTCTCCCTGTCTCTCTTCCTCTCTGGCCCCGCCCATGAGGCCGCCTGGTGGGCACCACCTCCTTCCCCCTTGGGGACGCCTTGTGCCCTCGCCATCTGTGACTTTGGGGAAGTGGCTCTGCCGCCCAAGTCCTCAGCTGCTCCCCACACACTGGGAGGGTGGGAGGCCCTGCGTCCTCCAGGCCGGGTGCTGGGCCAGGTCGTGCGTTGCAGGGAGGTCGCGAGTCCATAGAGAGGCAGCCCCTGCATGGTGCCAGGCAGAGGGAGGACTTGGGAAACGCTGCCTTGGGGCACATGGGCTTTGCAAACACTAGAGTGCCTGTCCCAGGGCGTGTGAAGGGCTGTCACCACCCCTTACCTTTATTTCCTGACACCGTTGCCGCCCCTACCCCAGCTTCCTCCTGCCCATAGCTGATACCTGGTGACCCCAGAGGTGCCCAGTGGGCTTACTTTCGTTTGTCAGCTCCTGGGGACTTAGTCTTCGGGTTTTGTTGCTTCAAACACAAACACCCCGAACTATATTGAGAGGCAGCAGCCCTGGAGCCCCCCACCTGGGCCTCTGTTTCCATATCTGTAAGATGGAGCCCCGAGAGGGCCTGTTCGTGAGGCGCCAACTCCGAAGGGCGCCAAGAGCAGGACGGCTGGGTCAGTCCCAAGGGGAGAAGGCGCCATCGGAGGAAGCCGTGGCCCCAGAGCAAGGACCAGCTGGTGAGGCCCCTGAGGCAGCCCCCGCAGCAGCCGCAGCCGGGGGTCCGGGCTGGGTTGGAGGCTCCCTGTGTCATGGGGAGACGGAGGCTGTCACCCGAGACATGGGGCCACAGAAACGGCCATGCGTGTGGGCAGCCTGCTCGGGGCTGGCGCGGTTCTCAGCACTAGGAGATGCCCGTGAGGGAAACAGGCGAAACCTGCCGCCCCGGAGCTCCGAGCAGACCAGCAAGCAAGCTGTAAAGCATGTGAGAAATCACGAGTGCCAGAGAGGGGGCTTCTGGGGTGGGGGGGTTTCAGCAGAGGAGGGTTCCGGGCGGGCCCGGCTCGTGCAAAGGCCCTGAGGTTGGAGCCTGGTGTACTGTGTGGTCCGGGCGGGCACAGACAGGGTGGCACTCGCTCATGCCGGGTCCTGGGGCCTCAGGCCTGACTCCGAGGGAGGCATCTGAGCAGACGGCCTGTGGGACACAGACCTCACAGGCCAAAGGCTGACACCCCAGGCCTTGGTCTAGTCCTGTGAGGGGGCGGCTTACAGCCCCTCGCGGAGAAGGCACCCACCCCCAGGTCTGGGTGGGCTCGGGCCTCCCGCAGGGCCAGACCGCTGCCCCCCATGGCACCGCCGGCGCGCTGGGGGGAGGGAGGGTGGCAGGAAGGGGCTTTTATCTTTGAAATGACCTTGTCTGCCAGAGGGGCTGGCTGTTTAAAATTCCGATATGCAAATGGCTGATAGCTGTAATCTGGGATCCCCAACGCAGCGCAGCGCGTCTGGAAGGGCGGCCGCCTCTGCCCCAGCTGGCCGCTTCCCCCTCGGCCTCCACATTTGAAGCCTGGAAAAAGGAGAGTGTGGGGCCAGCAGGCTGGTGCCCTCAGCCCGCCTGGCCGGTCGAGCCGTGACGGGTGGGGCTGTGGCGGGCTGGAGCTGGGCCTTGTGGGGGGCCCTCCCCCAGGAGCCTTCCAGAGCCTTCTGCCCTGGGCAGCCCCTCGGGCCGGCCTGGACAAGGTGGGGTCCTGCCTCGAACGGGGGAGCAGAGACCACCAGGAGGGTGGCTCGCCATAGCCCTTGGGGGCAGAGACGCTTCCGCCCGAGCACCGCCGTCTGCCTGTCCATCCAGCTCCCCGTCCTCATTCAGACAGGACCGTGGGGCGGAGCTGGGCTGCGGAAGGGGCTCTGTACTGAGGGCTCCTTGCCCCTCGAGCTGCGCCAGCCCCAGCGCACGTCGCCCTGCCGACCGCCCTGCCGCGGAGATGCGGTGGGGGGGCTGGGCTGGGAGCAGGGCTGCTTCTGCCGGCGGGAGATGGTCTCCAGGCCTCACGCGAGCCCCTGCGCCGGGGCCCACAGCTGCACCCCAGGCCTTGCTGTTTGACCTCCAGGGCTCCAGGATTGGGGCTCCCTTCACCAGGTGCCTTGGGGCCTGGAGCTCTTTCCCAGTGACCCGTTTACCTAACAAAATCCAAGTGGCCCAGCATCGGCTGGCGCCTTTTCCCTCCCCAGTTCCATCTGGTCCTACAGACAGATGGGAAGGCTGGTCGTGTCCCCAAGTCCCTGCAGGTCAGGAAGGGTTGCAGCCGGGCCTGGGGTCGGGAGAGGGCCCTGACCCCCATCCCCGAGCTGAGGCCTGAAGTACCAGTGGGTGCGGATTAGCCCAGTGGTTGGGTGCCTGCCTCAAACACGAGGTCCGGGGATCAATCCCCAGTACCTCCTTAAAGAAAATTAAAAGAAAGCACCAGCGGGAGGGATAGGCGTTCAGGCGGGGATGCAGCACGTGCAAAGGCCCCGAGGCTCCGGGCGGCATTGGCATGGCTGGGGCACTCGGCACAGCAGTGGGGAGGGTCGGGCAGGGCTCCGATGGGGCAGAGTTTGGGGCGCCAACTCGAGGCCCCATGCTGCGGGGAGATGCCTTGGATTTCTTGGTGGTGAAACAGAATTAGGGAGGGTTTCGAGGGGGCATTAGCCTCGCATCTGGGCACATGGAGAATGGGTGGGGATGGCAACCCCGGGGACTGCGGGGAGGTGGTGTCCACCGGCCATTTTTCTCAAGGGCTGGAGCCCAGCGCCCTCTGCCTGGGGTCCCAGAGGTCCTGGCGGGGTGGGGAGCCCTCACCCCACGGGGTCTCGCCCCGCGGGTTATCTGAGCTGCGCTCTGGGCTGATTAGCCTCGCCCAGCCCCACATCTCTGCAAACCTCGAGGTTTGTTATCGGGCAGCGGGCGGGCGAGACAGGACGGCCTGTGCTGACGGACCGCGCGGGGAGATGGGCCGATATGGCCGCCCGCTGTCCTCCCGCCAGCGCGGCGTGGGGGTGGGAAATCGTGTCAGCTACTTCGCGTTATCGCCATGTGGCCCCATAGGACTATTTGTCTTAGATTAAGGGGTAGGGGAGGGGCCCCGGGGGCAACAGCAGATGGCAGGGGTCAGCCCGGGGTCAGCTCTTCTGGGAGTCCCAGGAAAGGGGGCCAAGCCCCTCCTGGGACCGTGTCCCTCCAAGAGCCCCCCATGGGCCTGGCACACTGCTTGGGCCCTAACTTGTTCCCACTCTCCCTCAAGCCCACGGGGCCAGGCTGGACCCCCACTCGAGAGTGGAGGAGGCTGAGACGTGGGGAGCCACGGGGGTGCCTGAGGGAGGCCCTGTGCCTCACCGCCGGGGCCAGCGCTTCGTAAGTGCTGGGGACACGGGCAGGAGGGCTGCGCTGTCCAGGGCGGCCGAGATGGAGTGGCTGCTTCAGGCCAGGTCCAGCCCCCGTGCCCTGGCCCCACCCATGCCGCCCCAGGCCTCGGGACCTTTGCACGTGCTGCCCCCCCCCGCCTGAACGCCTCCCTCCACTCCCACTGATGCTTTCAGCCTCATCTCGGGGTGGGGGTCAGGACCCTGCCTGTGGAACGGCCACCCCTCCCTTCTCCCAGGCCAGCCCTGACTTCCCGGCCGTCTCCTGACGTTCTCGTGAGGGGGCTGGAGACCAAAGAGTAACCAAGTGAAAGTACAGCGCGTCAGAGGCAGAGGAGGCCGCGGAGGAACAACGTGGGACGGCGGGGCAGGCCTGGAGGAGCCAGGGACAGAGCAGGCCGCTGTCGGGGCCAGTGGCCCGGCCGAGGCCCGGCCAAGGCCAGGGGCCGAGGCCGCAGTGCCCCTGCGAGGGCACCTGGACGGGGGCCCGTGGGGGAGGCGAGCCGCGAGCGCCTGGGCTTGCGCCACAGACAGGCCTTGTCTTGGAAGTGGAGCTGGGAGGTTGGAGGCCCAGGCCAGCGTGGCGGGGGGCAGCTGATGGGGCCCCCTCTTCCCCCGAGGACTGGCCCAGGCACGGTGGGCCCTGATCCCCGGCCTCGTCCACAACGGAAGCCCAGGACCGCCGGCTCCTCGAGCAAGGGCCGGCTGCACCCTAGGACCCGGCCCAGGTGGGAGCCGGGAGCCGTCTCCTCCTATCTCCCCACTCCCCAAACCAAGCGGGGGCCACACACTCCCCCGACCCAGGACCCCAGTCTCGACCAGAGCTGAACGAGCCCTGGGCAGAGGGCCCTCGGGCACACCTCCCGCTCCCGCTCTAAGCGGCAGAGAGACTGAGGCTCGGCCCTGCGCTGCCGGCCGCCAGGCGCCACCTGCCAGGCCTGTCCCCGCTTGGCGACAGCGTCCACGTCCAGAGCCGTGGGCAACCAGCGGTCAATGGCAGCTCTTTCCCATCAGACTGCACCCCGCTCCCCACGGGAGCGTGTGCCCACTTGTTCACCACTCGCTCCTTTATTGAGCACGTACTGTGTGCCAGCTGCCCTCACGGACCGCGAGCCCAGCAGGGCGACTGGGGCCTGAGACGTGCACGAGGTGCCGTGGCGGGGAGGGCTGGGTGGGGGCCAGGAAGGCCCCATGGGGGCCGGCATCCGCACAGCTGCCCACAGACCGTGGCCCGTGCAAAGGCCCTGGGGCAGGACCCAGCCTGGCAGCCCTGGGGGCAGAGCCAGAGCCCGAAGGCACAACCTGTGGCTCTCACCCCTGCCTGGAGGCAGCAGGCGACCTGGGGTGCAACAGAACCTGAGTTCTGGCGCAGGTCCCATGGCTCTCGCACGCGGAACGGACTCGGGGTTCAAGGGAGAAGCGGGGGACCTGTGAAGAGGCAGCGATCCAAATTCGGGGTGAGGTTTCGATGGCTGGGCCAGTGGCCCCCCATCTTACAGAGGAGGAAACTGAGTCCCAAGAGGCCCCGCGGCAGTGGAGGGCACAGTCGGCTCCCGGGCGGCCCCCGCCCCCCACGCCTGGGGTCTGCAGCCCTCCTCTGTGGTCCAGACCCTCCCCGTGGGCGTCGCCGTGGCAGACACTCAGCGAGGAGCGCGGCGGCCGGGTGGGGGCCCAGCCTGGCCACCCGCCCCGCGCTGCCCGCCGCCCGACCTCGCCCGCCTTCCGGGAGCGGCTATCTGTGGCCGGGCAGCCTATCTCGGCCGCGGACGCTAATCGAGCAGGCTTCCTCCTCCGCCCTCCCCACCCGCCTTCCTGCCCCGGCCGGCCCCGGGGCCCCAGCCTGCGTCTCTGAGCGTCCGCCCAGCTGCGGCCAGGCACGTGGGACCCTCTGCAGGGCGCGGGGCCACTCGGGGTGCCACTGCCCTTCCCAGAAGCCTCCTCCCCTCCCTGGGCCCAGACCAAACCCCACGACGGCCTTGGCCTCCCCAGGACAACAGTGGCCGCCCTGGCTGCGGCCGCCGTCTCCACCGCTCCTGGGCCAGGCCGCGCTGTGCTGTCGCCGCTGCCGTCACCAGCCCTGCCGCCGTCTCCGCCACCCCGGGCTGGGGGCTCCCGCCTCTGGCACCGGGCAGACCTGCTTCCTGCGGCCCCTTCTCTCACTGGGCACCCTTCTCGGGTCGACTTCCTCTTCTGTTGGGGCTCAGGGCAGAGGCTAAAGGAGGGGTACGGCCAGCCTGGGAGGGCAGTGCATGGGGGGAGGCTGGGGGGGGAGTGCAGGATGCCCCCCTTGGGGTCAACACCCCCCCCGGCCAGCCCCTCCCCCAGGAGGGGGACCGAGACTGCAGCAGCAGCTGGCAGCAGTGGCACTGCCTGAGTGCCAGGTGCCATTGGGACCAGCCCCCAGGCGGGGCTCCCCTGTTACCCCCACTGGACAGATGGGGAAACTGAGGCTCAGCGAGCTGAAGTGACTCGCTCTCGGTCACGCGGCTGGCACGGGGCAGACCAGGATGGGTACGCGTCCACCCTTGAGGGGCTCCCGCCCGTCTCGGCCCTCAGCCGCCCCCCACGACTTAACACCTCATTCTCTGAGCCCCCATCCCACAGCCCTGTGGCCACGCAGGGCTCTTCGCTTATGTATTTATTACTCCTCTCTGCGTAACTTTTGATTTCCTCGATGCGCTTCTCCATCACGGCGGCGCTGGACGTGGCTGATAACATCGGTCCCCGGAGATGGGACAAAGGGGCTGCCGACGGCTCGAGGGCCGGTCATATCCTGCCCAAAGGGCCGCGCGGGGCCTGAACGAGGCGCGATGCTATCTGGGGGCTTATTGTGTCTCCGAGCGAGGGGGGGTCCCCCACCCGCCTGCCCCTCACCCCGCCCCATGCCTGCCCAGAGCCGCCAGGGGCTGGGGCTCAGGGACCCACCTCTGCCCCCGGCTAGCCCCCCAGGCAGTGTGGGTGGAATGGACAGGGCTTCGGCGCTGGTGGCCCAGTGCCCGCTCTCGGGCCGCTCGGCTCGCAGCCGCCCTCCTGGACGCCCGGGGTCCGAGCCAACGCACGCAGCTTGCCCTCACTGGGGCGCGGCCGTGCGGCTTCGAGGAATTTATCCCGGACAAATAACCCCAGCGTGGGTGCAGACAGGGCAGCAGGGATGGCTGTCGCGGCCGTGGGGACCTTTTGCTGACCTATAACTGTCTGCACGGGGGGGAGCAGCTCTCAAAGCAGCTCGGAGGGCACGTGCTCCCCGCTTGACGGCCGAGAGGCGGGAGGGGCTCTGCGGGGCAGCCCCAAGGAGCCCAGTGAGGCCGGCCGTGGGCTCCGGCTGAGGGACAGGTCGCATGCCCAGATCCGGGGGCAGCGGGGAGTCCCGAGGGTCCCTGGCAGGGGCACGGCAGGGGAGAGCCATGTGGGGCAGGGGTACCTGTGCCCACTGGGGCGGGGCAGAGCCTTCTGCCCTCCAGGCTCCTCACCCCACACAGCACACCCAGGGGCCCCTGCCCCCAGTCATCGTTCTCTCCTGCTTCCCCTCGAAGAATCTGGGCGAGGTCAGAGCACTGGACAGGGGCAGGGGGCCTGAACTAGTGACCAGCCCACCTCACTGTGTGGCCAGGTCCTCCCTGACCCTCAGTCTCCTCCTCTGTAAGGGGATGATAGCCCCGTGGCGTGGAGGCTCGGCTGGTTCCAGAAATCATGACCAGCACGTGTGGTTTTCATAAGAGCAGGGCACTTTACAGCGCCCCTGCCTCCCGGGGGCTCACCATGCGCCAGCTTGTCCCTCTGGGGCCCCAGGGCAGAGGCCCAGTGCCCGGTTAGGGCCATGGGACGTAGGGCAGGCCGAGCAGGCAGGACGCGCAGGTCAGGACGTGTGAGCTTCTCCGGGACGATCTGTCCTTCGTGAAGGGCTCAGCGTGCCCTCCCGGCACCTGCCCCCACGGACGGGGTGGGCTTCGGGCTTCGGCCCAGCCAGGGCAGGACCCTGCCCACAGCCCGGGGCCTCTGGAGGTGTGGAGGCCTTGCCCGCCATGCCTGGCCCCGTGCCCTCACCCGCCCTCGCCCCACCCCAACGCCGTGCTTTGCAGAGCCCGAGACCCCCAAGGCCGGTGGGCCTGTCCCTCAGAGCCAGGGTAAGAGCCCGGCACGGGGAGCAGGGTGGGCTACCCTGGCTGGGGACCGAGAGGGGGTGAGCTGGAGGCCGACCCGAGAGGAAGGGCCTCAGTGGTGGCGTCCGGTGGTGTCGGGCCCTGGGAAAACGGGGCAGGGCCAGGGCACCCGGGCGATAGGAGCCAGATCAGGCAGAGAAAATGCCTCCTGTGCCAACAGCTTCCCACACTTCCTGCTGCCAGCCACCTGCCGGGACCCCCGCCCAACCCTCCCTGCCCCAGCTTCCCCGAGGCCAATCCCAGGGCCCAGGAGCGGATGGGGCCCCCCTCTCCCCACTTTGCAGGTGGGTAGACTAAGGCCCGAGACCCAGGGCTTTTTGCTTTGCAAAAACTTCAAGGGAGGCTGGAGGCTCAGGTGCTGGGGTGACAAGGAATTCTGATTCTCGGGCCCCTCGGAAGACCCCGTCCAGGCTGGGGGAAGGGAAAGGCCCTCTGGGGACCTCGGCACGGAGCAGGGCACACCACAGGCCCTTCGAGCTGCTCTCGCCATGGCCGGGAGGGGACAGACGTGCCCCAGGCAGCACCCCCCAAGGAGCCCCGTCCTGGAGCGGCCGACACGGGGCATCCACAGCCTCCGAAGCCGCCGTCTGGGCCCGAGGCGCCTCATCCGGGTGGGGGCCACCTCCTTGTCCCAGGCGCTGCCCCCTCTCCAGGACGGGCTGTGGCAGAGGGGCCGGGCCCAGGCAGCCCCAGCTCTGCCATTAGCTGGGGCAGGGTTCACCTGATAAAGACAGGCTGTTGTTCCGCGTCAAAAAATCAATAGTCGCCAGCGATGTTCCAAGCGATAGGGGGGAGGTTCCCTGGCAGCAGCTGGCGGGGCGGGCGCGGCCGGGGGCTCCCGGCACCAGGCACAGCTGGCTCCCAGGGGGCTCTGGGGCCGGGGTGGCGGCTTTTTAAAAGGCATGCGAATCTTTATTTTAAAAACCGCCTTCGTCACAAAGTTAAAACCCAGGAGGCTCGTTTCCCCCACACGACACGTTTGTGACGCGGCCACAGACGCACCTCCAGCTTCTCAGAGCAGGGTCCTCCAAAGGCCGCCACCACCCCCTAGCCCCAGCCCTGCAGCCCTGTGGGGGCCCCAGGGTCGCGCAGTGCTGGGTGGCGCGGGCCCCTCCCACTCGGCCGTGAGAACTGGAGCAGAGCGGCCCTGGGCCCTGGGCCCGGCGGGACGGCTGCCCCTTCTCCCAGCGCCGCCAGGCCACGCGCCCTTTCTCCAAACTCACTCGGGACCCGGCACCCGCGCCCCCAGCCTGCCGGGGCTGACATGTCGGTGGGGGGTGGGTCGGGGAGTCCATCAAATGAAAGTCCACTCTGTGGGGTCTGGCATGGTGCACGCTCTGGAGCTCCACGGCTGGGGGTGCTGCCGGCGGGGGCGGTGATGCCTGCTGCACAGATGAGGAAACTGAGGCACACAGAGGCCAGGGGGTGTCCCTGGCGTTTGCCGGGTCAGGCCACAGACCCGCCCCAGCCCCCCAGTGGCGCCTGCTGGTCTTGGCACCAGCCCACGTCGGAGCCCCCTCTGCCGCCAGCTCCTGGAAGGTCAGCCAGCAGGTACCCAGCCCGCCCTGCAGGCCTGCGCAGAGGGGCCGTGGCAAGCAGGGGGCGGCCGGGGAGGTGGATCTGGGCAGGGGCCATCAGCTACCGCAGGAGGACCAAGTCGGGGTCTGGGCTCTGGACACTCCTCCACGTCCAGGCCCACCTCCGGCCCCTGGGAGTGCAGGGTCTGAGGAGACACCACGGGAAGGAAGGTTCCAGGCAGGAAGGAAGCCCCATCCAGGGAGGACCAGGGCTCCTGCAGGATGAAAGGCCCCCACCCGCCCCCGGGAGAGACCAGCAGCGGGCAGGGGGCTGGAGGCGGACTGTGGGGGCCGCACAGACGGCACCCAGAATGGGGTGGACTAGCGAGCCCCCCCCGGGAGGGAAGGGGGCGGCGTGGTGCCCGGGAAGTAGGAGCCCTGGGCGGTCCGTCCTGCACGGTGTGGAATCGGTCCTGCCCGCCACCATCTCCTGGCTGCGCTCGATGGCGGACGAGGGGGTGCGCATGCGGCAGGTCGGGGGCCGGGCCCGGGTGGGCTGGTCCCCAGAGTGGGCGGACGTGGCCAGTGTGAGCCGCTGGGAGCCCGGCATCCTGTCCAGCCAGGACCCTGCAGGCTGCGGCGCCCCCCCAGGGCTGCCGAAACCCGGAATCGCCTGTGAGGTCAGATGTTAGACGGCGGCACTTTTGTGAACAGCCGCGGTTGGCCCCTCCAGCAGCCGCTCCCGCACACCAGCGTCGCCAGGGGCTTTGCCTTCGCCTCTGCCTGCGGTGCCGTCCGGCCATCCTTCCATCCTGGGCCGCACCAGCCGCCGTGGGGTCCAGGCTTCAGTGCCAGTTCTCTAAGCGAGGGCTGGGGTCCCGGGAACAGGGCTCGTCATCTGACGGCAGAGGAAACGGATCCCACAGGCGTTCCCCCGGAGCGCTCTTTCTACGCCCGGCCCGTTGACACTGCCTCCTTGATTCAAAGACGAGGAGACGAAGGCCCGAGGGGAGGCACGAGCTGCGCAAGGCGCTGTGGCCACCAGCGACAGCCAGGGCCGGACTCGAGCTTGGCCCCTTTTTTGTGTCCTGATGCGACATTCCGGCTCGGCTCGGTCCCGGGCCCACACTGCCTGTCTGGGGCCCGCCCGGCGCTGCATCCTCTGGTCCAGAGGGCCCGGAGCTGCTTGGCCAGGGGTGTGCACGTCAGCCAGTGCCAGGTCTCTGCCAGCTGCCGTGGTGCGCACCTAACCGCGTCCCCAAACGGGAACGGCCTCCCAGCCCCGCTCTGGGGCCCCCGGGAGCCGCCCACCGGGCACTCTGGCCTTGCCGATCCCCTCTGGCATTTGGATGCCCCCCAAGGGGGCACCAGGAGGCCTCTTTGCTGATGGGGAGATGAGCCTCAGAGGCAAAGGGGTCTCCCGCACCCCGGGACAGGGTCACCCTCGTCCGTTGTCGCAGGTCCCACGGGGACCTTGAGCCCTTCCCTCACAGGGCCTCTCTGGCCTCTTCTGTAAACCAAAGGGGCAGCTGGCGGGGTCGTCCGGGGGCTCCCACCCCACCCACTTCTCACCAGCCCCAGATTTGCACCACCTCGCACTGCCTCAGTGGGGCCCGCCCGCCTTGCTAGGCTCGTGGCTCACCCGGGGGAGGGGGCATTCAGTGCCTGCCACACCCCCGTTTGCTGTAGCCACGTAACCAGGAGCTCTGCTCCCACGGGCGGTTTCCAAACCACCAATGTCCCAGGTCAGAGGAGGGGTGCCCGGGCGGGCAGCCCGTGGCTTCCCCACCCTCCCCGTGGTGGCTGCCGCTGCACCAGTCTCCGTGGCACCTCCTGTGGCACCATACTGAGCCGCTCCCTCACAGGCTGCTCATGGCCATGATTTCATTGAGCACTTGCTGTATGCCAGGCCCCGGCCTTTGTGCTCTACCCTTGTAGTGTCATTTAACACCGCAGGGGCAGTGTGAGGCTGGCGTGTGCACCCCATTTTACAGAAGAGGAAACTGAGGCCCACGAGGAGAGTGGCCCGCCCAGCTGGGATCTGGGAGTTGGCAGTTACAGGACCCAAACCCAGGGCTGACAGAGGAGGGGACACAGCAGGTGAGGGTTTATACATCATTTCTTAGCAGTTAGGTTACTGGGTGTCAGCCCCACCCCCACCCCCAGGCCAGGGCCAGGGTCAGTGGCTGAAGCTGCCGCAGGATCATGGTGGCTGCATGGACAGGGGAAGGGGGTTCCCACACTGCCCGTCGTCTCTTCCAGGGCCTCAGCTGCATCCAGCTCACGGGCGTTCTGCGTCAGGAGGGTTGGGAGGGTGCAGGGGAAGCTCTGGACTTGGGAACCAGCCACCTTGGGTAAGTCAAGTCACATTGCAAAATGAGCACAGCCCCCCAACGTTCCCCGACATGGGGCAACTGGGGGGCACACCAGCCCCCCGGAGGGCTGAGCAAGTGCTGTGTCTGTACGTAAGGCACAGCCGAGGAGACAGGAGCCAGCCCACCCTGCCCTCCACCCTGTGCGCCCGGGCCTGCTGTGTGGCCTGGGGGCGTCGCTCGCCCTCTCTGGGCCTCAGTGTCCACGTTTGTACCAAGATGTGTTTGAAGCAGATGCTCTCTGGGAACGCACACAGTCTGGCGTCCAGCCTTCCCCCCCCCCCACCCTACCCTGTGCCCACAGAGTCTTCTAGAACTCTGCCAGGGCAGGGCCTGCTTGGGCCCTGGGATTTTCCTCCTCTCCCTCGCCCCCCTTTTTCTTTGCCTTTTTGTGACTTTTATCAAAGGCAAACAGCTCGATCCCTGAGATAGGGCTGCTCGATAAAGCCAGGGCCAGCTGGTCTGCAGGAGCTGAGGGGCGGGGCCGGGCGGGGCGATGGGCTGATTAGATAAGTGGGTGCCGGTGGTGACCCCCGTGCTGGCCGCCGAGCCCACCGGCCGGGGCGGGGCGGCTGAACTTTGTGCTAATAGGAGGCACCTGGTCCACCGTGAGCCGGCCCCTTTCGGGTGGGGACAGCCGGCAGGTGCAGGGGACTCCCCTAGGCCCACCGACACCCCGACCACCTGCCCCCCAGAGTCAGAGCTGTGGGGCCCGGGGCAGCAGGGGTGGCCAGCACAGCGGTGTGGATGGAGCCTGGAGCCTCTGGAGGAAGGAGCTGGTCCCGCCCAGGGAAGGAGGCTCAGGAGGGGCTGTGCGCCCTGCCATGAGCTCCACAAGGCGCTCGTGCTCTCTGGGCCTCCGTCGCCTCGTCCGCTGGAGAAAACTAGCACAGGGGCCACTTTCCCGGGCCGCCCGGGTCCCCCTCTGTGCCTTGGTTTCCTCCTGTCGCCATGGCAGGGCTTGGCACGGGGAAGCTCCAGTCTGTGGGACGGGGCCGATACAGGCCCCACAACCCACCGGGCCTAAGCTCGCCCGGAGGTCTGGGGTGCAGAGGGCTGAGGCTTCGGGCCTCCTGCCCGTCTGGAGTCCGGTGGCTACTTGCTGGGACCTTCCTGGGCAGGGCCTGGCTGGAGGGGGGGATCCCAGCACCCCATGGCTGAGAGGGTGGGCTTCTCCAGAGACAGGGAACCAAGCAGGGTCCCCCTCCCGACCTCAGGGAGACTTCCGGGCCAGGCAGGGGCCACTCAGGGGTCTTAGAGGGCAGGACCAAGCTGTCAGGGCCAGCAGGGTCTTACAGCAGCAGCAGCAGTTCTTAGTATTGGCCCAGTTTATAGAAGAGGAGACTGAGGCTCGGAGAGGCAGAGGTCAAACTCTCGTTTTAGAGGTGCAGGGGGCTGGGGGCAGGTGTGAGGGGCAGCGGCTTAGCGGCACCCTGCTTGGGGCCCAGGCCTCGGGGCACCAGCTCCCCGCCTGTCAGAGGAGGGCCAGTCGTGCTGGCCACACTCTCCTCAAGCCTCAAGGAACCCCATTTTCCAGGGAGGTACACCGCGGCTCGGAGGGAGCACGGGCCTGCACCCCTGGCCCCCTACCCAGCACATCTGCCCAGAGGACCCTCCCAGCTGCCCCTCCACGGGCCTGGCTCTCCGTACCCACCCCTCACGGCGGGTAACACACGGCTCCGCCTCCTTTTCCTCCCCCACCCCACCCCCAGTCTTCGCAGGATGTTTCGGGGCCTAAACAGACGTTTAAGTCACATAAACACGTGAAGCCTGAAGTTTCTCTCCAGGCTCCCCGCAGAAATGGCGCGTGCAGGCTGCCTGCGTGAACAGATGAGTCCTTGACCCATCCTGCGTCCGTGCCGACGGCCCCTGCCCCCGTGAGGGGAGGAGAGTGGCCTACAGGCAGGGAAACCAAGGCCCGAGAGGTGAGGTGGGCCCCTGGAGCTGGCCCTGCACGCAGGCGCTCCGGGGGCGACGCCACTCCTGCCCCACCAGCTCGCTGCCGCCTGGGGGCCTCAGGTGCTCGCTGGGCCCCGGCCCCATTTGGGCCGGGTGTGGGAGCTGCAAACGGGTCATCTGAGCAGAGGGGTGTCCCGAGCGTCGGCAGGCCTGTGGGTAGCTGCACAGCTGGACAGCTGATGACCCTCTCGAGGGAGGGCACCTGGCAAGCTAGGCCTCGCCCCCCCACAGGGGAACCTCCTCTAAGGCACAGCCTCCCTGCACCCCTCAGTTTCCCCTGGCCCTGACCAGCCCCCAGCAAGGCCCGGGTGGTAGGGTCTCAGAAGCTGCATGTGACACCCAGAAGATGTGGCAGCTGCACAGGAAACGCCAGTGCGCTCTTACCTGGTGGGGGGCAGAGTGGACACAGAAGCAGCCCCACGGCACCCCCCGGTGGAGAGAGCTTGGGCGAATCCCCGCCTCTCCCAGCCTCAGTCTCCCCACCAGCCTCCTTGCAGCTCCCGTGAGGTCTCAGGGTGGGAAGGGAGTTTGCCAGCAAGAACAAGGTAGAGGAGGCCGGAGCGCCAGGCCGCAGGCCTTTGGCTCCGTCTTCTGAATTCAGGGATCGGAGGCCATGGGTCACCCTGGGCCTTTAGGCATGGGGTCCTCTCTGCACCCTACCACCGGCCCGGGGACTAAAGCACAAGGCGGAGCGGCCTAGGTGGAGCCCTCGGCGCAGGACAGGCTCGTTCCCGGCTCGGAGTCCAAGTGACCGGCTGCTGGGGCGTGGGTTTCGATTCTGGACGCATCCCCCCCTTGGCCCACCGCCTTGAGGCAGCAGAAGGGGGCGAGCCACAGGCTCGTCGGAAGTGGAGCTCAGGACCCCGGAGTGGCTGGACAGACGGGAGCACGCCACGAGCTTGGCCTGAGCCCCAGGCTCTGCCTGGAAACTGCCCTCTCACCCTCCTCACTTCCAGCCCCTCTCCCTTTTTTATTTTTATTTTGTTTTATGGCGGTGAAACACACACACAATTTGCTGTACTGGCCGCTCTTAAGTGTCCAATTCAGTGGCATCCATCACACACAAGCTGTGCTACTGCCAGCAGCCGCGGGTACCCCGCCAGCGACTTCCTGACTGTGTGACTTTGCTCTCTCTAGACAAATCATAGGAGAGAAGTCGCACAATCTCTGTCCCCTTGCGTTGCCTCCGTCCCGCCCACACAGCGTCTTCCGGGGTCCTCCGTGTAGCTGCGCGCCCCAGCACCTCCTTTCCCAGTGGGCAGTCCGCCGCTGTGGGTGGACGTGTGGGGGTGCCCGCCACCTGCTCCGGCCACCTGCTCCCGCGGGTGGCGTGGGCTGAGCACTGGTGGCAGATACCTGTCTGAGCGCCCACTCTCCGTGCTGGTCATCCTGCTTAGCTTCTCAGGAACTTCCTCGCCCTCTCAAAGCAGGGGCAGCACCCCCGAGGGCCACGGGCCTGGGGGACCAGAGGCACAGATGTCCGGGGACACGGGCCCTGGAGCCCACTGCCTGGTCTCCCACCGTGCGCCCTCAGGCAGGTCTCGATGCCTCAGTTTCCTCATTGGTAAAGGGGGGCAGGAGGGCCGATTTCCTAGGGTCAGTTTAGCAGGAAACGAGCCCCACGCACACCCCTGAGCTTGGCAAACTGTGCCGGCCAGGCCTCGACTGCAGCGCCTGCCCCAGCCCACGGAGTCGGGGGGCTCTGGGCCAGGACCAGGCGTCCCGGGTGGGCTGGTGGAGGCCACAGCCCTCGTGGGCAGCCCCGAAGGGACAGAGCCACGCTCTACGCCACCCCAGGCTCGCTCATCCGCGCGGCCCCCTCTCGGGGGCTGGTAAAGGGGCACAGAGCCTCCGTGGCCCCTCTCCTGTATTGGTTTGCTGCCATCTTATCTGCCCCGGGGAAGACAAAGACCCAGTTAAAGCATTTTAGCAGGGCCTCCTGGCGCATTTACAGGTTATCTGTGCCATTAGGCGGGCAGTTTATCTGATAGCCAGGCCCATTAAGGCCACAGGCTGCCCGTGGATCCAGGAAGTGGGGCCGCCGCAGCACCCCGGCTGGACGGGGTGGCCAGGCCAGGCAACCACGAGGCCGCCCCACTTCCCAGGCAGAGGGTGTGTGGCCAAGGGGCCGCCCTCCAACCAGGAGGCTCAGGGAGGGCGGGGGAGGCCCCAGGGATGCACAGTAGCCGATGAGGACCACGTTGCAGGGGCCCCTGGCAGAGGCCGCTGAGCAAGGTGCAAATTGGGGTCCAGCCTCCCGAGGGCAAGAGGAGGTCCCAGAAGGATGGGTGTGCAGGGCGTGCTGGGGCCCCCACTGCTCTGTGGGGAGTGGTCAGCTGGGCTGTGGAGCCCCCCGGCAAGGGTTCTCATGCTGCCCTGCTGCCCTGCCCCTCTGTGCTGAGTTGGGGGGCTCTGTGCCTCGGTTTCCCCACCTGTCAGGCCTGTGCTGAGAGCACACCGGGTGAGTCAGCTCCTTCAGTCCTCACTCCAACCCGAGGAGGGGGCATATGGGGTCCCTGGCTCACAGACAGAAACCGAGGCCCAGTTTCGGTTGGGAAGTGGATGGGAAGGGGCTGCCATGATGAAGCGCCCCCCCAAGGGGGGCCCGGAACGCAGCTGCCTCAGGGCGTGCCCCTGAGGGCTCTTGGAGGCGCCTTCCTGGCCCTTCTGACGTCTGGGGCACCGAGGACGCCAGCTGTACTGGGTTCCGCCCCTCCTCCCCTGCTGCACCCTACCTTGATGACATCTGCAAAGACCCGCTTTCCAACTGGGCCCCCGTTCTGGGGTCCCAGGTGGGCGTGGGTTTGGGGGACGGGTGTGGAGGGGTCCGGGCCCTCACGGGTGGCGGCATCCCCCGCGCACTCCCACCCTGGGCCGTGCCATGCCCCTCACAGCCCACTCAGCTTGTGTCTCGCGCGCCCGGGAAGTTCTTGCCGCCAGGCCGGCCTGGCTCCGGGTCTGAGGCTGGGGTCCTGGCAGAGCCACCTCCCATCTGCCCAGCAGCCCCCCAGCCACCCCCGGGGCCAGAGTCCCTGCAGCCGCGCCTCACGCCTGTGCTCTCTCTCCCGCAGACGAGCTGGAGCCGGCGCCGCAGGTCGGGCAGGGGGGCCCGCGGGCCCGAAGCAGCCTCCCAGAGGGCCTGTGCTGGGGCCCGTTCCGGGGCAGCATCCAGAGCGCAGCCTCGTCCCCCGGGCAGGCGGAACCGGTAAGGAGCCCGGCCCCGGCCGGGGCAGCAGCGTCTGCGGCTGAGCAGGTTGGCTGCGTGGTGTGGCCTGAGGCGCCGGGACCTGGGGGCTTAAGGGGGCTTCCTGGAGGAGGCGGGCTCTAAGCAGGACTTTTGGGGTGAGCAGAAGTTGGTGAGGCCGAGAAAGGGAGGGCGTTGGTGGCGAGGAAGCCAGGAGGGGCAATGGATGGGGCTGGGGAGGCCTGGGGCTGCCCCCACTTCTGGACTCCCCCCACGGCGATGAGCGAGGAGTTTCCAGGGTGCCCGGTATGGCTTACACCGGGGCGAGGGAGCTCCGTCCACCGCGGGTGCCCCTGAGGACAGGGAGAAGGGGCTCCGGCAGTGCCACACCCACGCTTATTTAAGGCAGCAGCGCGGTTGCAGCGCCTCCTGGAGGCAGCACGCTAGCAGGGCAGGCCTGGCGCCGTGCGCTTGGCCTCGGGCCCGCGTCCCCACCGAGCAGGGCTGTGCTCCTCGAGGGCCACAGAGGCCCCTCTGCATTCATCTGAGCTGGGGGAGAGACAGCCGTGCCCTGGACTGGAAGGGGCTCGTGGGCGGATTTGAGGACACACGGGAGAGCGTCAGAGCAGGCGGGAACCACTTCCTGTGACGTGCGCGTCCACGGCCAGGGTCAGCGCCGAGTCCGGGGCTCCGGGAGCAGGCACAAAAGAGCCCCACCCTGGGGACCAGGGCGCCTGTGGTCCTGGAGATCAGGGCGCCCGGGAAGGACGGACACTGCCGGTGGCAGAATAGGAGCCGCTTGGAGTGGGATGGTCAGCAGGGCTGGAGCAGTGGGAAGGAAGGAGCCGCGTTCCTGAGGTCTCCTTTCTTTCCAGGGACCTCAATTTCCCATTGGTGGGTGGTAATTCGAGCCCAAGCTCAGGTGCCCCACTTGAGCTCCTCTTGTTTCCCAACACGGCATGCAGGCGCAGCTTGATCCAGCACACATTGGCTGCCAGTGCCACCTGGGGCTTCCTGGGCGGGGCCTCCGTGCCGGCCTCCCCATGCCCTCAGTGGGCAACGGAGCGCTGTGGGGAAGGGTCTACCCCGCACCTGCGCCCCAGGAGCATGGCCTCCACTGTGTCTGTTAGGGGCAGTGGGCAGAATCCCCGTCTTAGGACCCTCGGAGAGCCCTCAGCCCCACCCCTGTGAGATGGAACTCGGGCTCAAAAGGCCGCGTGGACCCAGAATCTCTGGGTGGCCCCCAGGCTCTGGACCTGCCCACACCACCTCTCGCAGCCCAGGGCCAGGCTTGGGGGAGTTTGGGCTGGCCAGGACCTGGGAGGCCCACGCAGGGGCCATCTCCCCACCATGTGCCCCCGGCGGACCCCTCCCCTCTCTGGCTGCTGTGGGGGAGTGGGGAGGACCTCACGGGGCAGATCAGGTGGGGTGAGGCCCATGTGGCTGTCACTGGCCACCCTGTGGGCCACGGGGTCCTGAGTGGGGAGGGAAGAGAAGAGCTGGAAGGTCCAAGTGGAAGATCCAAGGTGGAAGATTTCAGCTCTGCCCTGGAAGGAGGCTGCTGTGAGAGTGAGCTCCCCACCACTGGAGGTGTGCAAGCAGCAGCTGCCCCTCCAGGGGGAGGGTGCTGGCAGGAGGACTGGGTGGCCGTGGCCTCTGGGCCTCCTCTCTGGAGTCTCCAAGGCCGAGAGCGCCTGAATCTTCCGGAGCCAGAGCAGAGGCAGGCGCTGAAGCTGGAGTTGGGGGTCTCGGTGTGTCTCGCTCCCCCGCCCCCTCCTTCTGGGGGACTGTCCGCACGCACCTGGCCGCACCTGGCTTTGCCCTGCATGCTTCATTTCCCCTCCTCCCGCCAAGTCCTAGAGAAGGGCACTGCTGTCCCTGTTTTGCGGATGACAAAATCGAAGCCCCAAGAGGTCAGCTGACAAGCCCAGCTGTCCCCAGCCGCCCCTCTCCAAGGGAGGTCCCCCTGGCCTGCAGGCAGGTCACCCTGGGAGACACGACCTGGGGGAAACATCCCCTCGCGGGTGCAGGCAGCAGGCACAGGACAGGCTTCCGTTCTGCGGTTCTCTGGAGGAGCTGGGGGGACGGGCTGAGGCAGAAGGGGCCAGAGGGGATGGGGCTGGAGGGCAAGGGGTGGGGGGGAATGGGCTGGGGTGGAAGGGGCTAGAGGGGAAGGGGCTGGAGGGGAAGGGGAAGGGACTGGGGAGGACAGGGCTAGGGGGGAAGGGGCTGGGGGGGACGGGCTGGGG